>NWSH02000019.1:9628919-9647622 GCA_002382865.2 Heliothis virescens
CTATACAGTTGCTGAGAGATCCGCGGTTTTGCCGTTTTTAACGCCCCAGTAACTCCACTACTATGTAATTGGCCGTCAGTAAACATAATCTGCCCCATGTTCTTCGCGAAAACACACGATTTGTTACACTACATTGTGAGCTGCAACCTTTTACGTACCCAACAACATGTTTCACTGACGTTTTTCACTTGGGGGATATAATCTCTGAACGAGCCGCTTCCATTAGGGACTTTCCCCCTTTAATATGCGTGGTCTCGTCACTACAAAGTCCTGCATATTTTGTCATAGTGCTAAATTACGACGCCAATTTAAAGGTCTAAGGATTTGTAAGAGCGAAAATTTACTTGGGCTTACATTTTTCTTTATTTTAGTTGGTATTTTTTAAGTTGTAGGATGAGTTTTTTAGAAGTTCATGTTTTGTTGTATTACAAGATTTTTAAGTGTAGTTTTCACTCAAGGTATTTGTTTTTTTTATTTTCGAGGTTTAAGTGAAAACTTTCTTCAAAAAATTCATGACAAGTTTATTTTTAATTTTTGGTGTTTCGTACTTGAAGAGTAAAATAATAAAGACTCCGCCGTCCAGTGTATGAACCGTTACAGCTAAATAGTAAAAATGTTTACTATTTAGGTCCTAAATAGTAAACATTTTTACTATACTTGTCATGAATTTTTTGAATGACTACCTAAATTTTAGGTAGTCATTCAGCCAAAAAATGCCATAACCGAACAAAAAAAAATTATAGGGTCTCCCATACAATAGAAGTGATTTTCTGCTTGATGTTGAAAGCGACAATAGGCAGAAACTTAAAACGACTACCTACTTTAAACTAATAACCTAATACAAAGCATTCCAAAACGATATATTCAAAAACATATATTCAAATGTAGCATACAATCAGTACATATGAAGCAATGATGAAATCTTTTCCCTATACGAAACTAGATATTGATGATATTTTCAATAAAGACATCTGAAACACGTGTACAGTATATAATACATGAATATGATATTCAATGATATTCAGTAAGGAAAAGCAGCCATTGGTATATTGCCTCTTTCTTCAAAGGTTAGGCTACTTAGTGTTTCTATTTTGAGCAATATTATGAAAGTATTGATGATATAACATGGAGTTTTCTTTTTCCTTTTAGAAAAATACAGTTATTTTCTTAAACATCAGCAGAAATAATAGTCTGATTCCTCAGAGTTGTGTCATCGTATTATGAAATGTGGTCTTAAAACTTTAGTACTAGATTTAAACCATCATCTTGAGTAAAGTTAACGGTCTAAATCTAGCACTAAAATGTGCACTTTTAAGATCGCGTTTTATAGTAAGGTGGATAAAGTTCTATTGCAAGCCGTAATTAGCGTTCTGGCTAACAATTATAGTACTTGAAATCAAGAAGTATAATTTCCTTTTGCTAGAAATGTTATATAGAAGAAGAATTAAAAATGAAACTATTTCAATTGGTTACTGATCGTTAGAAAATATGGAGTCGACCTATTTCCAAACGTCTTTCACAAAAGCAAAAACAATTGAAACACAGTTTTTGCTTATAAAAACAAGAACGCGAAAATTATATGGCAAGAAACTTGAATGGTGCTTTATTATACTAATTAGTTTTAAAAATAAAAGGTCCATAATTGCAGCAAAAAATCACTTGGGAGATATAGCAAAAACAAAAGGAAAAAGGAACCATTTGGATCAAATGACCTTTAAATTGTATTTGCTTAAGTTCTGCGAAAGAAGTAAGTAATGATCTGTAAGAAAATATTGTTTTAAACAATTTTACTTTTTGACTTTTTAGTAACGAGGGATATGTTATATCATTCGCTTTGCAAAAAACTGTTGTTTCTTTAATATTTCATTTACGTCAACAACAAAAAAACAAGCCAAAACAGAAACGCGATTCCCAAAGTCCTTTATCAAACAACCTAAAATTTGTCCTTTGTCCTATAATTGGACACATCAAAGCCGCCATATTTAGTGTCCCATTTTCGCCACAAATCATGGTGCCCATCCTACAATGATCGTGATACAAGGAAATAAACGCCCAATGGTTCTGGACGCTACAGGAATAGTCCTTAAAGGGACTGATGCTAATTTATGAGCACGTACAAGAATTTACGGGCGCTAAGCGTGAAAATGGGTAATTTGTCTTTTGGTTAATATCCGACCGCCGAGTTTTGCGCTAATTAAATTAGCTGGCTATTATTCTGCTGGAATGGAGACAATGCTGATACTTGCTGGCTTATTCTCGATGCATTTAAAAATATGAATGAGAAACTTTTGGTAGTTAGGAACTGTCAAAAATGCAGAAACATCATTGTCATCGTCATTAGCCTAGCCTTTACCTATTTACGTTAGGGTCGGCTTCCAGTCTCACTGGACGCAGCCAAAAACCAGTCTTTCACATGGAGCAACTGCCTTTCTGACCTCTACAACTCGTCGTGACAAGATTGTCACCCATCCATGGTCTGACTGCGCCAAGCGTTGCCTTACCTTATGACCGAACGACCCGCGTGGCTTTAGCCACGAGCACACAAACACCTTGTATTGGAATATAATCGATCCACTTTTGGAACTCTACAGTTTAAGAGAAAGGGAGGTACATTGGAAGTGGACCTAGCAGCGTAGTGGACGATACACCTTTTTCCTCTTTAAAAGGTTTTTAAAGAAAGGTTCGAGTGTAAGTCCGGCGCACCCTGAATCGGCAGCATAATTGCCTTTTTGCTGGGTACAGCTAAGTAATATTTCCTACAAGTACAAATGCTAAGTTTGAGACAATACAAAAAAAATACAGCCTAAAATATTTTGCTCATATCAATGTTTTCTTTATGAGGACTGAAGAGAAACATTAAATTATATTTTTATTAATAATATAAAAAACATGAAATGATAATTCCAAATCACAGTCTAAAATAATAAATGATTGAAAACCTTACGCTATTGTCATGACAGTCCAATTGTTCTATTGTTCAAGATTGTATCGAGTCTATTAGTTTCCAAATACAACAACGTCTTATCTACAAGTTACTTTGCTTATTTGGAAAACTAACTTGAGTATTAGTTTGTCATTTGTATGTCTTTAGAAAAGTCTGTTTTTGCAGAGGTTATGTAGGTTATTTCAAGAATGATATACATCAAATTGTATCGTTCAAGTAAACAAACAAACTTTACAACTTTTTAATATAAGTGTAGTTATGTGGAGATTCCTAAAGGCCACGGTTATAATTTGTATGTCCAACGGCAAGGTGAATGATATACTTACCTCCTAATACATCCTGAAAATCAAATATTTCTATTCTCGATCAAAATTACAAAAAAGAGACACGAAAACTATTATTACGTATCACACATACCTACTAATCCTGAGCTTAAACGATAATTAATTCAATATCAATTATCGGAAGTATTAACACAATAAATACGGAAATGACGTCATAATCATTACACAAACTGCAGTGTGATTGTTTATTAAATTAACAGTTCGCATATTGGTTTTATTCACTCAATATATATAACTCAATATATTATTAACATTCTTCATGACTTTTAAGTATAAAGTAATAATTATATAGTCTAAGCAAGGCATATTTTATGACNGATAATTAATTCAATATCAATTATCGGAAGTATTAACACAATAAATACGGAAATGACGTCATAATCATTACACAAACTGCAGTGTGATTGTTTATTAAATTAACAGTTCGCATATTGGTTTTATTCACTCAATATATATAACTCAATATATTATTAACATTCTTCATGACTTTTAAGTATAAAGTAATAATTATATAGTCTAAGCAAGGCATATTTTATGACATTAACTAGCTTCCGCCAGCGGTTTCACCCGCTCTCCCGTGGGAACTACTGCGCGCACCCGGATAAAAAGTAGCCTATAACCTTCCTTGATAAATGGGCTATCTAACACTGAAACAATTTTTCAAATCGGATAAGTAGTTCCTGAGATTAGCGCGTTCAAACAAACAAACTCTTCAGCTTAATAATATTAGTATAGATTTACAAAAAATAGAGTCATCCTAAATATAGACTAGACATACCGTCCACAAATTACAAACATAGTTATAAAAACAAATGAAACAAAAAACAAAAGCTTTATCACCCCAGTATTATTTGTAGCTCCGCAGTATATTCAAAGGGAACTCGTCACTAACACATTTCCAGGATCAAATAAAACAAAATCAAACAGAAATCATAAAGGTACAGTCACCTATTTTCTTTATTCAACCGTATACGTGTGTTCGGCTCTAGTTTATTTTATTACGCAGATGCGATCTCCGCATTCATGAATCCAAATGTACTTTTCTATTATTGCCGATGATACTCCGTACATGGCTGTTGTGTTCCTGGATTTTTGAAATAAAATGTGACCGGGTTCGGAATTTCTGCTTTTAGTTTTTCGATATCGTTTAGCTGTCATAGTTTGGAGACTATATTTGCTTGGTTTGTAAAAATGAGGCACAGATTTCAAAATCTAAAACTTTTCAAATATTCCGAAAAACCCTTTATAAGAATCTGCGAAGCTAAAAATGTCCTGCACTCACCAACATGCATATCCAGCACGATGAGTATGGACAAATCCCCTCTGCTTGGAAGGCTTTTGTCCAGCAGTGGACGCTTTTCGGCTGTGACAACGAAACCCTTTATCAGGACTTCGCTCATATCCTATTTTTCTCACAGAGACAAAATTGATCCCAGCCATGTCTATCTACAGATATTAATCCATCTCCCAATTTATTAGAGCTGTCAGTCTGTTTGTTACCGATTTAGTTGAAATCGATGACGTTGAAATTCGATGTTACCGATTGATGCCTTTAAAATTGGGTGATCAAAATGATGTTACACAATGTGCCATATTTTAAGGTCATCTTAAACAGATAAGTAACCTATTTTAGGTAAAATCATTGTCCTAACGTTCGATAATCTGGCCGTCTGTGCCCAAAGCGGGTCGTCCACTAAATTAACCCGAATTGATCACCCATTCTTACACATTAACTTAATCTATGGAGATAAAGTTAAGACTGGAATTAACATCAATGTGCACAGTTGAATTAGGTTTGACAGTAAAGTGTTTATTTGATGCTGATGGCTTAGGACTTGTTTCTGCTCTTTAGGACCTTCTTGCTTTATCACACTGTAATATGATAGATATGCTATTAATAAAATTACTGACATGTGTTGAAGTTACTAAGGATAGATTTTTTATGGTATTTCCGACGTCTTAAGAACAAAGAAAAACTGTTTCTTCCCATTTGGAACAGTAACAATAAGCAATTCTTTATTATCGAAACAAGCTAAAATTTTATGAATCAATAAATTAGTTATTTTATCACAACCACATACGAAGATTTGATCCTATTTGGCTCGAATCTATGTAAAAGTGTAATTAGGATTTTGGAAAAAAAAGACTTGGCAATACGCCCAAGATTGCGGCTGATAAACGGCGATCGGGTTCCGTATCACATTGGGACTTAATATCGGAATTCACGAATGGTAGGTGTATATACGTGACGGAAATACGAAATAAGCCTCATGTGTTACTAGGTGTGATCAGCTGGGGACTTCTGAACTCCTTTATAGGGATAACAGTAGTGTATGGATGAATTTAGGAATGCGTTGAGTCTCTTTTCCTTAGAGCCTGAGAGAACTGCCTGCGATATGGCCCGATGGTTGGTTCACAGTTTATTGTGAAGGTGGTCTGACCGGTTTTGGTGCACTTGATAGTTGCTGCGACATACAGACATACAGTACAAATTAATCAATCTTCCGTTGAAAACTGACAACTGTCAACTGCACAGAAGATCCGTCGGCACTGTAATTGTGAATGCAATCAAAGTTTTTGGTCAGTCTGAAACCGATTAAATACCTCATTAATGTAATGTGCATTATCATTCATCTCCATATTGATATTATGAGCTATGAGCCTGATCAAACTTTGGGCCGACAATTTGAAGTCTGCAGTGTGCGTTAACTGTTATGAATTTGTACTTTAACTTCAGTTGAAAGATGTCCATTGCTTGATACAGGGCTCCATCAATCGTCTCCATTATGATTGGTGCTCAGTTCTGTATAAACTTTAGTTGATATTATTTAATAATTTTTATATTATTCAATTTCAAACAGGCAAATTGATTCTGAACCTTTGACTAATAGCTCTCATCTTTTATGAAAAGACATAAGATCCTCTGTGATCATAAAGATTATTTTAATTCTGACTTTTAGAGACCTCCTTTTACCAGTTCAAAATATTTGCTAATGTAGGTAGTTTACTTTAAGTAAAGGCAAATTAAGCTGTTCCAATTACCCTTTTCGTCATAGTCTTAAAACATTTTAAAATAAAGATACAATTTCGCGAAATATCTTCCAAATTCTGTTCACAAAGCCTATATTTTATTGTGACTCGCCGTGAATCTCATTATGATCATTAAGAAAACGGTTGCTTAGTACAAAAGTCATCAATCCTCACGAAGCAAGAAAGGAGCGGCGCCTATTAATTTTATTATAGCGATAAAATAATAATTCAGAGCGATGGCATGACCGGAAATAATATCTTGCAGCATTAAACAAAAGGTATAAGTAACGGTTGCTCGTTCTTTTGGCAATATTGGGGAATTTGCTAAGGTGTGGCTTCTATTATGAGATTGGGATCCGTGGCCATAATTTTATTATGCGTCCAAATTAAATTACTGGACGATTTTATTTTTAATCAAGTGAAGTAGCTCCTTTACACTGTGACCGCGTTAGGCTGTTGCTATATTTTATTGAACCTTAAATTATAACCGATGAAGTCGATAATTCTATAGATAGATCTACTGGACAGCGGGGGAAGTTAATTGTGATAAAATTCCAGAGGCGTTTTTTCAATAGTTAATTTTAGCCTGTAATGCTTGGAAACGAACTTTGACCTAGAAACGGTGTCGAGTAAGATAAGTAACCCGATTTTTATCTGGCTTGTAAAATTATGAGGGTGGTAGATCATTAGAAGTGAAATATAATTAAATATAAAAAAAAAATACTTTTAGTACGGACAATTAATTAATGTTATATGAAATCTATAAAATTCGTCACTGTGTAAATTTTTGGGAAATGTATTTATAATTCCTAATTCCAAATGATATTGGACACATTTCCTAAAAATCTATATCTACATTGAAAATCAACCATAGCTTCCAGATTTCCGTAATAAACATCATGACTATGATTACTAATTTGTTTGATTTCTTAAGCGCTCCTACATTGCAGACTGGTCACTCGACCGATAAAATATTTATAATATAAAAAAAGAGTTCTATCAAAATGTTTAGTTGGTCCGATACTGGCAAAATATCTGATCCAATATACGACCATTATTCTTCATACTGGTTTTAGAGGCAAGAATAGGAAGACAAAAATGTTGTTTCATAGTATTTTTTTCTGTCCTTGGTGATAATAACTAAAGACACTTGATCCACGAATGAAAATCCACAAAGGTGTATGAAGCTTTTAAAACAAACCAAGCTCACATTGTTTTCCAATCGTGACGTCAAACTTACGTACAACGGGAGATAAAGTTGAGCGCCTTCCAAGTCCCATTAATCAATATGGCTGCCGTTCATATACCGCCTTTCTGCGTATGTGTAACACCCTAGATTTATTCTGCGTAGGTATAATAATAATGGATAATGTCGTTGAGACTCATTCTCAGTAGCTGTTTTCACCAGCTACAAGAAGATTGGTACACTGCTTAAGAGATATAGTGAGAGATAATGATTAATTAGTGAGTAAGAGATAATTATTATAGTACAGCGTATGCGTAGACACAGGTGCACTCTTTGTGCCTTCACCTTAACCTAATCGGACGGCAATCCATCACAACAGGGGGACATCAATCGCAGGTTCTATAATCTTACATGCTCTATAAGGCGCAGAGAGAGCTCCCGATATGTTAAAAAATTACATCCATCTACGAACTGAACGAATCAAAGGCAGCTTGCTTTCAATCCGCACTAATATGACAGTTCTCGTGAAATAACTTTGCCGGTGATAAGTTGACTAGTAATGACTTCACGGTCGTCACAATATAGGTACAGTCGTTAGTACCTACTCAAGACACACTTACATTTACTCACAAAGTAAGTAAGGTCGGTAGGGGCAAGACCAAACGGTTTTTCAATGAGATGAGCAGTGTTGTGTTTGAAGACGTGTAGAACCGTACATATAAGCGTATTCTAAAATGTTTTTTGTCATGAGTAAATAGCAAAGAATATATTTTCGTATCATATTAGTACCTTCCTATTAAATCTATTCGAAAGCAGAAAAAAAAATAAGTTAAATGTTGTTATTACGAAAATATGTCTAGGGGAAAGATAAAAAGGTGATGGGGAAAGACCGAAATAGTTTCTAAAATCGTTCAAATGAATATCTGACGCTGTTGATGCTCACTAGTCTTTATTTTGAAATGCCTAGAATACTCGGAACTACCAGTAGTGTCAAAATGCCTTGGCATAACAAAGATAAAACGAATTATTTGTTTTGTATATTTCAATCTTACCCCACCGGGGAAAGATTGAAGAAGAGGTTCCCAAACTTTTCACTACAGCTTAAAAATGAATTTAAAAAAATACTGTCAATCAAATAAATCCTTTTATTAATAATAATAATTAAAATCCACACAATTTGAAATGAAACTATGAGTTTTGAAATCGGGGTCAGATCGAAATTTTTATATGTTCTTCTTACCCCGTCAAATTTTTATGGGTGAAGATGGAAAGTTGTAATAACTCCTAAAATATGTTATAAAAACATATTTAGGTGTAATAACACGACTAAAAATTCAAAATAATGAGCAGGTATTCCAATAAAACACTCGTACCTACCTCACAAGTGAAGTTATGGAATTCGGGGGAAGATAAAAAAACTCGATTTAACTTCGAAAAAGTCACGACTCGGGTATTTAAGTTTTTAACACGACCAATCACTCGAAATGGCAAACGCTGAATGAGAAAGTTTGGCGTAACAAAATGGCGATTCTAATAATGTTGCTATCACTGAAAAATCTGCACTAAATCTGGAGTTATGGATGACATTTTGTATTACCCCGTTTTTCATCTTGCCCCCACTGACCTTATATGGTTTATAAAAGTTTGGCCTGGAATAGAACCCGCACATCTCTACTTAGAGACGGTTGCTTAAACCTCCGAGCCACCTCGACGGGAAACTGTATTTAGCTCGCACAAAATATATTAGCAGAATAAGGAAATACAATGATGCACGGTTCATACTTTTCCTTTAGTTGGATGTCGTGGCTGATGAACCCTTTCCGCGCGGCGTAAAAGCAATAAATTATACGATAATGAAGGCAGGCCGCTACTAAGGGTTGCGGTGATTGATTTTTAATATACTTATTTACGTGTTTATTGTATGTAAATCGTGTCATGTGATGGGTTGTTTTGTAGGTATATATGTGTTAACAATAGTTTAAAAATACTTTATTTTTCAATTTTGCCTGGTTTTGCCAAAGTTTTATTTGTGAAAAAACTTTTTATGACAGACACTGTGTCCTGTGTCTTCACATGTTTGAATCTTGAATGTCTGTTGGAATTTGACGAAAGCAGCGTACAGGCAAAATATATTTTTTGAAACCTTCATAAGAACCGCGTCATCCACTTTTTTTGGCATTAACACTCGTAATTAATCTATATAACCTTATTACTTGGCAGTTTATCTCGAATTTAAATATTATGAGTTCGGGACGTGCCAAGTGTGAACTGAGTTAATGTGTCCACAAGGCTTTAAGGCCACTTTGAGGCTGCAATTGTCACTATACCGACAAAGCAGAAATGCTTTGGTACAACAAAAGTATATAGGTCAATCCGTACTGCTAACTAAGGAATGTGCAACATCGTTTATTACTCATAAGTTGGCTAGAACAAAATTGTGATGAATTTCTTATATGAGATTTTATTGTAAACTAGATTTTTATGAGATGAATGGCTCATTGAAAGGATATTTAATTTGACGCAGGTTCACCGATACCCATTTAGCTAGACCATGTAAGCAGATGATGACGAATTAATGAAATGATTATTGTTTTAACGCAAAAAGAGGGACATTATATCTTTGTGTGTTTCTTTGTATATCCTATACCCCCACATTACTAAAGTATAGCGTCTCATATAAGTATATATTTTTACTATTTTAATATAGGCTTTTTGCTATCTCACATAAAACTCACTCCACCTTCGCCTTCTCATGGTAGGGGAAGGAAAACTCTTAGCACAGCTCGCTGGCAGGAACCATTCAGATGATGGATGACCGCCAATGAGGCTCAAGTAGTGAATATTAAGAATTATTTATCAAAACTGTTTCGATAAGAATATATGTATATAACCTTTTTACTGAAAGAAATGAACGATGGCATATACTTGTGAAACGAGTGTAATGATGAAGATAATGTTTTGTCACCTTTTTTATTCGATGTTGTTATTTGAATGTTACATTATAGTTTAAACAGTGACCGCATGTTTTGTTTGTTTGTTTTGATCATTTAATAGTTACACTGACATCGTTTTAACACCTTCGTGAATAAATTATCCCTTACAATGAAATATAATTTATTTTAAAATTATTGAATATTTTTTTGTTATTTTCTATGAAAAAATGCAAATCTCCGTTCATACAATACGGTTTTTACACGGAAAAGTACGTTGGGTTACCCTTTTGTTATCAACGGATTGACACGACGTAAAACTTTTCATAAAAATTATCTGGGAATTGACGTGGCTTTTCAATTCAGCAAAATGTATGCATTCCTAGAATCAACGCGACAAAACGGCTTAAAATACTACAACAGAAATAAAAAAGATTAAAAAATCCAAAAAAAATATAATGTATTTCAGTAATCACATAACCGTCCTTAACACAGGTACTTTGTCATGGAATTGGCCGCCATTATGGTGAAAACTCAACGCCCGGTCTATCTGCCACTCTCTCAACGTTTTAACTTGCGTCCCAGGCACCGTTTTATCATCTACATACTTGGATTTATAGAGTTCACTTCCAAACACTTTCAGCTGATCTTTCATATATTCTATAGGCACCTTTGTAATCGCGAGCATCCTAGGTTTATAGCTGTCGACTTCAGGCACATTCTTAGCTTCATATAATTCATATACGAGGTACTTGTCGTGAGGTTTTGGTAATCTCAAGAATACGGCATAGTCATTGCCAACATGGAGGAAGCCTCGTAAGTTATGTTCGGCTTTGAAGCCATCGATAAATTGGAATATCTTGTGCAAACGGACGGTATTGGATTCTTGGAAAAATATCAGGCAAATAGTAGTTATTATTTGTATCTGGAAAATAAATAAACAGTTCGTAATGATGAAAATTATCCTTGAACTTGATTGCTTTTTGTGTACAAAGAGATGATCAAAGATATTGCGGTAATTCTGGATAAGTAGAAATTAAGGTGAGTAGATGTTATCAAAGGTTATATTTGAGATTTTGTGAAGAAATTCAAAGGTCGTAATATTTTATCTTACGACTGTAATTCAAACCGATCGACAAAAACACTTTACGAAATGTTGAGGATTGCGTAACAAATATAATTATTTTCAAACTTTGAAACAAAACATTGGCCGCCATTTTTATTCTGTTAGCCTTAATAAAGTGAGATGCTTCGGGAAAGCTATGATGATAAAGATGCATTTGAAGATTAAATTTCACTTTGTGCTTGTTTCAGTGGTTTTAAAAGTACGTAAAGTTTATTTGAAAAGAGAAACATGATACCTCATTTGTTTAATTGACTCTCTTTTACACTTTAATAAGGTTTTTTACAACTACTTTTAAATGGACTGTGTCATCAGAGTCAGTAAAATATAAAAGATTTAATGAAAAGATATTCTAAACATATCGTAGAGAAGAAAAATAACTCAAGTGAGAAGCCTAACACTTACCAACTTCATATTATAGGTATAAAAAACACAATAAACAGTCAAAACCCGTTTCATTGACTGTTACACATCATTGCAATATGTTAAATTTAAATAAAAATAAAATATTATCAGAATATTTTACGAGACTGTAAAATTTTAATGCACAGTGTTTTTTTGCAATATATTTATGCTGCACAAATTTTTTTTAGACCGCGTTTCATTTGTTTCCAAAATAATATTTTTTTAATAAATTCAAAAGCGATATTATGCCTGCGAGCAATGCATGTTTGCATTGTATGTAGTGCGTGATAGAAATGTAAGCAAATAAGTACATCGAAAAAAATCTTTTTAGGTAACCTAGAATTTTTCACAAATTGATTTAGATAATTGTGTATATTAAAGCTTTTTTTAGCCACGGGAAAACATCAGTATGACTCCTCCTCACTCCCGCTGTTGGTGACAGCGTGAGGGAGTGTCAGACTTTTACTGACTAAAACCCACCGTGTTCCTTCGGGAGCCCTTTGTGCGTCAGGGCCGCGGTAACTATTTCGAACAACCCGCAACCCCGAACAGCCCCGTTTTATTCGACCCTAAAATAAACATGTCCCAAGTTAGTGATTTCAATCTGTACTATATTAGCAAGCCGCAGAATTGTTTGTATAAACGCTCTAAACTCAGGAACTACTACACGGACTAGATTGCAATGTGCTATCTAGCACATTTATCGAAAAACGCTAAGCCACTTTACATCAGAGTGCATAGAGTAACTCCCACGAGACGCGGATGAAATTGTTGGCAGACGCTAGTTTCAAAATAACGCTCATTATTTGCTTTTTTTTTATTTTATTTTTAACTAGCTTCTGCCAGCGACTTCGTTCGCGGATCATGTCGCTTGTGCCAGCGACCATGCGTTTTCTCAACATTTCCCTTCACTGCTCTGCTCCTATTTATTATAGCGTGATGAAAAGTATACTATAACCTGCCCAGGAGTATGAATAATAATTTTACCAAGTTTCGTCAAAATCCGTCCAGTAGTTTTTGTTTCTCTAACGGTTATACAGACAGACAGACAGACAAAAATTCTACTGATTGCATTTTTGGCATCAGTATCGATCCCTAACCACCCCCTGATAGTTATTTTGCAAATATATTTAATGTACAGAATTGACCTCTCTACAGATTTATTATAAGTATAGACAGAAAATAGATATCTGCAGATATTGAGTCAGGATATCTAATAATACATATTTCTATCAGTCTTTCAGGAAGCTAAAACTAAAATTATTAAGATTCCAGATACGGCATAATCTTTTCTGAAATATTCAACATAGCGTTTTACTACGGCAGCTAGTCGGAAACTGTTTTTCCAACGCTCCTCATTTTATTTTGATTAACTTTGTTGCAAACTCTTACAAATTTTATCGTTTACCGAGACACTTCTTGTTTCTTGCTTTTGTTACGGTAGAAGTGTGTTGGGGGTATTTAAATTACAATCGCTGAGAAATATTGCTAAGTAAACTTTGAGAAGTGTAATAGAACTAAGTATAGGTCAGAATGAGATGATACGTATGTTAATCACCAACTTTCGGACTCCGGTTTGCTCTGTTCTACTTCTAAAAACCATAAAGCTATTTCAACCTGATCAAAAATCTAACCCGAGACGCCGTGTTCAGCAGTCGCGCTATGTTACTACTGGATCAACGCAAATATAGTAGTGCATATGGATGGTATTATAGTGACATACTACAAACCAAGTGTTTGTATTCTCCAGATAATCAAACTTCTTTGGAAATTATCAAGCTTCGTGGTCCCGGTTCAAAATTCCGAAAAGTTACCCATAAAGCCAAGATTGTAGGTATAACAGCGGCCGATGTAAATATTTCCGATCGCCTACCTCAACATTTAATGTAGTTTGAATAAAATAAAATAAAAATGTAATGTTAAGGGCAGGTAAAATAACACTAGGCTTATTTTGACTTAATATATATTTTTTTATTTTGCTTACTTGTTTGTTTACACAACGCAACGTGTGAAAAATTCCTGCATACTGTATTTACTTTTAGACACCAACTTTTGTTTTCTTAGAGCTTTTTCTTCTTTAAGAGTTTTGTGGGTTCATGCCTCTACATTGTGGGAAGTCAAAGATTAATTCCTTTCAGGAAATAAGTTGCGTAGCTGTGGGCGTACCTTTTTTATTATATTTTCTAATAAGGGTTAGAAGAGTAGCTCTATGCGGGTTTCAAGTTCATCAAACTTTATAATCAATCACGCATTTTCTTTATAGTTCAGAACATAAAAGATTTTACAAGATTAACCCTAAAAATGAGTAGGTATGCTTAAAATGGATTGAAGTGCGAATAAAATAAAATTTCTTAATAATACAGAAGTGACTTAATTTTGTTATTTGCTTGCTAACTTTAATCCTAAAATGGCTGAATCAATTGAGATGGATATGGAAATAGATTCCTTAGAGAAGAAGACAGGCTATTAAGATTTTATCTAGGTGATTTGGACGAAGACGCGGATGAAACCCAGCCTTTTATTAATTCAGAATAATAATCTTTACATGGTATACTTTATAAACATGTCACGTAATATAATTCTGTTAGATTACCTTTAATTCCAAGTACCTACAGACTACAAGACTGCTCCCATACTGCACTAACAAACTTCCATGCCTAGCGCGGTGAGTATGAGAAAATCCCCCCAGCTTGAGGGAGACCTTCAGAATAGACGTTTTTAGGGTTCCGTACCCAAAGGGTAAAACGGGACCCTATTACTAAGACTTCGTTGTCTGTCTGTCTCCACGCTGTATCTTACTAACCGTGATAGCCAGAAAGCTGAATTTTTTACAAATGATGTATTTCTGTTACCGCTATAACAACAAATATTAAAAATGAAAAAAAAAATAACGGGGATGGGGTACGGAACCCTTCATGCGTGAGTCCAACTCACACTGGGCCGGTTTTCTTTCTTCGTCAGAATTATATACTTCAAGATAAAAATACTATAAGTAGTTGAAACTTGGAATTTCTTGAGATCGAAGTATCAGCCAGCGATATCGACATTGAGTTATTATTTCAATAATACTTCCATTCGAGTTTTTTCTTGTTTGTTCAAGTAGACTTGTTAGGAACGGGTAGTTTGAAGAGTTCCGTCTAAAATAACCAATGATCGTTTATTTAGTATGAAAAATAAAATAATGTGATTATTTGTGGCACATCAAAAGTAATGAAGACCTTTGATCTGGAAAATTATGATTAGTTATTCAAGATCACTTTCTTAGTATTTTTCCT
Organism: Heliothis virescens; assembly: GCA_002382865.2. Taxonomy (NCBI): domain Eukaryota; kingdom Metazoa; phylum Arthropoda; class Insecta; order Lepidoptera; family Noctuidae; genus Heliothis; species Heliothis virescens. The sequence continues at coordinate 9,644,157 of NWSH02000019.1, forward strand.
AGAAATAATTAAATCTGGCAATTGGCTCAAAAAGTAAAAACAACCGGCCAAGTGCGAGTCAATCACGCATGAAGGTTGTTGCTGTAGCAACAATAATAGTTATTTAGTGATAATATCAACTCTCTAGCAATCAAGCTTGTTGAGATACAACCTGACAAACGTACGGACTGACGGTCAGCAAAGTCTTAGTAATAGGGTCCCATTTAACCTATTGTACAGAACCTTAAAAATGACTAATATGCAGTGAATATAAAGGTCCCTACTACACTAAAAAATGTTATGAACCCCCGCACTACTAAACAGATTAGGTAACTACAACACCATAGTAAATACGTCAAGATTGATAGAAAGACGAAATATGCCCGTTTACTGCCTTCAAATTACGTTATCACGGCACTTTCCGCTTGAACTAGTTTCATTACTGACCCGCTCCTTATCAGTGGGGGGTAACAAATTTTGTAAACGACTAACAGATATTTTGGGACGGCGATTGATGTGATCTGAATGGGGTTTATTCGTGGTTAATATGTTGTGGCTGTTTATTTATAGAAGATTTTGTTGTATTGTTATATAATTTTGCAATTACTTTGATAGGTACTTTTAATTCATGTTTTACCCAGAGTGGTTAGGAAAAGGTGTACGTAGCATTTATAATGACGTCATGAGCATCATCTATGGGTAATCATACAGAATGCATCAAGCTTTGCCATTGTTGCTCGCTTTACGTATTTAGCACGAACTCTTTCAAGTGTTTTTCAGCCATAATAATACCTAAGGAAGCTATTTTTGTTAATGTTTTAAAATTATATTTCTGGATATCAAAATATATACTGAAAATAATGTTGTATAATATACAATAATTATCTTCTATCTAGTTATCTGCAGACAGTGTAACGTCGGAATGGTGATACCTATTATATTGTTAAAGTCCTTAAGCTGGCAATTTTCGTATTTTTCAAATATGTATCTTATTCTTCAATTCTTCAATGTAACCTTAAGAAAAACTGCCTCGTTGGTCTAGTGGTCGCATAGCGCGACTGCCGTGCCACGGGTCTCGGGTTCGATTCCCGGGTCAGGCCGAAATCGCTTTGTGGGTTTTAGAAACTTTCACAAAGCAGCCTGGAGTTTGGAAGTTGGCGGTGTTACACCCCCGTGCCTGGGAGGGCACGTAAAGCCGTCGTCCTCGATTGTTACTCAGTAGCAGTCGTAGTTATAATTCCACGTCAGAGGCCGTCAGGCGGATTTGAGAAAACTCTGACACTAGGGCTTGTCAGGTGATTAAACCTGCAGCTCACTCGATAAGAAGAAGACCTTAACAATATAAACCTACCTAAAATACCTACTTAATTACAAATAACGAAAACTCATTACCACAAAAGCGCTTAAATGCCTACATCCCTAACAAAAACCTAACCCTTCACGCATTCCTAATTGAACGATTGTAAAAGTATTAATTGTTTGAAATTAACCCATCAAATGATTGTGTGGCAATTAATATCCGAATGTTCGACTGGAAACCTTTTTATTGACAAAAGTAGCGGCACTTCCGATTGGGAACTTTTAATGAATATATCGTTTGAAATAGGAAATGGGAATATGAGAGCTGTACCTATGAGTTGTTATTTTAAGTGACTTGAAGTTATTTTTTTGGCTTAGGTACAGGTATATGAAGTACTAGCTTCCGCCAGCGGTTTTATCCACGACCCGTGGGGACTAATCTGCGCACTTAGATAAAAAGTAGGCTATGGTATTCCTCGATAAATGAGCTATCCAGCACTGAAAGAATTTTTCAAATCGACTGGTAATTCCTGAGATAAGCGAGTTCAAACAATCAATCTCTGCAGCTTTATCATTAACACTGTAAACTGTGTTAGATAACACAATTTGCAGTGTTTCGGTAATTTTTGTGCAGATTGTGACCTATAAATCTTTAGTAATATAAAAAAAACAGTTTTAAAATAATTAAAGCAACGTCAATTTTCTAAGGAGTTTACGGTAGCGATAATTTCTAATTTGTTTGTAAATAAAGTTACCAACTTTACACAACTTTAGCAACATACCATTATTCAGTAGCATTAAAACAAATAGTGTAGGTTATAAAAAAATAACTAAATAGAATACGTATTGTTATTTTAATTTCACCATTCGATAAATACAAAACAGGTTTTTTTGTTTGTGCATTTATTGTAAAACAGTTAGTGTTTATTTAATGGTATTTGCTCGGCATTCGACATGTTTGATTAGTTTACAAATCAAACTGAACGCGTGGCGTGAAAAATATGTCCTCATTTTTGCGAATGAATTTTTAATTTAAATATAAATATTTTCTATTCATGAAAAAATATGTGTGAGGCGATGCAATCAAAACATTGCAAAAAGTTTAAAAAAAAAGTGCATCAGGTCACAAAATTAAATGGCGTTCTGTTTTCGTGTCATTATAGATAGCATTATTTGATAAAATAATAGTTAAAAATAACACGTGATCCGAATTCGAGATTCCTCATTATTGGTAGATAGAATTGAAAATCAGTCAAAAAAATATCTGTAGGTTTATGAATTCAAAGACAATTTTTGAGGAACTTTAACTAAACAAGGAAAAGAAAATATACGCATCTGGTACGTATGCGGTGGAATTGAGAACCTCTTTCTTTTTTTGGAAGTCGTTTAAAAATACAGCAGGGTATGCGCGGGTTATTATTTTCTTTCGTCATTCATGTTTGTGTTCTATCTGCGTTTTTTTTAATCTTTCATTTGTTTTAGATACTGAACGCACTGTTACCTTAAGCTTAGTACGGCCGTGATTCCAATGCGCTCAGAGTGGCTATGTTTATGATAATCAAGTTTAGTCCCTGCCTATCAGTTACCTAAGACCTGATTGTAAACCTAGCCCTATAACAACTACCTAACACCCTAAGTACCCTAATGCCCTACCCTACCATACAAACCGTACCATACAAACCTGGCCAAACGTAAGTTACGTTGGCTTTACGTGAGGGAAGTCTGTTACAAGGAGACCTACGGTAACAGACGGAAGTTGGGTAGGAATAGGGTTTGTGTACGTCGTGCAATGTACACAGGGAATGATTATCTCACTGCCGATCCCACAGACTCATAGGATCGATGATGGCTAAAGGTGTCTTGGCCACAGTGAGCGGAAGTAATGGAGATGAATCAAAGTCGACTCCAACTTGATGACTAATTTATTAACAATAATTAACTTATTTTATACAATTTTTATGGTCCGTACACATTGATGCCTATTTACATGTGTGCTATCTGTGTATTGAGCCGATGAAGCACAGATCCCAGTAGGTCAGCTCTTAATGCTGACGGTGTGCCGATGCTGCGACGATGTCGAATGCATGTTCAAGATTGAACATTCTGCCGCCTCTCAGATCTGGACTCCAGTTGGTATAGTTCAATGGTTTCATGTTGGTGAGGTAGACTGTACACAGGCCCCGTTGTG
>NWSH02000019.1:9648401-9659020 GCA_002382865.2 Heliothis virescens
ACTGCCTCGTTGGTCTAGTGGTCGCATAGCGCGACTGCCGTGCCACGGGTCTCGGGTTCGATTCCCGGGTCAGGCCGAAATCGCTTTGTGGGTTTTAGAAACTTTCACAAAGCAGCCTGGAGTTTGGAAGTTGGCGGTGTTACACCCCCGTGCCTGGGAGGGCACGTAAAGCCGTCGTCCTCGATTGTTACTCAGTAGCAGTCGTAGTTATAATTCCACGTCAGAGGCCGTCAGGCGGATTTGAGAAAACTCTGACACTAGGGCTTGTCAGGTGATTAAACCTGCAGCTCACTCGATAAGAAGAAGACCTTAACAATATAAACCTACCTAAAATACCTACTTAATTACAAATAACGAAAACTCATTACCACAAAAGCGCTTAAATGCCTACATCCCTAACAAAAACCTAACCCTTCACGCATTCCTAATTGAACGATTGTAAAAGTATTAATTGTTTGAAATTAACCCATCAAATGATTGTGTGGCAATTAATATCCGAATGTTCGACTGGAAACCTTTTTATTGACAAAAGTAGCGGCACTTCCGATTGGGAACTTTTAATGAATATATCGTTTGAAATAGGAAATGGGAATATGAGAGCTGTACCTATGAGTTGTTATTTTAAGTGACTTGAAGTTATTTTTTTGGCTTAGGTACAGGTATATGAAGTACTAGCTTCCGCCAGCGGTTTTATCCACGACCCGTGGGGACTAATCTGCGCACTTAGATAAAAAGTAGGCTATGGTATTCCTCGATAAATGAGCTATCCAGCACTGAAAGAATTTTTCAAATCGACTGGTAATTCCTGAGATAAGCGAGTTCAAACAATCAATCTCTGCAGCTTTATCATTAACACTGTAAACTGTGTTAGATAACACAATTTGCAGTGTTTCGGTAATTTTTGTGCAGATTGTGACCTATAAATCTTTAGTAATATAAAAAAAACAGTTTTAAAATAATTAAAGCAACGTCAATTTTCTAAGGAGTTTACGGTAGCGATAATTTCTAATTTGTTTGTAAATAAAGTTACCAACTTTACACAACTTTAGCAACATACCATTATTCAGTAGCATTAAAACAAATAGTGTAGGTTATAAAAAAATAACTAAATAGAATACGTATTGTTATTTTAATTTCACCATTCGATAAATACAAAACAGGTTTTTTTGTTTGTGCATTTATTGTAAAACAGTTAGTGTTTATTTAATGGTATTTGCTCGGCATTCGACATGTTTGATTAGTTTACAAATCAAACTGAACGCGTGGCGTGAAAAATATGTCCTCATTTTTGCGAATGAATTTTTAATTTAAATATAAATATTTTCTATTCATGAAAAAATATGTGTGAGGCGATGCAATCAAAACATTGCAAAAAGTTTAAAAAAAAAGTGCATCAGGTCACAAAATTAAATGGCGTTCTGTTTTCGTGTCATTATAGATAGCATTATTTGATAAAATAATAGTTAAAAATAACACGTGATCCGAATTCGAGATTCCTCATTATTGGTAGATAGAATTGAAAATCAGTCAAAAAAATATCTGTAGGTTTATGAATTCAAAGACAATTTTTGAGGAACTTTAACTAAACAAGGAAAAGAAAATATACGCATCTGGTACGTATGCGGTGGAATTGAGAACCTCTTTCTTTTTTTGGAAGTCGTTTAAAAATACAGCAGGGTATGCGCGGGTTATTATTTTCTTTCGTCATTCATGTTTGTGTTCTATCTGCGTTTTTTTTAATCTTTCATTTGTTTTAGATACTGAACGCACTGTTACCTTAAGCTTAGTACGGCCGTGATTCCAATGCGCTCAGAGTGGCTATGTTTATGATAATCAAGTTTAGTCCCTGCCTATCAGTTACCTAAGACCTGATTGTAAACCTAGCCCTATAACAACTACCTAACACCCTAAGTACCCTAATGCCCTACCCTACCATACAAACCGTACCATACAAACCTGGCCAAACGTAAGTTACGTTGGCTTTACGTGAGGGAAGTCTGTTACAAGGAGACCTACGGTAACAGACGGAAGTTGGGTAGGAATAGGGTTTGTGTACGTCGTGCAATGTACACAGGGAATGATTATCTCACTGCCGATCCCACAGACTCATAGGATCGATGATGGCTAAAGGTGTCTTGGCCACAGTGAGCGGAAGTAATGGAGATGAATCAAAGTCGACTCCAACTTGATGACTAATTTATTAACAATAATTAACTTATTTTATACAATTTTTATGGTCCGTACACATTGATGCCTATTTACATGTGTGCTATCTGTGTATTGAGCCGATGAAGCACAGATCCCAGTAGGTCAGCTCTTAATGCTGACGGTGTGCCGATGCTGCGACGATGTCGAATGCATGTTCAAGATTGAACATTCTGCCGCCTCTCAGATCTGGACTCCAGTTGGTATAGTTCAATGGTTTCATGTTGGTGAGGTAGACTGTACACAGGCCCCGTTGTGGTAGGTGGTTGTCCTGTTGTTTGGTGGTTAGATGTCACGTTGCCAACATCCTGGTGTTGCCCACCTCCTGGTTGGCTAGTTGGCGCGTTACTTGTCCTTCTGCCCTTACGCTGCATCGTGATTCGCATCCACCTCAGTGTTGCAGGACCGTAGTACACTAATAACACAAGTAATAAACACGTGATTATACAAGATATTGCATTTGTTACATATGTGTGAGAAGTGATTTGACTCCAAACAGTACTATCTAATTCGGTTTGCAGGGCATTTTCCTGATTAACTAACTGCTGGAAACTCTCGTTTGAGTTACTTATAACTTCTTCTTTGCTAATGTTTAGTCTAGGCTTAGTCACTAAGTTCGTGCTAATGGGAAAGTCTATTTGTTTTGAATACGATGTTACAACTGGTACTGAGACCATCCTTTTGGCAGTTAATATGTTATTAGTCGTCTTCATAATGCAGTTCTCTGCGAGTCGGATTACCCCAACATCTTGAAGCTCCAGTTCCTGTCTTTGGCCATCACAAAGTATTGAAGTCGTTACCCGATCTCTTACAATGAATAGCCAGGTATTTGGCATGTAAAGCTGTTTCCATATTATGCTATTCGACAAATGAAACGTATTGGCAGGGCAGTTTGTTTGTGTCTGATGTTTAAATAGCTGGTTTACAATGCAATTTTCATTTAATTGCATTTTTTTCACGGCCCCAGGAAAGCAAATAAAATGGTTATTCCATTCTAAACAACTTTTGAACTCTTCGGAACTCAAATCAAAATACAGCTCGTTGTTGTAATCCAACCCTATATAAGCTTTAGTTACTTCTAAACTTTGGGCAGACTTATCAGAGTTTATCCTTGGGACTGGTGTTATATACATTAAGGTATATTTAGTTATATCTTGTATGGGAAAGTATGCGTAAACTTTTATATGTGTATTGTTCTCAGAAATCTTGGTGTCCAGCAACTGCTGTTGAACGATCCTTAAGTTAGAAGGTAACTTTTCGTTTGCTGATGATATCAGGTCACTGACGTTCTTTGGCGTTAATACACTATATACTGTTGCCTTAGTTAGGTATATTTCTAACAGTCCGTTATAATAATCCATGAGTTCTTCAATGTAATTATATGCTAATTGATAAGTCTGCATAATACGGATGTTTACACTATTATGGTCGACTTTACTATACCAATTGTCATAATTATTCACGTAGTCAATTACTTGGTTTAGTTTAGCTTGAAATCCTTTAAGTTTCTGATCTATTCTTTCTTCAGTTTTGTTAACTTGTGAGATTGTTGATATCATAATTTTGGTTTGATGGTTGGCAGCTTCAATCAACTTTTTTTGGTTCAAATTCAATGAGTCTATATCTCGGTATACCTCATCATTTACTCCGAATATAGACGTTAGTAACTGTCCTAGTATGCCCCTCTTCTTCCTTGTTTGGTTTACTTCTGTCAAATATTCTTTAGTCCGCTCAAATTTAACCGTTTCTTCCAATAGATGGTGTTGTAGTTGATTGCAGAATCCAGAACTTGTAATTTTTCCTGCATTTATACATAGCTTATGGAATTGCGATGTAACTGTTTGTATTTTTACAAAATCTTGCTCTAAGTGCTGCGTTTCATAATTGATTTCTATCCTAAATGTTCCTCTGTCGATGTTTGCTGTTCCTATTTGTTCCACATAAAACCCGGGCGCCACTGTTTTTAACGAGTATGTTATTGTAGATGCTTTTGCTGCTCCTAATATTTGTAACATAATAACGAGTATTGCGAACCATTTGACTATTTTATTACATCGTTTGAGTTGGGTAGATTTGTTACTTCTTAGTATTGTCGTGGTGTTTGCTTGTATTGTATGTTTAGGTTCATTACTACTGCTACACGTATTCGTTTCGATTGGTAATGGTACTAATGTGTGGATTGACCGCTTTTGAGTAGCTCCTGATGCTTTTTGAAGTGTCACCACTCGGGTTAAGTCATCGTTACCCACGTGTACTTCTTTTATTTTTGCAAGTGGCCATTTACTGGGAGAAACTTTTTCATCTTTTATGAGCACAAGAGTTCCAACAGACAAGTTTCCTTGATTAGTTTTCCATTTGTACCTCTGTTGTAGTTGGTGTAAATAATCTTTAGTCCAACTTCTCCAGAAATCCTTTTTCATTTTCTGGATCTGTTTCCATCTGTTTATGTGATCTGTATTAGTTTCTACTAGTGGGTCTGGTACTCCTACACCCTCTCTTCCTATTAAAAAATGACTGGGTGTTAACACGATATTATCGTTTATTTCTTCACTTAGTGCACACAATGGTCTTGAGTTTAAACATGCTTCTGTTTGATGTAAAAACGTGCTCATTTCTTCATACGTGAGTGTCTGTTCTCCTATCACTCTACGCAAGTGGTGTTTCATAGATTTTACTCCTGCTTCCCAAATCCCCCCGAAATGAGGAGATGATGGCGGAATAAAATGCCATTGTGTTCCAATGTTGGTCAACGAGTTTTGAAAATCGTCCGACTGGGTTATGTCTAAAATTTCTTTATACAAGTAATTGGCAGTGCCCACGAAATTTGTTGCGTTGTCACTATACATATGTGATACTGGTCCTCTGCGTGCCATAAATCTTCGTAGTGCTGCAATGAATGTTTCTGTTGATAGATCGCCTACTAGTTCCAGATGCACCGCTTTTGTGGATAGGCAAACAAATATTGCAATGTATCCTTTGTAGGATTTATGGCCTCTTCCTTTCATTGTTCTCACTGATATTGGTCCAGCATAATCTACGCCTGTGTGACTGAACGGGTATGATTCCGTCACTCTAGGTTTTGGTAATGAACCCATTTTTTGTGAGGCGGTAGACGATCGGTATCTAGTACACTTCACACATTTTCTAATGCAACTCTTCACCGTCCGCTTCCCTCCAAGTATCCAGTATTTCTGTCGAATATACGCTAGTGTTAAATTATTACCTCCGTGTAATGTAGTTAAATGAGCATCACGAACTATAATTAATGTTACATGATGGTCATGAGATAACAATATTGGATGTTTTTGATCATATGGAAGGCTGGAGTTGTGAAGTCTTCCTCCTACTCGCAACAATCCATCATTATCAACAAACGGATCAAGGCATGATAACCTGCTTCCTTTCTTTAATGGTTGACCGGCTTTAATGGTTCTGTATTCCTCAGTAAATACTTCTTGTTGGACCAGAAATAGAATTTTTTTAGTATTTGAATGAATTTCCATACAGCTCAATGGATTTTGGTATCTTTGTTTATTTGCGAATCTGTAGCAATATGATAAAACTCGTATCATCCTTTGGAAGCTTGAAAATCTTATCCAGATATCGTTTTTCCGTTGATTATGAATGCTTATATGATAACATCGTGTTATCTCCTCACATAACTCTGGTATTGTTTTTGTACTAGGAATTTTATCACTTTTTAACCATTCTGGTCCATTCCACCACAACGATAATTCTTGTAATTTATTTGGCACAATACCTCTTGTAATTAGGTCAGCTGGATTTTGTGATGTATTTACATAATTCCAACATGCTTTTGGTAATGTTTTTTGTATTTGGGATACCCTATTAGCGACGAATGTTTTCCATCGCTCTGCTTCCCCCTTTACCCAGCCGAGAGTAATCATTGAGTCCGTCCAACAATAGATATTTGCAATTTCTATTTCAATTCCAGTAATAACTTTCTCCATTAGTTGCGTTAATAAAACTGCCGCACATAGCTCCAATTTTGGTAATGTAGTTTTATGCTTTTTTGGCGCCACTTTTGATTTTGCTTGTAGTAGGGTTATGTCATATGAATTGTTATTTTTTATTCGACAGTATACTACTGCACCGTAGGCTTTTTCAGATGCATCACTAAACCCATGCAGCTCTACTCTTGAATTTTTTGAGAATTGGCACCATCTTGGTATGGAGATTTTCTCAATTGTTTTCAGTTGTTTTTGTAGTTCAATCCATCTTGTTTTAATAGTTTCCTCTACAGCCTGATCCCACTCTGTGCCATTTGTCCATAGTTCCTGGATCATGAGTTTCATAATTATGACAATAGGAGCTAACCATCCTAGCGGATCAAATATTTTAGCGATTTCAGATAGGATAAATCGTTTTGTTGGATTTTCATTTTGATTAATAGTAATCTGAAAATGAAAACTATCCTCTAGTGGTGACCATACTACCCCTAAGGATTTTCTGGTCTCATCTAACGGTATTTTCATTAATTGGTCATCTTTACTCTCATTAGATATGTTCTCTAATAATTCAGCGCTGTTAGACGACCATTTTCTTAACTTAAAACCGCCTTTTCGCAGCATGTTTATTAGATTTTCTTGCAGGATTTTTGCTGACTCAATGCTGGTCTCTCCCGATAAAATGTCATCGACATAAAAATCCTGGAGAGTTCTTTGACTGGCTATCGGGTAGTTCGCTTTCTCATCCATAGCAAGTTGTTGCAGCGTTTTAATCGCTAAGTATGGAGCAGATGCGGTTCCGTATGTTATAGTAGTTAACTCGTATTCATCAATAGCGTGTTTCGGCGACTTTCTCCATACTATTCGTTGATATGGAAAATCTTGTACGTTGATTTTCACGTATCTATACATTTTTTCGATGTCCGCCATAAATGCTATCTTGTGCTTACGCCACCGTAACAGTATAACTGCCAAATCTTGTTGCAATCTTGGTCCCGTAAACAAATTATCGTTTAAACTTATGTTAGTACTTGTCTTGCTGGACGCATCAAATACTACTCGGAGCTTAGTAGTTAACGAATCTTCCTTTAGCACAGGTTGGTGTGGTATATAATATTTACCTTGGTAATAGTCAGTACTAGTTACTTTCCTCATATGGCCCATTTCTAGGTATTCATTAAGGAACTCTTGATATTTTACCCGTAGATTTTCATCCTTGTCGAACTTCCGTTCTAATTGTAATAGTCTTGCAACCGCTTTTTTACGCGAATTGCCATAATCTACGTTGTGGTTCTTAAATGGGAGTTTCACTGTGTAGGTTCCATCTGGATTTCTTGTAGTAGTTTTTTGGTAATAGTCTTCACAAGCTTGATCTTCGTTGGATAATTGGTATTTTTCAGGAATTTCTTCTAATTCCCAAAACTTGTTTAATTGTTGCACTTCTGTAGTACGCGTCGTCATACTAATAACTGTATTGGTATTGGTAGTAATGCCGTAAATACCGGATAAAATCCACCCAAACTCGGTATTTTGAGCGATTATTCCGTCTTGCATCTTGTGTAACCCGTTTAGTAATAGATTACTATATTCTTGAGCACCTAAAATGATATCTATTGGTCCTCTTTTGTAGTACGTAGGATCGGCAAGTAGTTTGTTTTGTAACACAACTGACTTTAGTTCTGGTAACGTTTTCTCTGGTAAGCAACTAGTAAGTTTTGGTAGTATTATGAGAGTGACGGGTAACCTATATTCACTGGGATATCTAGGCTCGAGCGTGACATTGACGCAGTTTTTTGATGTTTTAGGTTGTTCGTCCGCAATCCCAATCACCTCGGTATGTATTTTAGTACGTGGGTATGACAGTAGTTGGGCCACCTCTTCTGTGCAAAATGATGCCTCCGACCCTTGGTCACATAAAACCCTCAGTAAGTGCGATGTCCCATCTGACGAGTAAGTCTTTATCAGGGCTGTCGCTAGTAGCGTAGTTTTTGGTATGTTGGTAGTAGTAGCAATGTTAGACACAGTTTTCTTCGTGATTTTATTTGTAAATGGGGTTGAAAATGTATCTAACTCACTCTTTGTTTGTTTGCTAGTAATAGTATTATTGTAGCTCTGGTGTAAATACGAATGATGACCCCGTTTTCCACAGTATCCACATGTTTTCGTGCTGTGACATTTTATCGATGTTTCATGAGTCAAACAATTTCTGCACACTTGTTTTTCGTTCACGACTTTACTTCGATCTTGGACTGATAGCGTTTTAAAACTAGCACATTGGTAAATGCTGTGTTCGTGACTTTGGCAAAACCAGCATACACACTTATTCATTAGTTTGGTTGATGCATTTGATGATTCGTGACGCAATCTCTGAGTTCCCAATTCTTCCCTCCATGAATGTGAAGTTTCCAGACACTTGAACCTATTTTCTAAAAATTGCATCATCGCCGAAAATTCTTGTAATTTATTCGGCTCTTGTAATTGTTGTTCGTATTTTTCATTAGTTTCCGAGTCCCATATTCGACTGAGTATCCTTGTTAAAATAGGGTCCCAAGTTGAAATGTCGATGTTCTGACTTTTTAGTGCTTCTAGATTCTCGTTGACTGTATCATGAAGATTTCTTAAGTTCGAGGCATTACTTTTGTTTATTTTCGACATAGTCAGAATATTATCAATATGTTTAGTAACAATTATTCTCTCATTTTTATATCGCCTTGTCAGCAGATTCCATGCAGTCATGTAATTAACATCGCAAACTGTTAAATGCTTGATCAGCTTAGCGGCATCGCCTCGTACATGTGTTTTTAGATACTGCATTTTTTCCGTGTCACTTAGCAATATATCTTCGTGTACTATTTTCAAGAATAAATCATAAAAAGAATTCCATGACTCATAACTGCCACTAAATGTTGGAATTATTATTTTTGGTAATTTAACAGACGATTTATGGTTGCTATATATCGATTTTTGGCCTAGTTTTGCAAATAAATTTTCCATCACCAGGTCGAATTCGGTTTGTGTTTTTTCAAACATACTTTCTTGAAAATAAGTGTGTTCCAATGTACTATCTTCCATTAACAGGATAACATGGGTTTCTTCAATTTCTTGCCACTGTTTTTGTAATGTAGTCACTAAAGTTTCTAGATACCACTTCGTTTTTTCTTCAGTCATCGATTGATTTGCCAATTGTAACTTTTTCTGTAGCTGATTTATCCGGAACAATTGAATAAATAATTTAGGTGAGCTAGTGCTTTGTTCCTCTTCGGGTTCTATATCCTCTGGTTCATAGAGTTGGTGTACTACTTGTAGTCTTTTCTCACACAACAACAAGTATTCTATCACCTGCGTATACAATGTGTTGATAGAACTAAAGTAGTTAGTAGTGATGTATTTGTGATCTTGCAACAGATCTTGATCTTTTAGTTGTACGTGGTTTTTGGATGTCCTGGTAAATATTTCTGTGAGTCGATTTCTTCTCTCCGTGATGTATCTTATGGTTTTCCTGGATGGTGAATCTTTCTTGATGTTGGTGAATATTTGTCTTAGTTCATTGTAGTCTGCTTCTTGACTTCTTATCAGTTCGTTTATTTCTTGTATGTCCATTTTTCCTAACTGTCCCTACTGATCCTAATAAATAATAACGTTTATTTTCGCTATTGTGCAAGTAAGTAGGTAAGTATGTCAGTCTCAGTAGGAATGTCCGTCAGTTTACTTAACAGCCAGCAAGCGCTTTTTTGATTACGCTAGCTTGACATAAGTAATTGCGTCGATGTCTTAGTTAGTCAGTATTAACGCACAACAATAATAAACAATGTTTTACTCGAAGGACCAAAATGAACGCACTGTTACCTTAAGCTTAGTACGGCCGTGATTCCAATGCGCTCAGAGTGGCTATGTTTATGATAATCAAGTTTAGTCCCTGCCTATCAGTTACCTAAGACCTGATTGTAAACCTAGCCCTATAACAACTACCTAACACCCTAAGTACCCTAATGCCCTACCCTACCATACAAACCGTACCATACAAACCTGGCCAAACGTAAGTTACGTTGGCTTTACGTGAGGGAAGTCTGTTACAAGGAGACCTACGGTAACAGACGGAAGTTGGGTAGGAATAGGGTTTGTGTACGTCGTGCAATGTACACAGGGAATGATTATCTCACTGCCGATCCCACAGACTCATAGGATCGATGATGGCTAAAGGTGTCTTGGCCACAGTGAGCGGAAGTAATGGAGATGAATCAAAGTCGACTCCAACTTGATGACTAATTTATTAACAATAATTAACTTATTTTATACAATTTTTATGGTCCGTACACATTGATGCCTATTTACATGTGTGCTATCTGTGTATTGAGCCGATGAAGCACAGATCCCAGTAGGTCAGCTCTTAATGCTGACGGTGTGCCGATGCTGCGACGATGTCGAATGCATGTTCAAGATTGAACA
>NWSH02000019.1:9659553-9683445 GCA_002382865.2 Heliothis virescens
GCTCTGGTGTAAATACGATGATGACCCCGGTTTTCACAGATCCACAGTTTTCTGCTGTACATTTTATCGAGTTTCATGAGTCAAACAATTTTCTGCACACTTGTTTTTCGTTCACGACTTTACTTCGATCTTGGACTGATAGCGTTTTAAAACTAGCACTATTTTGTAAATGCTTTGTTCGTGACTTTGGCAAAACCAGGCATCACACACTTATTCATTATTTGTTGACATTGATGATCGTGACGCAATCTCTGAGTTCCCAAATTCTTCCTCCATGAATGTGAAGTTTCCAGACACTTTGAACCTATTTTCTAAAAAATTGCATCATCGCCGAAAATTCTTGTATTTATCGGCTCTTGTCAATGTTGTTCGTATTTTTCATTAGTTTCCGAGTCCCATATCGACTGAGTATCCTTGTTAAAAATAGGGTCCCAAGTTGAAATGTAACGATGTCGTGACTTTTTTAGTGCTTTCTAATTCTCGTTGACTGTATCATGAAGATTCTTAAAGTTCGAGGCAGTTACTTTTGTTATTTCGACAAGTCAGAATATTATCAATATGTTTTAGACAATTATCTCTCATTTTATACTTTCAGCAGATTCCATGCCAGCATTAATCACATCGCAAACTGTTTAAATGCTTGATCAGCTTAGCGGCATCGCCTCGTACATGTGTTTTTAGATACTGCATTTTTTCCGTGTCACTTAGCAATATATCTTCGTGTACTATTTTCAAGAATAAATCATAAAAAGAATTCCATGACTCATAACTGCCACTAAATGTTGGAATTATTATTTTTGGTAATTTAACAGACGATTTATGGTTGCTATATATCGATTTTTGGCCTAGTTTTGCAAATAAATTTTCCATCACCAGGTCGAATTCGGTTTGTGTTTTTTCAAACATACTTTCTTGAAAATAAGTGTGTTCCAATGTACTATCTTCCATTAACAGGATAACATGGGTTTCTTCAATTTCTTGCCACTGTTTTTGTAATGTAGTCACTAAAGTTTCTAGATACCACTTCGTTTTTTCTTCAGTCATCGATTGATTTGCCAATTGTAACTTTTTCTGTAGCTGATTTATCCGGAACAATTGAATAAATAATTTAGGTGAGCTAGTGCTTTGTTCCTCTTCGGGTTCTATATCCTCTGGTTCATAGAGTTGGTGTACTACTTGTAGTCTTTTCTCACACAACAACAAGTATTCTATCACCTGCGTATACAATGTGTTGATAGAACTAAAGTAGTTAGTAGTGATGTATTTGTGATCTTGCAACAGATCTTGATCTTTTAGTTGTACGTGGTTTTTGGATGTCCTGGTAAATATTTCTGTGAGTCGATTTCTTCTCTCCGTGATGTATCTTATGGTTTTCCTGGATGGTGAATCTTTCTTGATGTTGGTGAATATTTGTCTTAGTTCATTGTAGTCTGCTTCTTGACTTCTTATCAGTTCGTTTATTTCTTGTATGTCCATTTTTCCTAACTGTCCCTACTGATCCTAATAAATAATAACGTTTATTTTCGCTATTGTGCAAGTAAGTAGGTAAGTATGTCAGTCTCAGTAGGAATGTCCGTCAGTTTACTTAACAGCCAGCAAGCGCTTTTTTGATTACGCTAGCTTGACATAAGTAATTGCGTCGATGTCTTAGTTAGTCAGTATTAACGCACAACAATAATAAACAATGTTTTACTCGAAGGACCAAAATGAACGCACTGTTACCTTAAGCTTAGTACGGCCGTGATTCCAATGCGCTCAGAGTGGCTATGTTTATGATAATCAAGTTTAGTCCCTGCCTATCAGTTACCTAAGACCTGATTGTAAACCTAGCCCTATAACAACTACCTAACACCCTAAGTACCCTAATGCCCTACCCTACCATACAAACCGTACCATACAAACCTGGCCAAACGTAAGTTACGTTGGCTTTACGTGAGGGAAGTCTGTTACAAGGAGACCTACGGTAACAGACGGAAGTTGGGTAGGAATAGGGTTTGTGTACGTCGTGCAATGTACACAGGGAATGATTATCTCACTGCCGATCCCACAGACTCATAGGATCGATGATGGCTAAAGGTGTCTTGGCCACAGTGAGCGGAAGTAATGGAGATGAATCAAAGTCGACTCCAACTTGATGACTAATTTATTAACAATAATTAACTTATTTTATACAATTTTTATGGTCCGTACACATTGATGCCTATTTACATGTGTGCTATCTGTGTATTGAGCCGATGAAGCACAGATCCCAGTAGGTCAGCTCTTAATGCTGACGGTGTGCCGATGCTGCGACGATGTCGAATGCATGTTCAAGATTGAACAGATACTTTATTTATTGTGATAAGTTCAAGTATAAATTATTTTTGTAGATTATTTGTCATTTAAAGTGAAATAAACTAATATTTTTTTGCACCACATTATGATTTGACGTGGACAAAATTGCGGGTTGAGTATAGCTTATTTATCATTTATGGTTGATTACCAAACTTTAGGTTAAGCGTAGCATTGAGAGTAGAGATGGGTACTAAGTTGCTGCAGCGTTTCTAGAATATTCACAGAAGCCAGTGTTCATGCAATCCCTACTTGAATTATAAATGCGAAAGTATGTCTGTCTGTCTGTTACGCTTTCACGCCTTAACCAGTTAGCCGATTTTGATGAAATTTGGTACAGAGATAGAATAGACCCAGAGAAATAACATAGGCTACTTTCTATCCGGGTGCGGGAAATAGTTCCCTCAGGAAGCAGGCGAAGCCGCTGGCAGAAGCTAGTAGTATATATAACACAAGATTGTTCATCGACTCGGCTTTAAATACCGGGATATCTGGATACAAAAGGAATCCAATCAGCATTTCGATTTGATAAGGGCAAGTCCACTCGCAAATCAGACCAGATCTCAATCGCACCCATTTCTAAGTATGAACTTAATGTAATCAAACTTGAATCAGAGGTGAATTGAAATAACCTTTAGGATCCAACTGGAGCCGTATACCGTAGCCAACGAACTGCGAAGCACGTGTTTATTGCTAAAGAAATCAAATATTTTCCCTTTGATACTGTAGCTACGGGTTTTCGTTGGATTTCCGCGCAATTTTGCTTTAAATATGGGTAGATTTTTCGGATAGCATGTGCTTAGCTTCATTGGTGGTTCACTCTCTCTGGTGGTTAAATGTTATATGTAAATGATTGACAAAGTCAGTATCGTAAAGTATTTAAAGTTGATTGACATCCGCTAGTCTTCGTAGGTCGGTAGTTGACAGCTAGATTCTATCGTTTCTAAAAGCTATTATGTAGCTTTAAGCTTTATGCTAACGTACCTACATAATTAATCAAATTTTAAAAAGGTTTTTTTGAAAAATTGGTGCCTAAAATGTTACTTTTGATATAAGTCCGTAGTTATACGTACGTATTATATTTTAGCACAATGGACACAGGTGAATGACTCATCCAAAAAATGGTACCTTTTCCTATTCACTGAATATAATAAAACATATTATTGTACAGGTAATATACCTTGAGGTGTTCTACGAAGCTATACTTACGTATATCAATAAAGTGTCGGATTTCTGTTTCTGTAACGTAAAATTGAGTTATGTGGGAAAAGGTCTTTGCTCTCTTACGGTCAAAGGTTTGTTTTTATCTGAAACCATATTTGCTAGGTATGTATTTTTGAATGATCATCAGCCTCGTTATTATTAATTTGAACAATGACATTCAAATGAATACTGCGCTACATGAATATTAATAAAATATTTATAACTAGTAACTGAAAAACTAAAATAAAAAAATATTAATTATTAACAAAATGAAGGCTTCAAATACAGGTTTTAATGGCGCGAACTAGTAGAATGTAGCTCTATCTATCTCCTTGTCGCGTTTTAACTCAAAAACTACCGAATTATACGTAAAACTGCAATTCAATAGTATTGTAAAATGAGGAAGAAGTTCCTTCAGGACACGGCAGGAGCCGCGGGAAACAGCTAGTAAAGTATTAATTACCAGGGATCGAGTTTAAAACATGAGTACCTACAAACTACTGTTAGCTTTAACTATTACTTACTTTACTAATACAAAGTTTGGCATTTAATTCAACTGATTCCATGAAAAACCTGAAATAATAATGAGCGGATGTTACTATTATCACAAATGATTATTGTATATTTTAATTTTATTGCCGCAACCATATTTACACAATCAATTAATTATTTTGATTATCCTTTGTTCTTTGAAATTATTATAAACCAACCTGTTTATAAATATGGATGACATCAGCACAATTCAAAAATAATAAAACAATTGCCATTCAATTTTAAAATAAATAAATTGAATTTGAATGAAATTCGTCATACCTTATTATAAGCAGAATTACCAACATTTACACATGTGTGTGTGTATTTTTCTATTCAGAGTCAATAATAATCTGTCGGGGCGTCGGGATTGTTCGAAAGAGTTACCGCGGCTCAGGTACACAAAGGGCTCCCGAAGGAACGCCGGGTTTTAGTCACTAAAAGTCTGTCACTCCGTCACGCTGTCACCCACAGCGGGATGGGTCATGTGATGATTTCTTATCGATAAAAAAAGGTCAACAATAACTATATTGTACTGATTCTGTTTACTACTAGCAATGAGACAGACGGCTTCGCCCTTAATTGAACAATCCAGAATTAATTAATGTAGGTAAGTAAGTTGAACAATTAATTGGATCCACGTAGGTGTATCAAAATAATTGTTCGATAATAATTTCGATTAAATTGTGATATTTATTGACACGTTTCTGGGTCCATAAACATGTCATCAGTATCGTCATCTCAGCATAGGAACTTCTTGCGAAATGATAAGAAAAGCGCTTCCTAGATGGTCAATATAATTAAAAAGTATTGTTGAGTTATAATTTTGTGCGCCAGAAATGATTGCGCAATTTTCAATACATCCCTAAACGACAATTTTGCACAATATCGTAATATTGCGTAATTTAGCTGTAGGTAGGAACCGCCTAACAGTAAGGGTCAGCCGATCATAAGGTTAAACAAAGTTGCCGGTGTTGCCGATCCGTAGATGGCGAGTTCCTTCATGTTTCAGAGAGCACTTTATAATTATAGGCCTGGACTGTCATTTGAACATCTTTGACAGTCTTTGATGACTATGCCTTGATAACCAATCTTAACAATCCGTGTCGCTGGTTTGAGAACAGATACGCTAGGTAGTTGCTATGCGTATGTAAATACAGCTGCATCTGGTTAGGTTGGAAACCGATCCTAACATAGTTGAAAAAGGCTTAGCAGATGATAATCCTCCTCAACTTCTACCATAGGACGCCCACTGCTGAACATAGTATAATATTATATCACTTTCCCTGCCTTTTCTCAATTTTGTTGGGGTTTTTAGTCGGTGGGAAATCATGAGATGAACCCTCCCGCTGTGGGTGCAGCGTAAGAGAGGGTCAAACTTTTACTGACTAAAACTCACAGTGTTCCTTCTTGAACCCTTTGTGTATCTGTGCCGCGGTAACTCTCAATTCCGCAGCCCCTGCGACTCTCTTTAAGGAGCGCGTATAACATTGATACTAAATTTATATTAATAAAAGGTATTTTCTTTCTTCCTTTCTAATTATTTGATTCTACTTCAATAATATCCCGTGATTCTGCAGTTAGTGCAGAAATAAACCAACCACAATGTTGCGGATCGTTTGCCGCATATAAATGTTCTTTGTATTATTTCGATGCTTTTTAATTCAAAACCTCAACCAAGATCGCACCATGAACCAGCGGGCGTAACAATGTTTTTGTTTTAAAATTCTTCAATGTTCCCCAATGTACTGTTTGTTACAGATTTTCAGTCTAGTTGTGCGCTAGCGTTGTTTGTTCCGTCAAAAGGAAATATACGAAAGCTGTATGAGTACACACAATTTTCATGTTGCAACGAGTTTAGAAGTAAACAGTAACACCGAATATGTAGGTATTGTTTTACTTTGTAAGCAATATAACCTACTGGTGTTACGATTTGCAATGTAGGAACTTTTGTTTAGGATTGAACTGACTTTGATTGATGATGTATATCGCTTCATAATTTTAATTTGTGAATTGTTAGGCGATTTAATATTCGTCTATTAAAGTTTTAAAATAAATAGGCGCTACAACCCCTTTCTTCACGTTCCCATTCATTCAAAGTTTTGTGTTAAAAATCATCATAACTGAGCTGTTCTTGAAACTTAAAATTACTGCAACTTTAGATCTGTTCATCCGGCTACTAAATACTGTAAAACAATCTTTACTCAATAAATACATCATCAAATATCATCTAGGTAGGTACACAAACTCAATAAATTCAGTACACAAATTCAAATTTCATTACATCAACTCCATCAAAATAATCTTGATCAATCAACTAAGCTGTTATTTAGGCTGTGATGACAGGGAGCAACTGGCAGTATGTTCGTAATCCACTTATGTTGTGGTGGTCTATTGGCAATCGACATGACGGATATGTGCCAATAGGAGGTAAGGTAGTCAATAGGTTGTGATTAAAATGACAGCTGGCATGGCATGGCTTATCATTTGTTTTGTGAATGGCTTGAATTTGGGACATGGTAAAGACAGTTCGAAGCTGTTTAAAATTGCAACTATGTTCCGTGATACATTTTGGAAAAGTTTTCAATCTCTTGTCTTCAATATCCGTGATTCAATCACCTAGGTTTTGAACTTATAATTGGTATGACGCAAGTATTAGATAAGACTAATTACCTAATGATGTATCAATTTTTTTTTTTACTATATGCAAAGCTCAGAGAGATTAAACAACATCGCAGTTTAATATATAATTTAACATTTAGGTATATTTCATTAGCAATTTTCTTGGTGATTAATATAACTAGGTGTACAAACACAATCAGCATCAATCAGCCATTACTGTCACTAATTCTACTTTGTTTTGCCAACCTATCATTATTAGTTCAACCACACATCATAATATTATTACAGGCCAATAACTCAACGTTAATAATCTTGGGCATGCGTACCGTATTACATAGGTACGCGTATATCCACGTCGAATATAATAATTAATTATAACTGGCCTTTTCGGAAGCTATCGCATATAATCCTGTGGAGGGTTCCGATAGGTGTTCTGAGCCTGTTGAAAGCCGTCATAGACAAGTCCCGTGATTTATAGCGAGGTGACGTTTTGAGAGATTGGTGCCAGGACTTGTGGTACTATTGGAAGTGTAAAGGCTCAGTATTGGTAATTTAGAACGGTTTTACACTGGCGGTTTACGTTATTTTGGGAGCTCATGTCAGTCTTGCGCAGTTTGGAACCAATCATATTATATACCACATACCACATATTACATTTACACTGAATGAGTCGAAATATGAATATGTATGTGACTCTGGTTACAAACGCTTATACCAAATTATACTTAAATGAGCAAAGAAAAAATATAGCCGAATCGCCTTACACTAACTATGTTCTACAACTGAACAGATAGATAACTATATCCTCCTGACCGTTGGTTTTGATATCTAATAATCGATCAATAAACCAATTAAACTGTTTTTTAAAGATCGAGTTACAATTTAAATTAAAAGCCAAACATATAGTTTTGCCTTTTCTTCGGCTTAGCAAATAACGACTAGAGACAATATTTAGAATAATGAAATACTAATCTTGAATACAATGGTATGAAATCGATATTCCGTCTAAGGCGAGGTATCAATATATCAATGTCGACACTTCTTGGAAGGTGCCATACCTTAGCCGAGAGGTTTATACCGATTGATCGCATTATTCCTGCATGCTGCATATTCGGTGTATGCCTGGTATATTTGCAACTATATATCAGAACGGCTTGTGTACACGCTTAATAATGTCTGTCCAAGTTTAGGGGCTCTCTCTTTACACTTTTTTCAAAAAATGCTATCAGAAGAATTGCAGTTATTTTTCAAATCAAATCAAATCAGTTTATTTGCTCTAAACATGGGTGATAATACAATGTTACACAGTATTTATGATGTTAAAATAAACAGTATAGTCCAACATGTTTTACCTATAAATTATTCATATATATTTTTTCTGTAATCTCTCAATTTTTTGTTCAAAAAGAGTAAGTGTATTTTCCTAATCAATAAAATCGCATACCTAACAAATACTTACGAGAGGTAATCCTCGAAGCGCTAGCGTTTTGAAACGCACCGAATGAAGCGCTCCTTTATTATCCCTCGGGGCACTCTTTTTAGTAGTGCTCCCGATAACAATTTAATAAAATTCTAACTAAAAAGTGCGCTCCGAGGAATAATAAAGGGGCGCTTCATTAGGTGCGTTTCAAAATGGTAGCGCTTCGAGGATTAACTTACGATAGTTTGAAACTAAATAATAAATGACCCCATACTAAAGTTATCTCTACGTTAATTCACAAAAAGAAAACTTGGATCGACTCACAACTTACTGAATTCCAGTTATTTTTATACTAAACATTGCATTAGGTACGCATTTAGACATCACCGTTCATAGTTAGACTGAAAACGTTCTACATTCTGGCTGAATAGAATTTGAAAACAGTTTTAATTAAACAAAACACACGCGACTCGGTAAGTACACTTCGTTGTTTCTATTCTGACTTCTGACAAAGCTTGAATCACTGAATCTGAAATACTGAATAATTTAGATGAAACCCAGGACTGTTTATTTTCGAGGATGATTGAAAAGCGTGAGGCAAGTAGGGTATTCATTAAAAAAGTAAAATTTTATTAGCAGATTTAGGTTCATGTTTCATTTTACTTCCAAAAATAAGACTATTAAATTTAAAAGTAATAATTAATCAATTCTATTACATTTTAAAATAGAGGNAAGCTCAGAGAGATTAAACAACATCGCAGTTTAATATATAATTTAACATTTAGGTATATTTCATTAGCAATTTTCTTGGTGATTAATATAACTAGGTGTACAAACACAATCAGCATCAATCAGCCATTACTGTCACTAATTCTACTTTGTTTTGCCAACCTATCATTATTAGTTCAACCACACATCATAATATTATTACAGGCCAATAACTCAACGTTAATAATCTTGGGCATGCGTACCGTATTACATAGGTACGCGTATATCCACGTCGAATATAATAATTAATTATAACTGGCCTTTTCGGAAGCTATCGCATATAATCCTGTGGAGGGTTCCGATAGGTGTTCTGAGCCTGTTGAAAGCCGTCATAGACAAGTCCCGTGATTTATAGCGAGGTGACGTTTTGAGAGATTGGTGCCAGGACTTGTGGTACTATTGGAAGTGTAAAGGCTCAGTATTGGTAATTTAGAACGGTTTTACACTGGCGGTTTACGTTATTTTGGGAGCTCATGTCAGTCTTGCGCAGTTTGGAACCAATCATATTATATACCACATACCACATATTACATTTACACTGAATGAGTCGAAATATGAATATGTATGTGACTCTGGTTACAAACGCTTATACCAAATTATACTTAAATGAGCAAAGAAAAAATATAGCCGAATCGCCTTACACTAACTATGTTCTACAACTGAACAGATAGATAACTATATCCTCCTGACCGTTGGTTTTGATATCTAATAATCGATCAATAAACCAATTAAACTGTTTTTTAAAGATCGAGTTACAATTTAAATTAAAAGCCAAACATATAGTTTTGCCTTTTCTTCGGCTTAGCAAATAACGACTAGAGACAATATTTAGAATAATGAAATACTAATCTTGAATACAATGGTATGAAATCGATATTCCGTCTAAGGCGAGGTATCAATATATCAATGTCGACACTTCTTGGAAGGTGCCATACCTTAGCCGAGAGGTTTATACCGATTGATCGCATTATTCCTGCATGCTGCATATTCGGTGTATGCCTGGTATATTTGCAACTATATATCAGAACGGCTTGTGTACACGCTTAATAATGTCTGTCCAAGTTTAGGGGCTCTCTCTTTACACTTTTTTCAAAAAATGCTATCAGAAGAATTGCAGTTATTTTTCAAATCAAATCAAATCAGTTTATTTGCTCTAAACATGGGTGATAATACAATGTTACACAGTATTTATGATGTTAAAATAAACAGTATAGTCCAACATGTTTTACCTATAAATTATTCATATATATTTTTTCTGTAATCTCTCAATTTTTTGTTCAAAAAGAGTAAGTGTATTTTCCTAATCAATAAAATCGCATACCTAACAAATACTTACGAGAGGTAATCCTCGAAGCGCTAGCGTTTTGAAACGCACCGAATGAAGCGCTCCTTTATTATCCCTCGGGGCACTCTTTTTAGTAGTGCTCCCGATAACAATTTAATAAAATTCTAACTAAAAAGTGCGCTCCGAGGAATAATAAAGGGGCGCTTCATTAGGTGCGTTTCAAAATGGTAGCGCTTCGAGGATTAACTTACGATAGTTTGAAACTAAATAATAAATGACCCCATACTAAAGTTATCTCTACGTTAATTCACAAAAAGAAAACTTGGATCGACTCACAACTTACTGAATTCCAGTTATTTTTATACTAAACATTGCATTAGGTACGCATTTAGACATCACCGTTCATAGTTAGACTGAAAACGTTCTACATTCTGGCTGAATAGAATTTGAAAACAGTTTTAATTAAACAAAACACACGCGACTCGGTAAGTACACTTCGTTGTTTCTATTCTGACTTCTGACAAAGCTTGAATCACTGAATCTGAAATACTGAATAATTTAGATGAAACCCAGGACTGTTTATTTTCGAGGATGATTGAAAAGCGTGAGGCAAGTAGGGTATTCATTAAAAAAGTAAAATTTTATTAGCAGATTTAGGTTCATGTTTCATTTTACTTCCAAAAATAAGACTATTAAATTTAAAAGTAATAATTAATCAATTCTATTACATTTTAAAATAGAGGGAAAATGTTTTATGAAGCTAAGCTTGGAGTAAAGTTTACATTCAGGAAATATTTCCCGCTGTGAACGCTACGAATGCTGAACCTAATTATTCACGTTTATGTTACTTTAATTTTGGCTACAAAATAGGCTAGTGTCATTAAAGCGCAGTTTAAATTATTTCATAATGTTGGCAAGAAGATGCACTTACTCAGTTCTTCAAAGTACTTTTCAAAACTTGCAACGCGAAGTTTTTAAGTAAATCAAAGCAATATTTTCAGTCACCCTTCCGTCCAGAATCTAAATATAGCAATCATCTAAAAGCTTAGAATACTCTTTTTGAATCGTATATAAAACTCCCTGTAATTTACTGAAAATCGTTTCAATTACCATCGTACCACATTTACCCATTGACCAATATTAGAACACCATAAACATATCCCGTGGTTGCGTCTCTGCGCAGTTTTGCCGCGTTGATTCTGTCCCGACCATCAGAGTCTGTCAGTTAGTCGCGTGGTGCCTTCGACGTCGCACGTGCACGTCGACAAATGCCGGTCTAACCAATCGCGTATTTCACGTGAACGAATAATTAAACTTCAGTGCTTAAATGTGAAACTTTAATACGTGATACGGTTGATGATGTGCCACGTTCATTAGTGTGGTGTGATTTGCAATTGAATTTTGGTTTGAATGAAAATTAATTAAAGACTGGCTGGATTTCGCTAATTAATTCCTGTGGTTGAGGTACGTAAAATTGTATATTAGACGAATCCGCGGTTTTGATTTAGCGTGTTGAATACAAGAAGATTTTAACTAATTTCGGAGTAAATTAAAATTCACCGTCGTCACTACGTTTGGGCTTATCTGATGGTAAGCAATAACGCGAGGGACTAAAGCGCCCTTTTCCTTTGAATCAAAGAGACCCAAGCTATTTTTGGAAATGTCATCTGGCCACTGGAGATGATATTTCCTGCAAATAATGAACGCAATCAGTCATATCTGAAAGGAAATAATTATGTGAATGTTTATCTTGAGTGGTCATAATTAATTTTCGACAAAAGAAAAACCTTACATTAGTTATCTTTTGTATGTGAAGTTAAAAATGGTTGTCGAAAATTCGTTTTAGGATGGAGTTTATTTTAGATTTTCATAAAATTAGGGCAGTTTCAGGAATTCCGTAACGCTTGAATGCACGATTGTTCAGTCAAAGCTGGAGCTTAAATTTTGCGTAACTTGTGAGGCGTGTTGTATTAGAATAATCATATTATTTCCCATTATGTACGTTATAACTTAATTATTATTACCTAATGATTATACAAAATATTTATGGCTACTTTTCGTGCTCAGAGTTTTCAGGCTATAATTGAGTCGGATTATAACTTTTGATTAGTATTAATCTTAATGAAAATCTGAGACCTTTATATTCTAAATCTCCTCCCATTTCTAAATACAGGAGTCTGAAGATAAGTACATAAATCTAAGTAATTTATAATATTAGAAACTTAATTTACAACAATCGTCCTAAAATTTAGGTTTGAATTGTCAAGCGCTTGTATTATTTCCATTACGTAGTCTAATCTAATAGGTACTAATGATCAAGTTTTATTTAATCACTAGCGCGGTTCCACCCACCTTCCAATTAAACTACTTACTGCACCCGGATAAAAAGAAGTCTTTATATCCTGTCTCAGGTTATATAGACTAGACAATAGGCGAATAAATTGTTTAAATGTTATCAAAGTTCGTCTATTCTTTTTAACTAATATCAAACGTAAGCTTTTATGTAATTTTTTTGTCAAGTATCTTTACCTGCTTTTTTTAGATACTCAAACTAGATACAATAATATCTATATAAATAGAGTGAAGAATTTTCTCGATTAAAAAAACATTAGCTGCCAAAATAAACAACTAAAATTCAGCAACTATACAATCGGTTTCTTCATCTAATTATGTAAGGTGTCAGGTTTGACACCTTTATGACTTGTGGCAGGCCACAAGCCGGCAGCCTTCAAACACATACAAAACCACGACGTGATGTTGCCAGTCATATTTCAAGTGCCAATGAATCTTTTGTGCACTTGACAGATATCAGTTTTTAAGGGACGTCTGACTGACAGACTGACTGCACCAAAAACGGTGATATTTATGTGTGGTGAGCCATATCTCCGACAGCCTGGATATACCTGAAATAGCCTATATCAGTATTAGAGACAAATAATAATTGGTAAGAACAGAAGAGCTGGTGAATCAAATTGTTCAATTAATCTAAGCTAATATTTTAAAGAGAAGAGTTTGTTAGCTAGAACGTTCTCAATCTCAAGTCTAAATCCACATAAAATATACAAAATTGGTGAAGGTTAGCAAATAACGCATTTTCTGTTAGCAACTTACCTTTTAATTAGAAATTTAAAAAATATAGTAATTTTTTAGAATCAATTTTTAACTTAAAGTTTTCATCTGCCATATTTTATCTGTAATACTTATCATCTTTTCTTAATACTTATCGTTCAAATATTCTCAGCGTCTAATTTAATGAGGCAAAGTTTAAACGCGAGGCACTAATTCAATTCACTTTTATATTTTATTCTGCGACATACAATAAAACTGGGTGTCACCTGAAAGAAGTTATCTGCCTGTTTTATTTCACTTTTTACTACACTTTTATAATTTCATTTCACACGAGCCAGCCTGGCTGTCTCATCATGAGAATTATCTTTTATCTCATGAGACGGGAGAAATAGGAGACCAAGCGAGAATTTCATACTTTTCATTCCTAGGAGATAAAGCGAATGAAGGGTCTTTATTTAGCCATACAGCCTACATTATAAGAATAAACAGGCTTCTTAATCGAGATTAACATTTTTATGTAACAAGCTTTTGTAAAAATTAACGAAGAATTTTCTTGCGTTACTATGAATCAAAATAGTTTTTTCCTTCTCATCTGAATAAATGTTTCTCTGAATGGTTTAATTAACTTTCTTTTTTTTTTTTTTTTTGTGATAATATTTAATCATTATAATACTTAAGCGAATAATTTTGTATAGAAAATATTAAATGCATGTAGTCTACTCTAATACTCTAATAATATGAAATAAATATTAAAATACGGCATCAAAAAAAAAAAAAAAAAAAAAAAAAAAAAAAAAAAAAAAAAAAAAAAAAAAAAATTAACTTTCAATGTTCATTTCAATGGTTAAACGCTTTTCATAGTTTCCTGTTTCCATATATTGCTTAGAATGAAGTTTTTCTTTCTAAGTACTTTATTTACTACTAACTTCATCGTCCATTAATGGAGTCGGAAGAAAATGTAATTCCTTAAAAATCTTTACGTAGCTCTTGTCGAGTTAATTGTGCCTTGCCGCAACTTATACGTGGTTGGTATAAGTTAAAATGGCTCTTTAAGGCATCTATTATTCATACTGTTCAAAATTTCTTAATTGAACTATTCAAGTATCAGTAACCATCTCCCCAAATTGTCCCTTTACCGAAAATTAGATCCTTGCAAAGTTATTGCTTTAGAACATAACACGTAATAATTCAACCGAACTTGCTTTGGCGGAGTTCATAGTTCCTTAGTTGACAATGTTAATGGGCCTCTTTGATAAATATTGAAGACGACACGATTGAACTTCCCGATGTTCAATTTAGGTAAAAGGCAAATTACGTTTCATTCACTCCACTTGGTTCATTCAAAATGTTGGTTTCACAGTGACGAATAAAAAGAGCTTTTCACTCATTTGTTTTTCGATGTCCAATCACTTAAAAGCTTTGGGAACAATACTTCTGAATTAAACAATCTGTAACCGAACCGAGACATATCGGAGTAGGAGGACCGAGTTTAATCATGGATTTGTTCACTGAAGTGTGGTTAAGCTACTGTCAATCAGTCTTGTAATTGGATGGGTGGTTTGCGGTTCACCCTATTTTCGTAGTGTCTGCTATTCTATTACACATTGTTTTTCCTTCCTATGTTTTTTGTAAGAAATATTTTTGGTGTCAATTTGAATGCCATTTTGTCACAAATGAAAATTTTAATTTATCAATAAGTACTCAATTTGTATAGAACTATCTAGGAGAATAGCCAGTTTTTTAGAATGTATCATAAATAAATAGGTGTTCGTAATTGAAATATTACATAAACAGTTTAGGTGCTTAATCTTAAAAGAGCTAACCTATCTATTAGCACTGAGATCGCATACAATAAGCTTATTACACGTTAAAATTATTCTGATTCTGATTTGGGATATTTACAATATCTTTAGAAATATCAAACAACGAAGACTTGCAGTCTTCAATTCGACCAGTAGTCTAAATATGTCTTTACGACATAATTAATACATTTACATTTGCTTTTTCATTTATATGTTTACACTATTTCTAAAATTTAAAACGCTGAGCTCGCTGTCCTAAACACATTTTTGCGTAGAAAATTATTTAGTTTTCTACGCAAAAATGTGTTGAGTACAGACATTCTTGGTGGTCCAGCGCTTAGTAAACCATGATTTAGGTTCACATTGTGAACTGAAATTGTTAGTTATTTAACAACAAAGAAAACAACTAAGTAGATTCTGAAAGTATTTTATTCAAATCTTGTTCTAGTTGACATCTTGAATATTACTCATCGTCATTCTCATATGAGCTCTGTAACAAAACAAAATATATGTTATCATTTTCATACTGTTTTCATTTTCAGTAACCATTCTATGCAACTGTTTCGTTACATGGAAGAGTTAATATTATACGTAATCTTTGCCTCGGGACACGTTTTAACGTGTCCTGGTTGATATTTCCTCTATTATGGTGGGTAGTCAGAAGCCAGAAGAAGACCTCGTAGCTAAGTCAAAGCTACACGGATCAATCGATCATAAGGTTAACAAGGAACGCTTGGCGCGGTCGGCCTGTGGATGGCCTTCTTATCATGACGACTTCTTCCGTGATTCGGAAGGCACGATAAGTAGGCAGCCCCAGCTATCATTTGTAGTCAGAAGCCAGAGAGTCTGACAACCAGTCTTAGCAATGGACGTCGGGTTGCCCAGATGACTGGATTGTGGAGGCCAGATAGACAGTCGTTCCATGTAAAACGCTGGTTCTCAGCTTCATCCTTTCAGACTGGAAGCCAAATAAGAGCAGCAACCCAATATTATCGATCTACGTAAATTACTTAAAATAGTGTCATCTGGTTAGATTACAAATCTGCTGATAAACCGATTAGAATTATGTGCGTTTGCTGCTGATTCCGTGAAAGGAAGTATTAATGGTGGGATCCCACCGGTTGCGACACATTTTAGTTAATAACAATACATGTAATCAAATCAACTTACTGTATCTGGAACGCACATGTTCATATATAATTTATAGCCAGATGGACACTTGCCTATTTTAATAGGACCAGCAAAAGCCATTGACGCAAGTGCAACAAGCATCAAATATAGAAACAAATACACTTTCATGTTTGCACACTTTGACTTATTACTCAAATGATAAGGAATGATAAGTGCCTGGCGGTTTATATACTCGTAAATGTGCATTGTTATCAAATAAATCCTACAGCGATCGTGTTGTTTGTATTTACTTTAGGTTATCATAACATAAGGTTATCTTTAATTTTATGCAGCGGTCAAATCTTGTTTATATATGGGGTAATTCCTATTCACCAAAAATCAGGAAAATATGTGACTTTTAAAGTAGCTATGCATAAATAGATAGATAGATAGATAGATAGATATACTTTATTAGGTACACCAATTTTTACATTTTTGATCCTTAAACTACTTACAAAGAAGGTGACATAATGGGCGGTCTTATCGCTAAGAGCGATCTCTTCCAGACAACCTTAGGATGGATTGAGATGAGAAAGAAAAAAACTATATGGTAGGCAGTTAAGCAATGTGTACACTTGCTTCTGCAATTTGCGTACCTATTTTTAATAAATATAATATATAAACTAAAATATATAAATATTAATACATATATACATATAATGTCAATGCTAAATATAGATATCTGTAAAAAACTGTTTAAAATTTAAAGTTAGGAGGAAAGGTAGTGCCTTATTACCAATCTCTTGAAAATGGCTAACGATTGAGCTTGTCTTATCGTAACGGGCAATGCATTCCATAACCGAACAGCTAGAACAGTAAAAGATTTATCGAAGAAGTTAGTGGAATGCATCGCCATCTCTAGCCTCAAATTTTCTGATGACCTTAGATATTTTGTATGTGTGTCATGAAGGAACTTGAAACGTTCTTTAAGATAAGGAGGGTTAGTGGGATTAAACAAAATGTTGTACAGCAAAGACAGCATATGAGTATTCCGGCGAAGACGTATCGGAAGCCACTTGAGCTTTGAGCGAAATTCAGAAATATGATCATATTTGCGCAGGCCAAATATAAATCTAATACAAACATTTTGAAGTCGCTCAAGTTTATCTAATTGTACCTCGGTGAGATCTGGATAACTGACATCTGCATAATCAAGTATAGGAAGCAGAAGGGATTGTGCAAGCGCAATTTTAGTGGCAGTCGGGAGAAAGTTCCTCAGTCGTCTCAGTGACCCGACAGATGCAAACACCTTGCGGCTAACCTCTTGTAATTGAGGACCCCAAGAGAGATGTTTGTCAATGAGCACACCTAGGTTTTTGACAGTGTCCTTGATAGGAACGGTAGTGCCATTGAAATTTATTTGTGGGAGATGCGTCCAGTTTACTTTTTGCATCGTCCTCGAACTGCCTATTATAGTAGCTTGAGTTTTTGAGGGATTAACCTTGAGACCGTAAGCCTCACTCCAATCACATATTGCAGCCAAATCGGTATTAATAATGGCGATTGCATCTGCCAAGTCCACCAAGGCAGTTTTCCTATAAATTTGTAGGTCATCAGCATAAAGGTGGTAGGGAGACAGAATATAATAGAAATAGCCTTTTTTCCACTATGTTGGGGTCGATTTAAGGTCTAATCAGATGCAGCATGACTTCCTCAACCTAGTTATTTAGACAATTCGATACCCTCTAGCTTCTGACTACGTGTAACACTGCCAAAGGTGATCAAATGACGAGACGATGGGACCAACCAATTTTACATGTCTTCCGAAATATACAGGTGTTCATCATGATGATACAGGAAGACATTCCCTCGGAAAGCGGGTGAAACCACTGGCGAAAGCTAGATTTATATAATACGTGATATTTTTTACGCCTTTTCGTTGTGTATAATAATAAAGTCATAGTGGCCTAGTGGGTAAAGCACCAACCTCTCAAGTATGAGTGTGTGGGTTCGATTCCAGGTCAGGCAAGTACCATGCAACTTTTCTAAGTTTGTATGTACTTTCTAAGTATGTCTTAGACACCAATGGATGATAAAAGTGAAGGAACATCTTGAGGAAACCGGGACTATAAAGTCTAAATTCACCAACCCGCATTGAGCAAGCGTGGTGATTAACGCTCAATCCTTCTCAATTTGAGAGGAGGCCTGTGTCCAGCAGTGGGACGACAAAAAGGCTAATAAAAATTCGTTTTGTAAAAATGTGTACTGTAATTTAGTTGAACAAAAAACCATGCATGAAATGAGGTTTCGAAAATACCAAAAGAGCGTAGACAACGATAATGTTTCACTGGTAGAAAGCCACATTATTCGTGAGTGCTATAGGCTGTATATTTTATCCGGGTACGCGCAGAAATTCCCACGGGACGCGAGTGAAACCGCTTGACAACGGCTAGTATTAGTATAAAATTACTTAAACTTTCACGAGTCCTTACTTAATTAAGTTTCAAACACCCTTTTTTAGGGTTCCGTAGTAAACTAGGAACCCTTATAGTTTCGCCATGTCTGTCTGTCCGTCCGTCCGTCTGTCCGTCCGCGGTTAATCTCAGAGACTGTTAGCGCTAGAAAGCTGAAATTTAGTACCAATATGTAAATCAACCACGCCGACAAAGTGCAAAAATAAAAAGTGGAAAAAATTGTTTTATTAAGGTGCCTCCCCTACACGTAAAGTGGGGCGGGATTTTTTTTTTCATTTCAACCCCAACGTGTGGTATATCGTTGGATAGGTATTTTAAAATGAATAGGGGTTTACTGAAATCATTTTTTGATTATGTTAATACTTTTGGAAATAATTGCTCCAAAAGCCGAAAAATAGGCGTCCCCCCCCTCTAACTTTTGAACCGCAAGTTAAAAAAATATGAAAAAAATCTCAAAAGTAGAACTCTACATAAACTTTCGAGGAAAATTATTTTGAACGTGGTACAGACAGCAGTCTTTGAGATATAGCATTTTTTTGGAAACCGCAAATTATAACTTTGTTATTCATATATTTGTATGAAAAACAAAGTTATTTTTTGTTGCCGAAAAATATTTTTATTTTGGCTACTTGTAGGTAATAGATGCGTTCAGTTTTCACAGTTAGAAAATGGTACGGAACCCTTCGTGCGCGAGTCCGACTCGCACTTGGCCGGTTTTTCAGTTCTTATGTAGCCTGGTAGACAGGAGTCAGCTGGGAAATGTACTGGAGTTGCAAAAGCCAATGCTACAAGAGTAGCAACAGCGACAAACAACACTAAATACAACTTCATGTTAACACAACCTCAGTTAACACCCAAATATTACGATAAATGAATGAACACCTCCTTTTATACTTACAGCCAACGATATAATTACCCTAACTTACCTAAAGTGATAAGAGTTTTTAGTGATGCGCAGCCAAATGGCCAAATACGGAACCTTTTTAAATTTGCCATGTCTCCCTGACAGTTAAACACGCCAGTTTATTTCGGAATTATTAGGGCTACACAATTAAAACTTAGTAGGTAGATGTATTTTGTTTGCAGCTTTCCAATTTTTATACAAAAAAAAAATTAAAGGAAAGCCCTCCTATAAAAACACTTGCAGTAAAAATACGGGCGCATATGTATGTATAAAAAAATTACATAAAAAAAATTAAAAGGAACCCACACATGAACTTAATTTCCCTTTAAAAAGTAAAAAGTAATAAAAGAAACTTAATCTTAAAATCGCGCGTCGTGTTGGGGGACCGCTCCTAATTATTTCTCACTTATCTACGTTTTTTCATAAATATAATAATAATAAATAGGTTAGGTCTTAATAAATAGGTAATTTATTAGCACCTAATAAATTATCTATTTATCAAGAGTGTTAAATAAAATTCGAAGTTATTCACATTTTGTTGTTGATTTTCATTAAACACGGTGTAACGCTCGATAGCTCAGCAGTTCGAAGCTTTCTGATTATATTTGTCTACTCTTATAATTATAATACTCTCAGTCACTAATTTAAACAGTTAACAATCCTTACTAATCCTTACTAATATTATAAATCGGAAAGTGAGTTTGTTTGTTTGTTTGTTTGTTTGTTTGTTTGTTCCGCTTTCACGCCGTAACTACTGAACCGATTGCTTTGAAATTTTGCAGACGTAAAGTTAGAAGTCCGGATTAAATAATAGGGTACTTTTTATCCCGAAAAAAATAGATATTCCCGAGGGAAAACAAAAATATTGTTTGCTTGATGGATGGATTGTAGATGGCGCTGTGTGTCGAACCGAATTCCACGCGGGCGAAGCCGCGGGCGGAAAGCTAGTATTCTATAAAATCATAGAAATTTACTATTTTTGCATGAAACATGCTATAAGAATTATCTTTCTTACATATTTTTATCCTGTTCTATAGATACATATAAAAATCAAAGTCCTGACTTATCAATTCAGGGCCTAAACCCGTAATGCCTTTAAAGCTGAAATGGACAGAAGGTCATCATAAGAGTCTCAGGCGAGATTAAAAGGCTTTTCCGAAATTCTAACGGGAATCGGAAAAAACAGGATTTTAATATTTTATGCGGGCGAAGCCGCTGGCAGGAGCTAGTTTACTTATAAGAACTTAATTTGTATACAACTAAGAGAATACATAGCTCTTTAGGATATATCATAAATAAAATAGGTGTTCGTAATAGAAACATTACACACATCTCATAAACAGTTTAGGTGCGTAATCTGAAGGGAGCCAACCTATTAGCGCAGAGATCGCATACAATAAACTAAATAAACTACAAAAAGCTGAGCTCCCGGTCCTTAACCTATTTTTGCGTAGAAAACTAGATATAGGCAGGCGTTATTGGTAGCTCAGCGCTTAATAGACCATGATTTAATATCACACTTGTGAACTGAACTACAAAGAAAACAACTGAGTAAGTTCTGAAAGTATTTTATTCAAATCTTGTTCTTGTTGACATCTTGAATATTAATCGGAATAGTAGTAATCATCTGAGTCCTGTAACAAAACAAAATACATATAAATATTTTTATTCCTTTTTTCTTATTATGGACTTATTTCTTATAAGAAAAATAAAAATAATGATAATGATGATGATGGCGTCCTGGCCGACTGTCTCTCTAAGGAAATCAACCAGCTGCGCAGGATATATTATAGTGCACAAGCATTTGCACAAACACAAGTGCACTCCTACTTCCTCACTCTCATAACCCGATGGGACAGCAATTTGACACGACCGGAGAGAGATTAGGCGCAGGACCGACATTAACGTGCTCTCCGATACACGGGTGAATCAGTCACAAACATCAAACTCCGGGCTGCTTTGTGAAAGTTTCTAAAACCACAAAGCGATTTCGGCCCGACCCGGGAATCAAACCCGAGACCTCGTGCACAGCAGTCGGCTATGCGACAACTAGAGCAACGAGACACTATATAAAGAAAAATATATTTTTAATAAAAATTATATTATATATATTATAAGAAAATATAATATATATGCCCATTGGCGCGAGCCCAAAAATAGCAGCAACCCAATATTGTCGGGAAAAGGCTAGGCAGATGAGTCAGAAGCCAGAAAGTCTGAGAACCAATGACCAAGGGACAAGGTTAACAGGGTAGATTCATCGGTCCACATAGTCTACGTCTCATCTGGTTAGACTACAAAAATGTCGTTAAACGTATTACAGTTATGTGCGTATATCTGGGATTCCGTGAGAGGAAGTATTAATGTTGGGATCCCACCGGTTGCGACACATTTTAGTTAACAACAATATAAATCAACTTACAGGATGTGGAACGCACCTGCCCCCATGTCTTACTTGGTGAGGTGGACAATCACGTGGTAATAAAGTATCAGCAAAAGCCATTGATGCGAGTGCAACAAGCATCAAATATAGAAACAAATACACTTTCATGTTTGCACACTTTGACTTACTACTCAAATGATAAGGAATGATAAGTGCGTGACGGTTTATATACTCGTAAATGTGCATTGTTATCAAACAAACCCTAGAACGATTGCATTGTTTGGACTAACTTTGGGTTATCATAACATAAGGTTATCTTTAATTTTATGAAGCGGTCAAATCTTGTTAACATCGAATACGGGAAATTCCTTGAATCAAAAACATCCGGAAAATATGTGTTTTAAAGCACCACCAGTACGCATCATAGCCTTGTCGCAGCTGTTATGATTGATTTTTGGTCTACTTGGGCAACCTGATACCCTTCCGCTTGGAATACGCATAACGACTGCCAAAGATGTTCGATCACTATTGAAACGACCGAGCTATGCGTTAAAATTCTCAAAGATTTTATATAGTACGTGCTATTTCATGCCTTTTTATTTTGTATATACGTTTACTGTAATTCGGTAGATATAAAAAGCAATGAACGAAATGAAAATACCACAACATTTTGTAAAGCCTCATATTAATATAAAATCACTTTAAAAATTTCAAGAGTACCAGTATGCGTCATAGCTCTAGAAGTCGGTGGCATAATAAACACTTTTATTTAACATTTTTATTTAATCAATCGGCTGACAGTCTGCAGTTTGCGGGGTGTCTTAAAAACTTTCAGGGGTACTTACTTAGCTGCGTGAGACGCACTTGCCTCCTATTCTTACATAACCTTCTTCTGGACATTGGTCGTGCGATACAGCTGAAGGCCTTGCAAGGGTTAAAGCTACAAGAGCAGCAATCACGACAAACAATACTTGATACAGCTTCATGTTGACACAAACTCAGTTGACACCGAAATATTTCGATGATTTAATAACAAACTCCTTTTATACTTCTACCGCCAATAAAACTTAAATCGTTTATTATTACTATAGCTCATATCTTTTTTATTCAAATGATTTATGCTAATCAATCAATATATTTTTGTTTGTGTGTGTCTCGTTAGTTTTAGACTTCCTATAGCAAATAAGAAAGCCTTAGAGTTACCGCAGTTTGAGACTAAACAGTTATTGTCGACTAATAGTTGTCCCAAAGGGATCATACCAACCGCTGCAGTAGATGTAGAAGCCACCATGGCCAGGTGTTAAGAGATGACTCCCGGCCACCGTACGCGTGGATCTGGGGGCGGTGAGTTTCTGGTGGCTCATCGTCCTTCTATCTCCTAGGATACGACAGGCCTGTATCGGCGGTGCGTGTTGTTCCACGCGCTCCTCAAAGAGAGACAGCAAACCCTAGCGGGGCCCACTTGGGCAAGAACTCAGGGGCGCGAGATTGTTACAAAGTTGTTCTTCACAACATTTAGTGCGTCCTGCATTGATGAATGGTAGGGTCAACAGTTTTCTAACGGTAACTTTATTTATTTATTTATTTATTTATGACTATGGAAGACTTACAGCTAAATACAATATAATAGACGACTGTATGATTCACTGACAGCCAATTACAAGTCTTCACTTTTAGAACTAGTAGATATTATATAAAAAAAGAAGAACTGTGGAACAAACTCAACACACTGCTTATAACGCCGNTATTTATTTATTTATTTATGACTATGGAAGACTTACAGCTAAATACAATATAATAGACGACTGTATGATTCACTGACAGCCAATTACAAGTCTTCACTTTTAGAACTAGTAGATATTATATAAAAAAAGAAGAACTGTGGAACAAACTCAACACACTGCTTATAACGCCGTAACAAAAAAAAAAACAATAATTAAAACGTAAAACTAATACATTTGCTACAAGATTATTATTACAAATTGTATCA
>NWSH02000019.1:9687919-9715365 GCA_002382865.2 Heliothis virescens
TCCGGTGAGGACCTGCGTCATGCGGAAGGTGAGGGCGCCATGACTCCTCCCGAGCCACTCCTCAAAGAGGGGACTTACCGCCACTATTGTGGCGTGCCCTGTACTGTGGAGGCCTCGAGTAAACATCTACAATGTTTTCTTCAGACTCGGATACGGATTTTGAAGAAAATGTAGCATACCTGCTCATGTTAAGCCTACTCAAAAAGGAAAGAAAGAAAAGGAGATATTGGGTACATCCAATAAATACTTCAAGAGGAAGCCGAAGTGAATGACTTTAATGTGAAATAAGAATGATATTTTTACGCGAATAATATGGTAATATACTTTACCGAAATCAGTTTTATTTTTTCTACTTGAATAAGTTTGTAATTACGGTTTACTGGAAAAATAAAGTTTTTGAAGAGTCAGTATTAATCCATTGTGATGATATTCGTCACAAAAAAATAATAATATTTAGAGTAGAATACTATAGGTAAATTCATTACAAAATGTCTAACTCAAAAAGTAATCGCACGAATCACGTGAAAAAAATTCACAGGGTGTAATCGCACCTCTAGAACAATAATTCCCCATAAAAGCACTTCTATCGTAATAATCGATTACGATATTATTCGGTGGGGACGGCGATATATCTTATTCAGAAAAAAGTTGCCCTGAACGTGGGTGAAACCGCTGGTAACTATTGGATAAATACAAACTTTGTATCTATTATTATATATTAAATAAAAATGATAATTAAAGTGGTATCAAAAATACCTCCAGAGTGACGAAAGAATGTTTGATTTTCGATATACCGGGTTTTACCACGAGACAAATACTTTAGCTCCTATCTATTATTTATTTTTATTTTGACCCCTTTATCGCAAGTATGTAGGTATTAGGGGTTAATTATTTTAACAAAGACAAAAAAACCCAATAGTTTTCCTGTTTATTTTATAGGTTCAGTATGCAATAGCTTCGGATTGACATTTCATTATAAAATTAGAAACTCTTAACGAATGAACATAATATAATTAGCAACCAAGAGTCCAAAAATCATTTCTTCTATTTTAATTAGCATACGTACATCTATCTATATAATAATATACAAGTAAGTAAAATATTTCCACTATCAAAATATGCACCACATCAGAATTTCACCGAAATCAACTCATTAGCTTTAGTGCCGCCGAATTTAACCAACTCGAGGGCCACAAAAACAACTTCAAGTAAAATAAACATCCAAAAATACACCGCGTACGTACGGAACCCGCGCTGTTTACGAAACACACTTCTCCCATAAAACTCATCAGAATAAATGAAGGCAATCGCAGGAGCCGCGACTCACTTTATACGAACGAAATGGTTTATACTGGTCACAATGAATGACTTTTTATATGTTAAGGAATTGGGAATTTAATTTAAGGTCTCCTCGCTTTTGTTTTGTTTATATACGGTGGAGATTAGACGTGTTTTTTTAGACTGTTTGTTTATGTCAACATAGTCGTTTTTTAGCTGTAAATAAAATGAGCACAGGAATAAACTTGGTGGCTGTAGTCTTTATGAGTGGGAGCGATATAACTTCAAGAGTGGCTTCACAGTGTTAGTGATGAAAAGATATATTTTTTCCTGGTTTCTCTCGCGACATCATTTGCATATTTGACGAGGTATTTTTAGCAAAGTTTCGATGGAGTATTTTAAAATAATACCAGTACTATTAAAGTGCAAAGTTGAACCAAAATCCATCGATTTCCAAATTTTTCCTCAAATTCAACAATTTTCCTCGAATTCCAACAATCGCTTAATAGTATACGCTCTTAATATTAAGAAAAAAATATACATACCCATTTCACGCGTATTAAATCTTACGTAAATTGTTCGACCAAAAAACGTTCTCCCACACATTCTAATATAACAGTGTATTAAATATCCACGAATTAAGGGTAAAATCCTATCTTCTCTTCTGTTTATATTAAAGTTGATTCCCTGTTTAAGTAGAGGGGAGCGTGTGGAGTGTTCGAGAAAACGTGTTCAGAATAGTAAGTGTCTTATCAATTAGAAAATGCTGTTTATTGTGAGATTATGTATTGTTAAACGCGTGGTAAGATTAGTTGAGGGTCTATGTAGCTTTTATAAACCATCCTATTATACTAATATTATAAACTAGCTTCTGCCAGCGATTTTACCAGCGTCCCGTGGGAACTACTCGGCGCACCCGGATAAAAATTAGCTATAGCCTTCCTCGATAAATGGGCTGCCTAACACTGTAAAAATGTTACAAATCGGACCAGTAGCGCGAGAATAGCGCGTTCAAACAAAGAAACAAACTCTTCAGCTTTATAATATTAGTATAGATTATAATTTAAATAAGCAACTTCAGCTGTGCCCGATA
Source organism: Heliothis virescens (assembly GCA_002382865.2). NCBI lineage: Eukaryota > Metazoa > Arthropoda > Insecta > Lepidoptera > Noctuidae > Heliothis > Heliothis virescens. The sequence continues at coordinate 9,690,291 of NWSH02000019.1, forward strand.
TTGTCCATAATTATGTCTATACTTTTTGACAATGCCAACTGTTGAAAACTACAATATGGAATGCAATAAAGTATAGAGAAAGTATTGAGTAAATGTGAAAGTTTGTAAGTATGTATGTATGTATATTACTCTTTCACGCCCGCACGGCTGAACGGATTTTGATGAAACTTAGCAGTATTATAGGTTAGATATATAGATTTTTTTATCTGGGTGCGGGAAGTGGGTCCATAGGGAAGTTCTGGCAGAAGCTATTACTTAATATGCGTAACTGTTCAGCAGATAAAATTACAAATGTACCGCATACATTTACAGTACTAATTTAACCTGTAGGAGTTTTATTTTCATGGAATTAAATATTTTAAGGATGAGGGTGCATACATAACGAAGAATACCAAAGCACTTTGGAAACTCGAATGAGGATGAGTGGGGAGTAATTCAATATGGAATACGGTAAACCTGGGACTTTTGAACCCATGTATGTAGTACAGACAACAACAGCACATCAAGTTACAACAATCTGTCAAATTTCTGCAATAGATTTTCAACCTTATTACAATGGTGGAAGGTTAATGTTCGATTGGTAAAATTTGACAGATTCAGCTAGGTTGACCTCGTGGTCGTATGTACATAATGATTTAATGATGTCCCACCAAAGAAAGAAGATACATCAGAATTACGCCCAGTACCTACCTATGCACTTATTATCTTGTGTATCTATAAGACTATAATCTTTTATGATATTGTAAGCCAACTCATTATGACTTCCCTAAAAAAGCACAGTAACCTTTTCTAGGTATAAGTGTGTGTACAATTAACTTGAAATATTTTTGGGTATTTTTACTTATAAAAATTCTACTCAGTTACATTAAAAATATCTAAAAGTGGTCCATTATTGTAAGTAAAAGGATTATATTTTATCTCCCTACTATTTCTAAGCACCAAAATAAACGTAAGAAACTACGCACAGTATAAAATTACCATAAAAGAACTCCAGGTCTGTCTTAAACTAGGCCAGGTCCATTAAAGACTACAAGTTTCTGAAAACATCTGTGGAGTTAACTGCCTGAAACCGAATTGTTTTTAATACTCTGTAGAGTGACCTCTTTTGTTCTTAACACACACACATATACACACTCACACATAGGTACACACACGCACATACGAACATACGCACACACACAGATACAAATTGGGATCATATAAAGGGGTGTTCCACAAAGTTTGTTTTGAATTTTGCTAGGAAATTGTGTTTCGCGGAAAGTATTATTGCTTATATTGTATAAGCTTAGAGATTTTCACGTTAGGAAAGTATAGTTTTCCATGAAAGGTGTCCCATAAGTTTTTGGATGTATTTGGATTTTCATGTTATAGTACAGACAACAGCACATCAAGTTACCACAATCTGTCAAATTTCTGCAATCGATTTTCAACCTTGTCACAATGGAGGCAGGTTAATGTTCGGTTGGTAAAATACGACAGATTCGTATACGTTGACCTGCTGTTGTCTGTACAACACTGAAGCTTAAGGTTCAGACTTCACTAAAGTGGAGTGAAGTGGAGAAGTTTTTACGTAACCAATAGAATGTCGTTATTTAAACATCTCGTCTCCGTCCACTCAGTAAAAAGTATCAATGAGCAGAGAAATTATATTAATCTATCCGTCTTGGGGAAGACTAGGTCTAAAGCGAACATTATATTTTGATCCTGGATTAGAAGTATTTTTATTGTTTGACTACAGATAAAGCCCCAAGTATTCTTTAAAAAAAATATTCAATGTACAGTTTTGACTTTCCTACGATTTTATTATACGTATAGATTGTATTCATGTAATACTTAAGTTTAAACAACTTCTCTGTTTAACCCTCGATTGTATATATAAAGTAATAAACATAGTTAATTTTGTTCCTATCGACTAGGATGTACACAAGTTCAGTGTTAAGAAAGCATTTTTTTGTTTGTATCCTATACGCTCCTAAACTTTTGAACCAATAAAAAAAAATCTTACACTGTTGGGAAGCTCCACTATCCCCAGGTGACATAGGCTATATTTTATCTAGATACAGGAAGAAGTTCCCGCGGGACGCTAGTGAAAAACTAGTCTTAATATAAACGGTGTTTTACGTAACGTTTATCTAGTTTCCAGCAAGAGTATTTGTGCAACAGTGACTGCATTGTGATGGGTATCTCTTGGAAATCTCCGCTTCTGCCTACAGCTGCCAAGAATTGTGATTCTGTTAGCGAAGAATTGTCTGGAGGTTGTAGTTTCAGTTGCCTTTATCTGGGTATTTTTGTTTAGTAGTTAAACCTTTTTTTGTTGATAGGAAATCGTCAGGTGACCCCTCCCGCTGTGGGTGCAGCGTGGGGAGTGTCCGAATTTGACTGAGTAAAACCCACCCTATTCCTTCTTGTGCCCTTTGTGTGTCTGCATGGGCCGCGGTAACTCTTTCGAATAATTCTGCAACCCTTAGGAGGTAGACCTTAGACACCAATGACTGATCAAAAGGTCAAGGCCATCTTGAGAAAACCTGGACTGTGAAGTCTGAAATCACCAACCAATCACCCGACCGTACTATAAAAAGGCAGATGATGAATTGATCATCTGATTTTCACGATATTCGATGTGTACAGCACAGCATATTCGATGTGTAGCTTCCCCCAGCGCTTTCACCCATGTACATAGGTACCGCAGTACTACTACGCGCCACTCGGCCAACTCGCTACATCTAAATGAAATAATCTATCAAATTGGACCAGTAGTTTCTGAAAGTAGGGAGTTAAAACAAATAAACGAACTCTACAGCATTTTACTCGTAATATTAGTATAGATTTGAAAAAGTATACATAATGAAACTTATTTTGCCTTTGTTTGTTTTATATATTTGTTTTTCAACAACATTAAGAAGTGTAACAACAAGCGAGACTTACTGTCAAGTAATGTAATATGTAATGTATTATTTGAAACGGTGCCAACATAGGAAGCTGTGATAATTGTGATAGATTACTCAAGTTATAGCGTGTAATGAGTTCTTACTTCCCTAATACATGAATCAGAAATGGAACTCGGAACTTCGTTATGAAAATTATCCCAATATTGAAGAACTTGATGTACACTAAATATAGAATGTATGAGGAAAAACGATTATGTATATAAATATAATATTATTATTCAGTAGGCTTTCTTTATAAACATTTTCTTTTGGTCTATTTTGAACAGAGGTCAATGCACTGTTCTAAAGCCTAAAAAAGTAGCAATAGTAACAGAGACTTATTTGAACCCAGGATTCAAAAAAAAATCATGGTAGGCTAAATCTATAATGTAGAGAAGTATTACATATACAGTTCAACAGAGAGATTGAAGACAAATTTGTACAAAAATATTATTCGAAAACGGATAAAAATGTTTTTAACTTGTTCCTCAGACTGATCGCGATTTAATATAAGATTGGATAAGGAAAATAGTAAGATTTACTGTTCCAGAGAACTGCTGATATCATATTCGCGTTTATTTTCCACGAGGGGGCATCTCTCCGATGTTTTTCTTGTAAGATTTATTTTGCCTAACGAGTCACAAAGTTATGCAAGTATTTGAATGAATAATTTAGTTTTGAAAGACCTTCCAAAAATAAAGTTGACTTTGAAGAAAAATATTACTGACTTGTAAACAAAAGATCGTATTCCTGCTGTAAAATAAGCTTACTCTGTGATATCTCTTGTGTAAAGTATCCACAAAGAGAATAACTAGTGGAATAAGCAAGCAGTTACCAGTGGTTCCAATTAGCCGGTCATAATATGGACATACTCGTGTGTACCAAAGAACTAACTGTTAACTAATAAACGAGTCCTTGATTGGACTGCGAGATTGGGTTGGCATAAATCGTAGCAGCTTCAATTCGTAGATGCATAAACCCAACATTTTACTTAACAAAAATAAGAGATGTACAGACGACAGCAGGTCAACGTATACGAATCTGTCAAATTTTACCAATCAAATATTAACCTACCCCAATTGTGATAAGGTTGAAAATCGATTGCAGAAATTTGACAGATTGTAGTAACTTGATGTGCTGTCGTCTGTACTTAATAGAAAGACCGTTTTTTTGAAGTGAAAACTTCTTTAGCGGCGTTGAGCACTTTTTGTATGGGGAAAAATATATAAACTCGCGACAGGTATCACGTGACCGAAATGTGAAACCCAAAATCGTGAAACCCGAAATCGTGAAACCGAAATCGTGAAACTCGAAATTCCATAGAAATTCCGTAAGTACAGGTCGGTAAGATATTTTATGACGTTTCAAACATGTGAAATTTGACAATAGTGTCAGGCTTAGTATTTATCATTTAAAATCATAGATGGAGTTTGGGTTTTTATTATTATAAAATGAAATGGTGCCGGAGTATCTTTAGGTTAGCATCCAGGCCACAGCAATAAACTCAAAATATTTATATGTTCGAATAATTGTAGCTCAACCAGAACCCTCAAAATCGAGGAAAGACATGTGAGAAAAAATGTGTTGCGCCATCTATAATTTTTCAAAGTCAAGTAGTTAGTCAAGTATGAAAGTACGAGTATAGTTTTTATTCTTCAAAATCATTGATGGAGTCGTGCTTAAATTTTGATTATATTTAATCGTGTTGGGGTATCTTTAGTTTACCTTCCAGTACCTACAGTCATAGCGATAAAAGATTTTTTTGAGAAACTCTCATTATCGAGGGCAAGTGATGACAGTAAAAAGTAGTTGTGCTCTTTCTTCATTCCATAATCTCAAAAAATATTAAAAACGCATAAAGTTAATATTCATGTTTTCACTTCTGCCAGCACTCCCGGAGTGCAACCCGGTGTTTTTTTTTACAAAAGCAGTGCATTGCCACGGAAAACATAATACCTAGAATAATGTTATAATATTCTCATTAATATGCTCTCCAGAGGAAACTAGGCCACCGGCTAGTTTGAAGACCAAAACAACTTTAACCACTGAACTTAATGAATCTCAGATTTATGCAAGTGCTCTAAATTTTATAAAACAATTAAGCGTAGTTGCGTGGCCCATTAACATGAGATTTACATAGTGGAGCAGTCTTTAAGCATTTATGAGGAATAACTTGGCCTCGTTCCTCCCTCTATTCCGGGACCCAACATATCATTGCAGAACATTTAACTTAATTTACATAGTGTTGACGGTTCTAAGTAACTATTTGTAATTTACGCGCAATTAACGCATAATTGGAGGTTTTAATGTAATAGTTAATTTAGACTTTCAATTTGCCGGATTTGCAAGTTTTGTGTTTGGGTTTTGTTTATAAATTTTGTGCCATCAGGTTCGATATTATGTTTAACAAGTACGTTAGGTTTTATAATCGTGGATGTATGCTGGTTAATGTAAATTGTTTATCAACTTAGTACCTACACTCAATAAAAATAAAATGAAAAAGTTACACCTATAGGTAAATCAATGTTCACCAATTTCTTTGATCGATTTCTCCTTACGATATTTTTCTAACTAAACCAGTTTTAACTTTATAAATCTAATTAAAGTAGCATACGTTATAAAAGAGCTCATCAGGGGACCAACACCTATATGGCACCTACTTCTTCCGTTGTCGGTTAGAGGGGAATGTGTGTCGGCGTAATTACTGGCTCATGACACATTTCAGCTTTGTCTCTTGGGGTGTTCAACGCATCTGCAATGCTTCTTGTATTGTAGATGTGTGCGTCAGACATTGCCTATGTGTGACTGACTGCGTGCTAGTCGTATTATTAGAGAGATAAAACAAAGGGGAGACTAGTGAAGCTGTAAATTAGCACTTTATATCATAACTCAGTATAACAAAAAGCCGATTCCCATTTGATTAGGTTTTTAGGTACTTTAATACATTTAATGTCAAGTGTCCGACAAACCATAGATTTCCTATTGTGTCTATGACCGATGGCGTTCAATGCGTTAAATAAATATCTTATTGTATTCTACCTTCTTCGGTTACTCAATCTTTTCTGTAGTTTCACAAAATATTTCTTGGTATGAAACAGCCAGAAATAGACTTACTTCAGTTGCCTCTTATTTGCCACCTAAGTGTAACTTGGCTGAAAATAGATAAGACGCTTCTTGGCGTGAATAAATACTGAAGCGGCTCATACACCCACGACCTAAGAAATACTTGGTTAAATAAAAATGACTTACGGACTGTTCCCCGCGTTTTCACCCGCGTTTTTTTTTAAAAGTTCCCTTTAACCTTCTTTAATTAGTCGCCTTACTTATTGAAGTGAAAACTTCTTTAGCGGCGTTGAGCACTTTTTGTATGGGGAAAAATATATAAACTCGCGACAGGTATCACGTGACCAAAATGTGAAACCCGAAATCGTGAAACCCGAAATTCTATAGAAATTCCGTAAGTACAGGTCGGTAAGATATTTTATGACGTTTCACATATGTGAAATTTGACAATAGTGTCAGGCTTAGTAATTATCATTTAAAATCATAGACGGAGTTTGGGTTTTTATTTTTATAAAATGAAATGGTGCCGGAGTAACTTTAGGTTAGCATCCAGGCCACAGCAATAAACTCAAAATATATATATTTGAATAAGTTTAGCTCAACCAGAACCCTCAAAATCGAGGAAAGACATGTGAGAAAAAATGTGTAGCGCCATCTATAATTTTTCAAAGTCAAGTAGTTAGTCAAGTATGAAAGTACGAGTATAGTTTTTATTCTTCAAAATCATAGATGGAGTCGTGCTTAAATTTTGATTATATTTAATCGTGTTGGGGTATCTTTAGTTTACCTTCCAGTACAGTCATAGGGACAAAAGCTTTTTTTGAGAAACTCTCAATATCGAGGGCGAGTGATGACAGTAAAAAGTAGTTGTGCTCTTTCTTCATTCCATAATCTCAAAAAATATTAAAAACGCATAAAGTTAATACCTATTCATGTTTTCACTTCTGCCAGCACTCCCGGAGTGCAACCCGGTATTTTTTTTTTTAATCGAACAAATAGTTTCTTAGGTCAGCGCATTCAAGCTACAAACAAACTTAATAACATTACTAAAGATAAACCTCCTTTGTTGCAGGACCTGCCTAACTGCGGATGAGACTTCGAAAGGAGTCTTCAGGCGACAGTGCAATAATGGCCGTCAGAACCAAATCAATTGATAAAATTTTATATTTACGAAACTGACAGTGTTATAAAAATGGAGAGAAAAACAGGTCTTCTGGTCGTGTTATGGGTGGCAATATTCCCCCTGTACCGAGCTGATAACTTGGGTAAGTTCTTTAAAGTTTTCATAAGCTTGTGTATGACGTACTTACTTGTAACTTGGTTGAAGAACTTGATGAATCTTGCAGTGTACTTTATATTTTTATGATATTCCATTTATCTATTATTGAACATATTTTTTACATTTTTAAAATATAATTATAAAAAAGAAAGAGTATCAAAACATTTAAAAATATAAAAAAAACAGGTGGCCACCGATATCGGGCACAGGGTCCAAGGTACCGTTGGTGAGGGTCCCAAAGATAGACACCTCCTCACAATACGCGCCGTATCAAGGAGTACCGCCTTCTGAATCAGTCCCTTGACCCAGCCGCCTAAAGAGAGCCTCATGAGAGGTCGAGGCTCTTGGCTATTAAGCCATTGGCCGTAACAACTATCGGCACAATAGCAGCCGTATCGACATTGTTATGATTATCTTTAAAGATTTTAATATAGGGTCTATTTAGTATAAGGTTATTAATACTATTACTGGAAAGAATAACTTGCAGCTTCTTGGAGATTTCAATTAAGTTGCAAGTCATCCAAATTTATTTTTGAAATAAGATTTTTTAACGGTTTTACAATTGGATAAGCAGGTAGTTAAAGGGTGAGTCACAAATTCGTCATTTCTAAATAAGTTTAGTGACCGAACTATTTTCGTAAAATTACTATATAATTTAACATTGAGATTTCTTTACATAATAAATTATACTTTACATATTTATCATATTTATGAAGTCAAAATAATTTTTAGAACCAACATTTTAAGTATAACATGATATTAGTTTAGTGCTGAATTAATGAAGCCTCTGAAACCGTTTGCAAATTTAATTATTTTTCATAAATAGGTACGAGTATCTTCTAAAAATTAAGTAAAATATTATTCTAGAACATGTTAAAACAGATGAATTTAATTTGAAATGCTTAAAATATTACGCTTTATTATGATTTTATTTAATTTGGTTATCCCTTCATTAGGTTCAGTTAGCAAATATAGCCTTTGATGAGCACAAACACTTATCTATGCTTTTAAAGGCAATCTTTTTAGAAAAAGTTTTAATTAATTTAATAAACCCATCTGTCACGTATTTAATTAAATACAACCACAGAATATTGATGATGAAATCTTATTTTAGGAGCCTAAAATAACATTTTTCTCTATAACATTTTTTTGTAATGTTGATTTAGGATCGATCAAAACCTTCAGGATTTTGAACGAGAATTAATTTTAAAGCTGTAGGAAAACGTTAGCAAATAATACGGATTCTGTTTTTATTTAATCTTCTTTAACGAGGGTTTAAGTTTAGGATTTATTACTCAATTTGGATTTTTATTTTTTCTGTAATATTGATATATTCACAACATATTCGGTTCTATATTAATATTCTGTATTGCATTCCTTAAATTACAGTTTAATGTGGCAATATAGAATTAATTATAGTAACAAATTATGGATCCTAATGGGCAACAACGAGTACTACATTCATACAAAAAGTTAATATACAACTTACACTATACTTTTTTCTGTCCATAATAAAAGGGAAGGAAAAGTAGAGCGGAATATAAAATTCCTGAGAACTACGTTTGTTAAAAAACAAAAATATTTGAAAAAAAAAATATCTGCTGCAATGTAGCTAGCTTCGTTATTTCATATACGGATGGATCAGGTCTCAATTGTTTGCCCTCGATTTCAAATCCCGATGATTATGGTCGATAGTTATCGTCTATTTCATAGAAGTCATACAATTAAGCTTAGGTTCGGACCTCGGATTTTATAGGCCTTAGGCCTGTAATACTAGCGCCGCTTAGCATTACCTACGTACTTATTTAATTTGTCATAGAATAGTTTCAAACGTTTTGGACTTTGTAGGTTTTATAAAGTGGCACAGATGACAGCTGGTCAACCTACCTATATCTGTCAAGTTTTACTAATCGAACATTAATTTTCACTATTGTGAAAAGGTTGAAAATATATTGAAGAAATTTGACAGATTGAGGAAAGTTATTGTACGTAATGGAGCCAAAATTTACGTTATGAAACCTACCGCCAGCAATAACAATAAAGAATATACTGATGGTGAAAGGAAAAATTGTACTCTTTGAAGTTTATAATAAAATCTCCCATGAATATATCGTACCGCAGAATTCACAGTATTCATATGTATATTGACTTTACATATTGAACACCATTTCGTAGAACTGGATAATTTTGTTGAAATTGCGTGTTACATTTTACACTGATTCGATAAACGATATTTTCTTTTCAATTTTCAATCAAAGTGCCTTGTTGTCTTTATGTATTTTCATGTAATTATTTACCTTTCTTCACGTGTTTTTAGTCATACGACAACATATGCCTAAGGCATGTCTTAAGACTATAAGGTCTTTTCAGAATCTAGCAAATAGCTAGGTAATTTAAAATTGTTTTTTATTAAATATTATATAGGTTAACTCATGCGTGGGCTAAATATACTGAAAAAAAAAAAGTATTTCCTTTTAAGTATTTAAGATTTCGATATGAAGTCCTAGGAACACATAGTCTCGCAAACTTTCCCTCTTTATAACATTTGTATAAATACAGAGTTTAAAGATTTTATTTAGATGGCATTAACAAGCATTAAAATAAATAAAAACTACCAAGCACAAGTACAGCAATTCTAAAACATCTTTGAGGCTTAATTTATGCCTATATTTTAAGCTTGACCTGGCCCAATAACCACTGGAGCCGCTATCAAGGAGGTTATAAGTTGAATTTGTGGGTCAAGCCAAAATGTTCAGTGAATTCGCTTTCCCGGAGATTCTAGTTGCCGTTACAGCTTATTCACTTATTAGATGAAGTTAATAGCCGCTTCGGAATAACGATGTAGGTACTTGGAAAACAGAACTTATTGTAGTACTGGCTGGAAACAATATGTAAAGGAATCACTAACCTCTATAATACCACTGGACTGGCTACTGTCAAGGTTTTTTAGGCCTGTTTGATAATCGCCATTTTAGCGCTGTCGGACGTAGCGAGTTTCTGTGGTACTAAAACAGTGGCCCCTTATTGGTCCATATTAGCCACGTCATATACATCATAGAGTGTCAAACATAATTTTTATTAAAAAATGTACACGTAGTTTGCAGCCATTTGCATTATACGTCAAAATTAGTTCGCTGGAAACTTGCTAGCGGCGCTTCAAAGCCTTCATAAAAAAATTCTGTCAAACGCTTGAACAGCCTGTCCAGTTTTATAATAGAAGTCAGTGAAAGGAATATGTATAGAGGAGAGTTCTTTAGAATAGTGTTTTGGTGGATAGCTAACCATTAGAGAATTATTGTTTCCATGCGGATACTTGTTTGATATCTTCCAAACAATGCTATGAAGTTCCAGTTCCTACTTCAAATTCGATCTTCATTAGCCTTTTTTATCGACCCACTGCTGGGAACAGACCTCCTCTCACACAGAGAAGGATTGAGCGTAATCACCACGCTTGCTCAGTGTGGGTTTCAGACTTTATAATCCAGGTTTCAAATTCAATTTTCGTGGAAATATCACACTATAGATACAGAATGTGGTACTTCATTAAAAAGTTTTACAATAACTAGGTTACGCAATATAAGGATTCCTGTTAACATAGCTATAGAATTATTGTATGATAAATAATAGTAAGGAAGTGTATTGGTTGTTTTCACAAATAATATTATGTAGCTATTGAACTAGTTACAATCTATGGCGTTATAGATATTGTACACATATGAAATAGCCTACAGCGATTATGTAATTTCTAGTTAATGGTTAAATTGGAATTTGATAAGTTCTTCTACAAATCACTACCATGGCAACTTACAAGTTTAACCTCTATCAAATATTAGAGGGATAAAGATATAATTTTATCTATATATATCAATAGATTTAATTTCCACTTGAGCGGTTTTTTATGTCCTAATATGATGACCTTATGTTAAAATGTGAGCAATGCCGCGCACAAAAGCTAGTCTAACGTAGGGGAGCAATTTCAATCAAACGTTAAACAATAAAAGCTAAACCCTTTCATCCTACTCAGGGAATATTATAAATTCTTGCTCCTACCAAAAGTTGGAGGCCTCTCTACGTCAGATTAAAATTTAAAGGTTGCAGAAAATTACTTTTTACATCCTCACCCCTTTTTAAGTAGTATGTTATTAAACATGGATAATGCTTGTCAGAATTCTGAAGTACATGTTGAAAGCTTTTATTGTGAACGAGAAGATAATCACATGACAAAAGTATTAGTCCCTACTCATGTGCTTCTTGATGAAGCGGGATTGGAAGCTAAGTGTCAAAATGCCGAGGCCTGTGGAAATCTTGTTCGTGACACAGATAAGATAATCCCACTTCGGGCCCTTTGGGAATGGTGGTGAATGGCCACGTATGGTAGTGCAAATATGGATTGCTTCCAGACGCGTTTGATAGAAGGTTGTATGTATGAATATTTTGCTTTACAAGGACACGTTTCGAAGTAAAAATAGACTGAAGGATTTTTGTAGACCAAATACGTCATGATGCCGGTTGAGTTGACGTCACGGAAAATCTTGTTGTGTCATATTTATTGGAAATTATTGAGTTATTTTTGCTATTTTTTAAACTGATTGTTTCAATATTGTATTAAGTGTGCAATTAAAAGCTAAATACTTGGAATAACTCTATAAGTCGACCAGTTTAGAACTTACCTAACTATTAAAATGTTCACAATTTCATAAAGTTTTATATTTAGACACATATCAAACTTGAAAGTAACCCAAAACGATATGAAAAAAAATACACAAATATTTTTACTCTCACTCTTAAACAAAGACTTCATTTATTTATGTATTATTATCCATGCTTTCTAGGAATATTCTAACATAGTAATGAATAAAATACTTGTGATCGTTCATGCAAAAGATACGAGGGTAACAGCGGCTTGTACGCGTTATGTCACGTCTCCACATCAATAAGATTTGTCAATATCATTTGTATTGCGCTCACATAATGCTGTACATACTTAATACCTTTTGGAATACACAGATTCATTGTACTTATGTTTTGGGAAAATGGAGGGAAAAGATTATGTGAAATATTAATGAAAAGGGACTTGTCAACAGTAATAATATGGTTTAGAAAATGGTTATCTAATGTTTTTTTTTAAGAAAGTTCCAGCAAAAGTTTCCATTGTACCAAACTAAACCGATTTGGTATTGTATTTTAAGAGTGTTCCGAACAAAAAGATTCAAAACCTTGAGCTTAGAATTTTTTGATGATATACTTTTAGTGAATAAAAGTATCATCAGCAGATGATGATGATTTTACCTTCATACATACAAACCAATTTTTGAAAAAAATAATAATAAGTGAAAAAATTATCTAACAACTGTTGCAACTATAATCTCCATGGGGTATACAAACTTTCAGGCTCGCAGCCTGACAGTGCAAATATTGCAGTCGCGTTAAAGGGTTAATCACTGTTCTTATTATATTAATATAGGGTTTTTATCGATGACATGATCACTGATTCACTAATATTTTATCTTATATTGTCTATACTTCATTAAGAAAACGAACTGAATAACTATAAAAATGGTAAGTGCCATCTTAAAGTTTCCCAAAGCAGAAATTGAGGTTAGCTCATTAAGCCGCAATCGATTTAATAATTTAAATTAACTAATTTATGTAGGCGTATAAGGTGCTATGTCTAATAATTATAAATAGATTAGCTACAGATGGATGCTACTAATATCTTCTAGAAACTTAATATTCAGTAGCATCTGTTATAATCATGTGTGCATAATTAATATTCATTAAGGCTTGAAATAGCTAAGTAGTTATGACACCTAACTTAGACATAGATCGTTTAACTTTTGCGTGGTTGGAGCTCATGTCTGTTGCAATAAAATCAAACAGAGTTCAGTGCATACAACTTTAAGGTTAATATTATCATATAATTAGGTACCGTCAGCGTCAAAAGTAGCTAAGCAAATCAACATTTTTAAAAGTGCCTAGCAACGACTGGGATCATAATTTCTTAACAACAAAAAGTCCAAAATTTGCTTAACATCCTAACCTTCACAAAACGTAGATGAGTAGTCCGGTAAGTTATTGATGACACGGTGTCTAGCAGTTTTGAAAATTTACATTTGTTCAGCTACTTTTGAAGCTGACTGTACTTACATAGATCTCGTTGATTTTGTTTTATCTCTTGCTGCTTATTAGAAAGCTGATGAATGCTGTTCCCGAGTGAATAAAAAACAAAAATAGGTATTTAATACTCTTCAAATTCAAATCGTTTGTGTGAATCTCTTTAAAAGTTCAAAATGATAGCTTTGTTCTCCTATATCACATTAAATAAATCTATAATCACATACCAAGAGTACACACAAATATGAAATTAGGGCGAGAAATTCGAATCATAATTTTCCGTACCGAAATTCATGCCGAACCTAATTAAAAGCGATGATGACTATAAATTTAGAAACTGATTGGGTCCGATGCTAAACAGTACCATTATTTAATGGGCTTCGCAAAATATATTACGTTGCAGCAGATATTAATTTTACCTTCCAGTAAGAGAAAGTTAATTAATTTTCCAAAATATAATTTAATTATGGAATAGCTGAGTTTGTTTAGATTTCCATTGAACTGCCTAATTGCCAAATGTTATGAAATAAATGATGTGGATTGCTGCGAAATTGGGATATGAAAAAATAACAGTTATATTTTTGAGTGAATGTTTCATTATAAATGGTTTTTTTGTTGTTTTTAAAATGCTAGCGGCCTATTTCACAGGTTCCAGCTAGAGTTCTAGATCTGACAGATAATTATATAGAAAAACTATCAAAATTAAAACTATTTATATGGCATCATCTATCAGATAGCTGTTTAGGACTTAAATCTTTTACTCGTATACCTATTTATTTATGCTAAGGAGGCGTCTAGTTGTTGCAATAACGTGACTGCTACTGTGTAGGTCTTGTGAGGTAAGGTTTGATCGAAATCCGAAATTCCTGGGTCTGATCGAAATCACCTTGTAGGTTGTAAAAAAAATGCCACTAAAAACATCTTGTAAAAAACCCAAGTCTCGCAGCTCAATCTCTCTACCGTAAAAAGTTGTGAGATCCATATAATACCAAGTCGGTTAATCTATTTAGTCTCTACTTAAAGGACCTTCTGTCTTTAGTTATTACATACGTTTAACAAATAGATCGACTTGGCCATCGCATGATTTGGTTATTAGTGTGTATCATACTACACAGCACGGCGGGCCAGCAACCTAATTACTCACCAGAGTCCTTCAGAATATGATGATTAAGGTGAGTATCTTAAAGAAGTTTATGTTCCTAAAACTTCAATGGCGAACAAGAGTACCAATTAATGAATTGGTTTCGAGAATTTCAATCGCGTCAGGCGCGACAGACTAAAGAATCTAATATAATTGTAATATTTACTGTGTTTTCATGTGATGGCCAAGTCGTTCTATTTGTTAAACGTATGTAATAACTAAAGACAGAAGGTCCTTTAAGTAGAGACTAAATAGATTAACCGACTTGGTATTACATGGATCTCACAACTTTTTACGGTAGAGAGACTGAGCTGCGAGACTTGGGTTTTTTATAGGATGTTTTTAGTGGCATCTCATTTCTTTTTGTAAAGTTTATCTTTACATATACAAAAGACACGTAAAGGGTGTCTTTAACCCAGGAAACTGAACAACTTTTCTCTGAACATAAGTAGAATTGTGTTATGTAAAGACAGACGTTTTTTTCATAATTCAACATATTTTCCCACGGGTATGTTGTTCAGTTTCATGGGCTAAACACACCCTTACCCACTCTATACCCCCTCCCGTTATGCCTCATATAGTAGATATCTATCTACACCTATTATTTTCTATTGTACAGTAATTATTCATTAACTGCAAATGTAACCTTGTAATCCTATACATTTATATAGGATTACAAAGTTATTCATGCAGTTAGTGTATTTAGAAAACTGGACCGAAATTGCAAAATGTTTAAGTTTTCCCATAATAAGGACACTAAACTCTATATGTATTCTAAATTTGAAGCTTCTATGTCTGCTAGAAGTGCCTTGGACTTTTGATGATCGGTGAGTCAGTGAGTGACAAAATTCAGAAACTTTAACAAGTTGTAATTCTTAATCTACTGGTTCAAATTGTCTGAAATTATAAATACACCGTATTTATACAATGCCTAATTAGTTACAAAAAATTCATCGAAATCACCTTGTAGGTTGTAAAAAAAATTCGTAAAGCCGCTCAGAGTCTGGAAGCTGGTGATTGATGCACCTGTGCATTGGAGAGCAAGTACTTAAATATCGGTCCTGCGTCTCTCTTCGGACGTGTCGGATTGCCGTCCCATCCAGTGCTGTCCAACCCGTGCCATCCAGTGAAGGAATAGAGAGTGCATTCAATAGTCATAGCATATTAGTATAGTAATTAGTACTTTTTTCACAAAAAATATTGAAACTACTTGAATCATTTTCATCATTGGAAGATTTGCCAGGCTAATATGAAATTACGTCGTTCGTCTAAGTGTCATTACGCTTGGAAAATTTTTCAATTTATGAATTTGTTAATACGTTTCTGATTCTTGGAAACTCGACTTCATCTCGTGCCAATTACCCTTATGTGATGTGCTTCCTTAGCCTTAAAATCTTCTCCTCCTCGCTCTTATTTTTTTTAACTTCATTTTGGTCATTTTAGACTTAGAGATCAAGCAAAACAATATAACAGATAGATGATGTTCTCATTTTGCTTCGATGATAAGGACACTGTCATTTGCCAACTTTTTCAATTCACGTTATAAATAAATTTGACATACATTTCTTGAAGAATTGATCTTCCATTTGGTAATACTTTTACACAGTAAAAAAAAACCGGCTGAACCAATGTGCGAATCAGACAATATATCCAGTTTTTGAACCTACTCTACGGTCAAGGATGTTATCATACTTATCACCACAATATCTTAAAAGTGTCTACCACCATTAATAACGTAACTATAACATTCGCTACAAGACGCGTATGACCAGATACATTAATAATATTAAACAAAAACACGTCTCCGTTCACGACGTCACATTCACCAGGACGATACTCGCAGTATAATCTAGTTCATTCTAGGAAAAAAGTCTATACACTATACGATGTTCGAGTTTTCCCGTGGCGAAGTCGACAAGGCTATCACACCAGCCATTACTTATATTTTATAGCCTGCCTCTTTGCTCGCTTTGTATGTAGGAACGTAGGTATATGATAAAAAATAAATGGCTGAACGTTTACAGTGGGTGAAGCAATTGTTTTAAGACTGCTGTGATTTAAGACGTCTTTGTCAAAGATTTATTTTTTAGGCTTCTTCTCCTTTTAGGTTTTTAGGTGTATGAATGAGTTTAATTTAAAAGTCAAACATTTATATGCGTGGTACAATTGAGAATCTCCTCCTTTTGGAAAGTCGGTTGATAATTGTAAACAATTGCAAGTTTCCAGCTGTAATTTGATGAATGAATTTACCTCAGATATGGTAATTATTATCATATGTTTAAAAAAACAGGTATGTACCATTAAAATTACTATTGTTGTTTTCTAAAAAGTTGATACATATTGTGTTACAAATTGAACATGGAATTACGAAATGTTCGTTTTCCAATTTTAACCCTAGAGTGGGCGCGCTATGAGCATTTTGCCGCCCGCGCTAAAAAAACGTTAATATTTTTTAAAGCAACTGCCCGTTAGGCTTGTGATTTTTAGTAGCTGCCCCCAATTTCGTTGGCAATGCGTGCCTAAAAGCTGGACGCTGTCAGGGTGCGACGGACTGCTTGAGGAGAAGGTTTTCACCACCAGGTATCGCCGAGCGGCAAATTGCTCACCGCGCGCCCACTCACGTAAGTAATATTGTGTGTGTATTTTTTGCAAATTTGTAATGTAGACTATATATTATGGTTCATTTATAGTTTGAAACTAACAAAACATGTTTGTTTTAGGATTTAAAAGTATCAAATGATAATATGAAATATCAATGGACAAAATGGAAGACCAAATTTAATCTTGGCTGCAAAATTGTTGATACAAACGTGTCAGATAATGATCGATCGAACAATCAGCAGACAGCGACGCTTCTAACAAAAAATAACCTTCCCCCCAATTGTCGAGCTTACCGAAATATAAACATTCGGCCAAACACCAGCAGAACAAACATCTTCTTGAAAAAAGAGGGCAAATGCAGTCTACGTAAAGAAAAACAGGCGCACGAAAAAAGGGTGTTCCAGATGCCCAAAGTTACTGTGCAACGAATATTGCACATACCTTTGTGAAAACTTTTTAGATAAAGCATATCCTGCGAATTTAGAATATATATAATTTAGTAATGTTTTCAATTTTTTTTAAGAGTTATAGAGTATTATGTAAGATAAGGGAAAAAATTACAGTTTAAATATTAAGTTTCTTAAAGTTTTTTATAAACCAAGGTTTTTAAAACGGAGTTTAATAAATATGTTAATTTACTATTACTTATTAGTGTATTATTTAAATCCTAAGAAAAAAAACTGATTAAATTGCTGTATTACTAGTTAAAATGGTCAAAGAATAGGGGCGGCAAAACGCTCCCCACGCGCCCACTGACGTTTCGCGAAAAGACGCGCCCACTCTAGGGTTAAAGTATCGAGTAATATATTAAAATAAGAAGTTGAAAATGTCAGAATATCATGGAATTGAATTGACATTATTATTTTGAAATGTTGCTGATTTTGCATCGCTAGCATTGAATTTCTGGCCATCACTGCTGCTAATGAGCTCAGCAATTGTTTTGTAGAACAAGAATCATGGTCGTTTGTTAGCCAGCACGAAAGCGGCCAATTAATGTACAGACGACAGCAGGTCACTGTATTCGAATCTGGCAAATTTTATCAGTAAAATTTTAACCTACCACTATTGTGACAAGGTTGAAAATCGATTGCAGGAATTTGACAGATTGTGGTAACTTGATGTGCTGTCGTCTGTACAGTTGAGTTTTAAGGTCTTTGTTTCATTATTAAAAGGACTTACGTAGCCATGGATTATGTAAAGACCTGGCATTTTTTTTTATTTTACATTTTTTTTGTTGAACATAGGCTGTATCTATAGACATAATTAATAATTATATCAATGTACAGACGTAGGTCAACCAACCTAAATCTGTAAAATTTTACCAATCCAACATTAACCTTCCACTATTGTGATAGGTTGAAAATCTATTGAATGTGCTAGCGTTAGAACACTTTTTAGTACGTTGTAAAATTACTAATGATTATACAAACTAGCTGTCAAATCACTACAATCACTATTATGTAAAACAAAAGGCAAGCCAATAAATAACATAAATGAATAATTAATTTGGCGAATGCATGCAGTTGCCCACAAAATAGAAGGTTTAAAATACGACAGAGCAACGTACAAGTTCCAAATGAAACGCGTTTTCGATTTAAACTTTATATACCGTTTCGTTTTGCCGTTTTGTTAAATGAAAAACGTTGCTGACTGAACTGGATGGAATGGTTTCGAAAACATATTCTATAGTATGCCCCCTTATTTCCGAATATGGTTATATTATCTATACTGCCTCGTTGGTCTAGGGGTCGCATTGCGACTGCTGTGCACGAAGTCTCGGGTTCGATTCCCGGGACGGGCAGAAATCGCTTTGTGGGTGTTAGAAACTTTCACAAAGCAGCCCGGAGTTGGAAGTTGGTGATTGATACACCCGTGCATTGGAGAGCACGTTAATGTCGGTCCTGCGCCTGATTTCTCTCCGGTCGTGTCGGATTGCCGTCCCATCGGGTTGTGAGAGTGAGGGAATAGGGAGTGCATCTGTGTCTGCACAAATGCTTGTGCACTATTATATGTCGCAGCTGGCTGATTTCCTTATATGAGAATAGCTGCCGTGGCCGGCAATCGGCTAGGACGCCATCATCATCACTTTCGAACATACATTTTTGTCTTATGGATTGAACAAGAATGTTTAACAACACTATTGATATGCGTTCATGTGTCAAAAGTCCTGGACTATACAAAACGTAGTTATCAAAGATACTTAAAGTCAAAATAATGGTCTAGCATAGTCTATCATCTAAGATATTATAGTGCTGACACGACGTCCCACGAAATGATTGATCGAAAGGACGCTAAACGAGGGATCACAACAAAATATTAAACAAAGTTTACATAACAATGGATGGGCATACGTTTTTGTAGCACGTTTTTTGGGAACGTAACCTTTCTCTAAGCTATCGGTGAAATATGAAGTTTAAAAAATATAGTGCCACCGAATCTTTTGTGCAGTTGACAGATGTCAGTTTTCAAGGCACGACTGCCTTATTTTTTAGGGTTCCGTACCCAAAGGGTAAAAACGGAACCCTATTACTAAGACTTCGTTGTCTGTCTGTCTGTCTGCACGCTGAATCTCATTAACCGTGATAGCTAGAAAGCTGAAATTTTCACAAATGATGTGTTTTCGTTGCCGCTATAACAACAAATACTGAAAATTAAAAAAAGTTATATATTAAGGGGGGTCCCCATACAATAAATTATAAAGACAGTGCAATTTGAATACAACGCCATCTGTTACTCAAGCGTGGAACTACAGCTTGGTACGGAACCCATCGCGCGCGAGTCCAACTCGCACTTGGCCGGTTTTAATGATAGCTTCTGTCAACTGCACCAAAAAACGGTCCGACCATAACATTATAATTTGACATTTTGGAAATTCCTTGAATTCCTTGTTCATAAACTGACGTAAATACAACGCATTTCCATAACAATATAGGACAAAATTTACCAGTAATCTGAACAAAAATGTTTATTGATTATACGTCAGGAAACACTCCCAAAATGGATTAAAATAATAATTTCACTTTATAAAACAAGCCGAAATCCTTACTAATATTATAAATCGGAAAGTGAGTTTGTTTGTTTGTTTGTTTGTTTGTTTGTTCCGCTTTCACGCCGTAACTACTGAACCGATTGCTTTGAAATTTTGCAGACGTAAAGTTAGAAGTCCGGATTAAATAATAGGGTACTTTTTATCCCGAAAAAAATAGATATTCCCGAGGGAAAACAAAAATATTGTTTGCTTGATGGATGGATTGTAGATGGCGCTGTGTGTCGAACCGAATTCCACGCGGGCGAAGCCGCGGGCGGAAAGCTAGTAACTTATAAATAAGTTTCATTTGCCCCGCTGACAGTTTCAAAAGCGTCCGACTAATAGTCGTGAAGATGACAGGTCGAAACGGGTTCCGTAGCGGAAATAAAGTGAAATAACTTGTCAAAAGCACCCATTAATAGTTGTTTTTTTTCTTGTCACTCATAATAGGGTTTCGTCCTTTTTTTAGGTGCCAGATGAAAACAATTGAGCCCTTCTTCAGGGGTTAAAAAAGTGTTAATTTTTTTAAGAAGTTTTTAATTTTGTTGTCAAAGACAGGGTTAAATTTTAATTAGCTTTACGTTAACAGCTTTAAGTTTCTGTGAAGTAAAATGTTGTAAAGTGCCATCGAATATTTTTTGTAGCTTTTCCAAGCATATCAGCGAGTTTGTTGAACTCTTACACACATTGATGTGACTTTTCGCTAACTCAATTGGCTGTCATGTTATTATTTTAAAAGCAACTCAAAATCTTATCAACTGCCATCTAAATTACATCAAGGCTTTATTTTGTAAAGTAAAAAATAAAATTATCACCAAATTACCAATTTATAATCAGATTATACAACCAAAGCAGTTTATTTTTCGAAACTCAGTAATTATCTCAAAATATGTAGTATTTCTAGACCACTAGTCTAAGTATCATAATTAATTGCGTGTTAGTTCTTGATGTTCTAATGAACACGCATTAGCATCGTCGTATAAACCAGACTTAATAAAACCGCTGTAATATGTATAATAAATGTTATTATTTCCTCGAAGATTCTGGCTAAAATTATATCAGCAATTAGCTGTTCCCTACGATTTCATCCACGTCCCGAGAGAACTAACTTCTAACTTCCCGATCGTTCTTTTGTATTTTTCATTCTTCTGGAACAACCTTTTTTATTTTTCTATAACATAAAAACCTTCACCTTCTTCTGATTACATCGAACACATTAAAATGATTATCGGGATCAATGATGAGGAATGATGGTTACCCGTTCACAAATAAATGTTCTGCATGTTGCTACAGTAGCCATTAGTATTTCACATTCTTTTCCGGACTTTTGGTGGCAACCTAAGCTAATTTTTTCAGTCGAGAATAAGTATATAACTTATTTGTATAGAAATAAAGTTGAAACAATGTTAACGGTAAAGAATGTTAAAAGAAATTGCCGGTTTTTAAACGAGTACCGGGCCTTAGTAAAACGAAAGTATTGATGATATATTATGAAATATGTACGTACGTATGCAAAAAAGCGACATTGTAATCCAAAACCGATACTACACGTGCCGTGTATTCTACGAGGCTGCCTCATGAGATTATCATTCATCGACCTCCGATACATTATGAAGCTGGTGAAGTTATTACCTTCATACCTCCTTTCATCCCTTGGGAAGGTGCATATGAGTGCAGGATCATAGGTGTGAACTGGAATATTATGCTATATTTTGTTTGTAATTTGATTAAGTCTCTTATTTTATTACCAGCGGTTTCACCTAGGTTCTGATAGAATTACTTTACATAACTGGATAAAATGTAGCCTGTATTTTATTCTGAAGTATAGTGCGCATTGCTGTCAAATTTCATCAAAATCTGATCAACCCTTTGTGCGTGATACAGTTACAAACATAGACATATAATTCAAAGTTCCGTCATTTTAACATTAGTATGATAACCTTTACTTTATTTATAGACATCCTTAAGGCATTTTATGTTTTTATTATGTCCTACTTAATGTAATTAATTAGCTCTTTCTCAATATCCAATTCCACTTAGTAGTTGTTGCGTGATTTAGCAATAGGTACATATGCAAGGACATAAAATGTCTACTTTTAAATATAATGGAGGCTTCTTATTATATTTATGACTAGCCGTTTCATTCGCATCCCGTGGGAATTACTGCCCGTACCCGGATAAAATATAGCCTATGTCACTCGTGGATAATGTAGCTTTCGAATGGTGAAAGAATTTTTAAAATCGGTCCAGTAGTTTTTGAGCCTATTCATTACAACCAAACAAACAAACNGATAAAATATAGCCTATGTCACTCGTGGATAATGTAGCTTTCGAATGGTGAAAGAATTTTTAAAATCGGTCCAGTAGTTTTTGAGCCTATTCATTACAACCAAACAAATAAACAAAGTTTTCCTCTTTATAATATTAGTGTAGATGAGGATATAAACTATGTATAAATCGATGATGGGTGGTTATTAAGACTAAATTAATTTCCCTATTTGGCCATTTACCATGGTTCCATTGGTGTTCTGGCGTAGTTCTGTAGCCTATTTTGTGCATCGAAATCGGTAATTTTGGTATTAAAGCGCGATAGACAAATGTAATTTCGCAATTGTATTATTAGTAAGGATCCTTTTAAGGATCCTTACTAATAATACAATTGCGAAATTATAAGCAATGAATTTGGGAGCTAACCTTGAGGTTACAAAAGAACATGACCAATTTTATCAATGAATAAAAATCCCAATACTGAAAGATTTATAGAAATCCAAAGGATTTAAAACAAGTGAACGCAATGGATGACGTGTAGCGTGTTAGCAATCGTTCGTTTCAATCGTTCCTTCCTGCCACTGCGGTGTAAGTAGGCAATAAATACCACTTGGCTGCCACGTAATCCGAAACGGGTTCAGTGAAAAAAATAGCAACGCTTTATTGCGGATATACATTTTGAATTTGTTGAAGTGGAAAAATGATTTGTTATTCGATTTTTTTTTATTATTTATTCGACTCTTTTTTGTTTGTTTTCTTTGTTCGGTTGTTTTACTTAGTTTTGTTTTTGTAAGGTTTTCTTGAATGATTTTGGCTGTTGGTTTTCTATTGTGGATTTTTTTTCTTTCTTTCGTTTCTATCTACAGTTATAAAGTTTTGACAATCACGCACTTTTAAAAAAGTAATTTAAGAAGCCATTACATACATATTTAAAAAGAAATGGAAACAAAAAGGCTACGGAAACCAGTCTCTATACTTCTAGACATTACAGCCGTCAGCTTAAAATTTACTAGTTTACAGAAACAACTTTGTCATAAAAATCTTAAAGGCAAACCCGCTTATGATTTATGAATTTATTTACAAAGCTGTTCAATTTAAACATAAATCCATTTTGAGGAACTTCAAAGGAGTCCCTTATATGTTCTCTTTATAGCGAACGACTGTGCAAACAGTATCTATTTCATACTTCTTATTAACTTTCAGTTAATTACATCATTATGTCGTAATATCATGCCATTTCCGTCAAAAGTTAATTTTATAAATATTCATTTTATTCTCAAATATAAAATTAACAGAAATTACTTAGCCTTTATAAGGGCGTCTTATCAATAAGCATCTTAAGAATTGGTGCCCTTTGGTATCGAAAATAATAATGGAAACATAACTTTGTCTGAGCACTTTGTCTAAATTGAAAGTCTTCTCGCTTTCCAGGTTATATGTTTGAAAAAATAATCATAAGTAGTATGAGCAATGAAATTCTTAATACACAGGTGGAAAATCTACTTACTGCAGAATTCAATTTTCTAACTGTGGATTTGCTGACTAGAGATAGAATTTTGACATTAGGCCCATACAAGTAATGTCAAATTCCTATCTCTAGTAAGCAAATCAACAGATAGATAGGTTATTGGGAGCGGCCGATAGGCGAAAAGTATCACTCGGAAAGAAAGAACCCACAAGCTTCCGCCCAATAAAATAATACACTTCGAAAACTAGACCAAAAGGGAGTCAAACCTAATTAGTTTATGTATGTAGGATTGTTAAAGAGGTTCAATTCTAAGCATGGCTGAGTGTGAGTGAGTGACTGGACATGAGTGTGAAAGAGAGGAATGATAGAACGGGGATGAAGAGAGCTTAGAGATGAACTGGAAAAAAGCAAGATTAATCTGCCGAGAAGTAGAGTTCCTAGGACACTTAGTGAAGAATGGAGAAGTGAGACCCACACCTGAAAAGATAGATGCTGTCATGAGGTACCCAAGACCCTCAACGACAAGGCAAGTCCATAGTTTTCTTGGCCTCACTTCATACTTCAGAAAATACATTAAAGATTTTGCATATATAGCAAAACCTCTATCAGACTTGCTCAAGAAAGACGCTTTGTTTAAGTTTGGTGAGAAAGAAATAGTAGCGTTTGAGAACTTAAAACGGAAGTTAGGAGATTCTCCAGTACTAAAGATTTATGACTCTAATTTACCCACTGAACTGCATACAGATGCTTCTGCTGTTGCCTACTCTGCCATACTCATGCAGCTACACGAGGATGGCTGGCACCCTGTTTACTACATGAGCAAGAGAACCAACGATGCTGAATCACGGTATTCAAGCTATGAGCTAGAAGCGTTAGCCATTATTGAGGGAGTAAAAAAGTTCAGAATTTATTTATATGGTATCCATTTTAAAATAGTGACTGACTGTCAAGCCTTTGAGTTGACGCTGAAGAAAAAGGAACTGTCACCGAAAGTTGCTCGCTGGGTATTGTACTTAGATCAATTTGACTATGAAGTGGAGCACAGAGCTGGCACCAAGATGCAGCATGTCGATGCCTTAAGCCGACACCCATGTATGATTATAACCACCAACAATCTACTAAACCAAGTAAAGCTGGCTCAACAAAGTGATGATGGATTAAAGGCAGTATGTGAGGTACTAAAGCA
>NWSH02000019.1:9718497-9733460 GCA_002382865.2 Heliothis virescens
CCATATAAGGTATCTAAGGTTAAGCGCAATGATCGCTACGATGTGGAGAAGGTAGAGAGTGCTACTGAAGGGCCTATTAAGACGTCGAGTTCAGCTGACCAGATGAAGCCATGGCCGCAGTAGGTAATTTCTTGGTTTTCTTTATTTTATGTTTTAATTAGTAAATAGGAGATGAATGAAAGGAAAGGATAATTAAGAAGTCCTTTTCATAGCAACTGTAACGTTTATTGTTGTAAACTGTCATGGTATTCTGTTAAGTATTTTTTTATTTACTTTTATTCACACACTATTGTGTATGTGTGTACTATTTAATAAGATTTTGTGTATTATTTAATAATCTTAATAAGAAGTAGATGTCTTATGTTTGTTGTAGTTGATGATTGTAACTAGTTCTAGTGTTGTCTGAGGGCAGACAAATATCAGGACAGCCGAGTTTGTAGGATTGTTAAAGAGGTTCAATTCTAAGCATGGCTGAGTGTGAGTGAGTGACTGGACATGAGTGTGAAAGAGAGGAATGATAGAACGGGGATTTTGAAAAGTAAGATGGCGTAACGACGGAATCGAGTGTGCGTGCTCTGTATTGTTTTATTTGAATTAATTAAAGACTAAACGTTGAAACTGCATTTTCTTCGCCATCTCAAACCTACATGTATGTATGTAGGTTTATGTAATTACATAAAATGAAATCGAGAATTATCTAAGTCCCGGCTTTTGACACACTGTGAGCCTCAGCGTAAACTTGTACGGTCAGAGCGTACGGTAAGGTCGGCAAACTGGGTCGCGAAATGTTACGCCCGGTACGCAAATGTATTCTTCGAATCTTTCTTTCAGTTTCCATTCGGGTTGTAAGTAGGGGCAGGCTATCTCGTGTGATAAAAAACAAGGGCTTTAAGGTAATACCATTCATGTTTTATATGGGGGTCAATGTTTTGCAGTGACCTTTTTATAGATTTGAGAGGCTGTTGGCGGGTTTTGAGTTTTTGGAGAGTACACTAGTGATACAGTTTTCAAAGGATGGTGATGGCTTATCTAACTTTCATTATAGGGGTCATTATAGTACCGGTGTCTATTTTTTACGCTCCAATGTTGACTACGTTCTTACTCTCAGAGTATTGAAAATTCATGCCGATTTTATATAAAGCTTTCTTATTTCCAAATCACAAATTATGATCTCTGATTCAAAATAAGTACAAAAATGCACGGCAAAATGTAACATTATTAACAATGGCAGACAAAAACACAGAGAAATACAAATACTGCTCGAACATATTCCAAGAGACAAAACCTTCATTATTCCATTACAAATATTCCTTCGTAATATGAAAGGTACATTTGGAAACAAAAGACGTACGAACGCTCTAAGACAAATGAAATATTTTATCACAACCCTACCTACATTTTCTTCATTTGCAAATCCCCGACAATCAAGTACTTTAGGCTCAGAACGTGATTGAGTTCCAAGTTCCTAAGTTGATCCTGACAATACTCATGTGTTCTTGGCTCAATATACACAAAAGTTGGGTAACTAAGTTGGCGAAGTACCGTACCTAATTGTTCTTAAGTTTTCTTCGACGGAACACGCAGTGAGTGGGATGCGACAATTAACGTTATGTTCTAGAAGAGGTTATACTAAGACTAGAATTCCGGGATTTATGTTAAAATTATTAAGTAACTCAAACCGAATATATTAAACTACGTTTGAACTACTACAGTTTCTGAGAAATTTAAGGCATGAAGATTTAAGATTAGATTGGACTATGACGTAAGAAGAGTAATTTAGACGATACAAATAACTTAGAATTAACAGTTAATCGTGTTCATCAAATAATACGTACCATAACAAATGACTATCATAAAACAAACAAAAACTTACGAAAAGAAACTCAAATGATAGAAAAACAATGCGTAAATAAAAATGAATGAGAAAATTGATCTAATTCTTAAGCCGTGTGCTCAGTCGACCTTGGCCCAAGTAAGGACACACATTATGAACTTCGTTAGTCTTTATGATTATACCAATATAAAATCCTTTCAGTACAACGTTAATGTGTAATTAGATTTCTGACACAGCTGATGTCAGATATATTTTAATTGTATAGAAGAGCTACTACATCTTTGCAAATTATATAACCCAAATAATAAAATAGATCAAGTCAGCTGTATTTAAATGTAACTCCCTAAATCTAATTTTCAGCAGTTCTGATTCTATAGTCCCAATTAACTTCGTATTCAGTTGTCAGATAACCTGATTGCGAACGGAATTTTATCGCTTACTAATAAATTGTATGAAAGGTTATCTTTCTTATGTACGAAGATCAAAAAATCCGACCTGACCTTATACCTAATTGCAACCTTAGGCTGAGGCCAAACGAGCGTAATTTTGTGAGTTGTGAGTAGCAGAATTTCGGTCGCAGAAAATCTGCTACATTCGGTTTCATACAAAAGTCCTATTTGATTCACACGGCAACGCAAAATGAGTTGTCTTTTTTGTTTGTAACGATTTTCTGCGACCGAAATTCTGCGACAACGACTCAAAAAATTACGCTCGTTTGGCCTCAGCCTTAGGTTTATTATTGCAATTTCTACATTTCTAGCCTGCAAACCTGTATAGATAGTTAGACGAATCCACTTTAGTTTCAAAAATGCGAAAAGACTTCGAATTTTCGAACCGTCCCAATTATAGTGTAATTATCTCTGTAGATACGACGTAACTCCGCCTGCAATTATCACAAATTGAAAGAACTGTTATTAACGCTCAAAAATACGAGACAAAGAAGCTTTTGCTTATTGGAACGAATAAAGAGTCCTGATTTCAATGGATGAAATGTAGACTTAATGAGTATTACTTACATTGGATTTGTGACGCTCGTTTTTAATGGCTAGAAGTTTGATAGCTTTGTGTCAACGTCTCTAGGAAAAAGGTCTCTATACTATATGTACTTATCTTCAATCTTTTAGTGAACTCCTAATATTTAAGTAACAGTAGACGTTCTTTGTACCTTGCTCGGACACGGACAGCCACATATAACTATTTGCAAACGTAATTGACGGGCTTGGGAGACGCAGTAATAACAGGCACAACAACCATTTTGGCTTCGTCTTTGGGAATGGCAACAATGTCTTTATATTTGTTGTAGATTCTACTATCGAGATAAAATAAAAAATAGAACATAGGCATGCGGAAAATAATCTCAAATATTCGATGTCTAAAATAAATCGCAAATCTTCTTGAAAATAAAGCATTAGACATCAAAACCATCAGACTAGATAATTTTGGGCACGTATTTTGCAAAGATTATTCACAGCTCGCTTCCCTCACCCGAGTGAATAGCTTTGCGGTTGGAGATACACATGTAAGGCCCTAAAGGGTGCTGAGGGGACAAAGCCAGAGGTAAGCCAAAACAGAACATTATACCTACTGTAAATTCTGAACGTTATTACTGGCATTTGTATGCTGTGTAAGTGCGTAGGTGTGTCAGACATCAATGGCTGACAGTGAAGGAAAACATTGTTGAGAAATCCTGCACTTAAAAGTCAAAAATCACCAATTGGTCTGCCTTCAGCAAGGGTGGTAATAAACACTCATCAGTTTATAGAATACTTCTACTACTGGGCACATACCTCCTCCCACACGGAGAACACTCATTCCTTCTATTTATAAGAAGAAGCAAAATACAAATGAGTGGAACAGTAAAAGAGCTGATGATAATTTGTATGCTGGAATGTCAATATCCTGAGTAAACCCTGATCACTCAACTTATGGTTCGGTTGTTCAAAAAACAAACATTTATTTCTTTTTTCAGTCAAACCGTGATAAAATATACAGTTTGCATTTGGTGCGGTTTATTTTTTTAACGCTCAAGCTGTAAAAAGTTGTGGCGGCGAGTTCGGTGATACTGTAAACAATTTTGTTGTTACTGACGCAACTGTCATTGCAAACGATAGATTAGTCGGTTCAATTGCGCGAGACTCGAATCGTATGCAAACTTTATGAATATATTTTTAAGGTAATTTTTGTTTGAAACTGAGTCTACGTCGACTTTCGAATTTTGCCCGGATAGCGTAAAATATCATTTCTGCCTTATGAGAGCTATACTTCCAGAGTAATTCAGAGGTTTTGTGAAAATAGTAAAAAGATCAAAGGCTATATTTCATACTTCCTGTGTTCATAATATCTCATAATCACGATGTTGCGACGGAATAGTTAGAGTTCCTAGTTTACCTGGTTTGTTTAAATCAGGAATCCGTTTACGGGGTTTCTGATAAATTCCACATGACTCTCCGCTACATAATTCTAAAGGCAACAATGCTTTGCTGCTCCAGGCGAGGCATTTGCAGACACCTATGCTCAGTATTCCAGCTAGTTATCACTTGACCAATGAGATAGCAGAAAATTTAAGTTTATAGCTTAAATAGTAAATGATTGTTCATATAAATGCTGACTTAAAAAAAATGCGATATAAAACCAAATTCTGATATTCAATCTCAAAAACACATGATTGTATCATCTATCGAAGCAAAAGAACGTTAATAGGCCCCCAAGAAGCAACATCAAATTGTTTAAAGCAACATTATTAAAGTCAAACGTCCCATTAACCGCTAAATATGTCTGCAGCTGTATTCTTTATGTTTTTCAACGGAAACACTATAAATCAGTCGTTGGGGGCAGTTCTCCTATTGGCCATGTAAGTCGTAAACTGTTTTGATGGGCCGCATGGCTTGGGCCCATACATTTCAAACACATAAATGTCCATCCATGTCGCTCAGTTTTTTTCCTTCCCTAATCGTAAAACTATCTCTTTGAGTATCTTCTACGAATGGCTGACTTCAAAAGGACATGAATTTGATTGGAATAGATTCCTTTTGAAGCTTTTTGATGGTTTGTTTGTCACGAGCAAAGAATTTAATTGTTCGGAAAACATCTCCGAAAATGTAAATGTTTATAAAACAATCACAACCCTTTGAATGTTTTATTCATAATGAGTGGGGAAGTGAAAAAAGGAACAAATTAAAAGAAGTCCAGGTTCATTTGCTTGTGAATTATGGAACAGGTACGACTGTACCTACTTACAACTTTTTTTTATTTCCTCCAAATGAAACGTTTTCGCAAGGGTTCCCCACAATCTGAGATTAATTATTAGGAAAATTAAGATTTGAGCAATAAAACGTGGACTTTATGTTGTGGAAAAGTTTATTTTTTTACTATGGCCGAGTTGTTAGCCCAGGGACTTTTTTATTACAGCATTTTTACTGTGTAATCCCAAGTTTAATTGAGGTAAGTTAAAACATGGGATTTAGTTTATTTTACTACTTAATTGGGCAAAAATTTTCATTGTATTAAAACAAAATAATATTTTCACACTTTGCCTTTTTATAACATGCTGTAAAAACTTTTCAGATTTTAATAAAACAGCCATAATATATAAAGAAAAAAATACACAATAGCTCGTTCCCGCGCATTCGTGATTCCATAGCCAATCGCAAAATGGCGCCCGCCAGCCTCATGCGTACTCACGCGTGCGCTCCTTAGGGGAATAAAGGCGTACCTAACATAGTTTTATACTAGTGCATACCTTATACCTAGATAGTGTCATAGTCGACACTTCACTGACCCATTTCGCTCGGCTGACTCCTACAACTTGTGCAAGATGAGTACTTGTGTATCTATGTATTACCTGATCGTTGCTCTCACCTATATTTCTACGTAAGAATTCAAATCGAGGTCGGTGTTCTAGAACGATAGTCCGCAATTCTTGTTTTGAATATGGATTCGGAACATGGTTGGTTGAATTTTATTTTAAGTTACTTTTGAGTCTTGAATTTAGAATTGAGTATTGAAAGAAGAGATAAGTTTGTCTTTTCTTTAGAATAATTCTTTATTTGTGCAGATGTATTCATAACTCAGCATAAGTCTAAAATAAAACTCTTTTAATGGAACAATTTATAAGAATCACAATTTTATTTTACCCATTAAAGTTGTCAAAACTTTAACCCTAAAAGGTTATCGCACAAAAAATAGTTTCAGAAACGTAAAAATAACATGAGCGGTTTATTACAATTTTAAATGGCTTGTTGTAAAAGTAATTTATTGAAGATGATTTTATTGATTATAATTTATTAGAAAATTTTATTGAAGAAAAAAAACTGAATACAGTCTGTTTCGAGTCTATACAGTCATATTTCTTTAAGTAAATTGAAGATTCTCGACACGAGTCACATAAAATCAAACTTAATTCATAAAAAGTTTATCTAATAACTTTTAAAAGACAAATGGCTATCCTCTTTTGACCAGCATGATTCATTCTAGACCAATCCAACTATTTTCTTCAAAAGAATCGAATAACTACGAAATTTATTTTTGTTCTTCGTTCCTTGCTATGTTCTAGTCACCACAAATGTATTTGGGGAGAACAAACTTCAGCTGGCATTAGCCAAATCCCGTTCTCGACTGGAATCGAGTTTTATTTTCGATTAGGGATTATTCCACGACAAAAGTAGAGTTTTAAGTCATTTATATGTCTCCTTATTTTCCTGTAAAAATGTCTACGAATTCATAACTTTAACTTTTTAGTATATATTTTCTATTCTATTTAGACTTCTGTTTTAAATAGAAAATGTATAAAAAATGTAAAAAAATGATATATCGAACTTAATTTACTAAACAACAAAAAAAAAAATTACGCGTCAAAAACTCATCATATATATTTTTTTTAATTTTATTATTTTCTTTATATGAATTTAGCTTGACTAAATAAACTTTATCTTTACTCCGCCATTGCTTAGCGATTATTCAAATGATCCTTCAATATTTTACCTAATTAGATTAATTTCCATAACAGCAGAAATGTAAAACTAGATATTACAAAACGATTGTAAGAGAAAAGATTTTGTATTTTTATTCAACGTCGACATCTTTGAATTCGTTTTAAATAATATTGTTTTTACATCACGCTTCAAAAAGGTTTCATTTAAATAAATAAATAAATAAATAAACGTTTATTTCACATAAAATTGGAAAAAACACTATAACATATATTTTTTTAACAGTATGATTAATCGCTGCGTTAAGTACAGTGTTGATGTGAACTCTGGTACCCATGTTAAGATTTAACTTGTATTATGGGTACCAGCGCTCTTACATTAAATTGACTTCTAAACGATTACTTTACAGTAGTTACCACAGAAGGTGGCGGATGTCAGTGTTGTTTTTAATCTATCTTTAATTATATTATATATATATTTATTTATTTCCACAAGAGCCTGTTTGTGTGTTGTGTGAATAATGTATGTTGGTGTGTTGTGTTTGCTGTGTGTAGTATGTGTGGAGAGGGAGAGTGTTAGCGTGAGAGTATGTGAGAGAGGTAGTGTGAGTTTATGCGTATGTCAAGTATTTTTGTTTTATAATATTGATATTGTGAGATTTAAAACCAATCACTGTTTTTTTTTATTTAAAAAGTTTCTTTGTTATTTATTTTTAGATTGATTACTTTGACAAATTCGTTTCTGTGAAGTTTGGATAAAATTAATTTAAAATAATCCGTAGTCGTACAGGTTGAAAAAGGACCTTTATTTTGCATACACTGCATAATACTGAGTATTATCACCGTCACCGTGGAGATGCAATAATAAATCGTATAAAACAAATGAATAAATTAAAGTTTGCATAGAGACTCATACGTGGGACGAACAAAAAACACTTAAAAATACAAATTCATTTTTCGAACTAGATCAAAAAGGAAGTAAATAAAAACAAAAATAGAATTCCATTCAATAGAAAACCCATCTGGTGTCAGAATTAAGAATAAGAGTACAAAGAGAATCGTGTTTACGGATCGGATAATACAAAGGGATGTTTGAGAGACTGAATATAAAAAAAGTGTGAAGATGGGAGATCCAAGTGAGCTTTTAAACATTAATTAGTATGAATTGGGTGGTTCTTTGAACGAAGTTTTTTAAGGATAAATAACGGTGTTATTTTAGCCTCAATGTGGTCTTCTTTGATTGTCTAGCCGTGTATTTGATGGCACATGTGTTATTTTTTGTTTCGTAAGTATACTGGTTAGTGTTTTCGGACGGTGTTTTTATTGCGAATACTGAGTACCAAATTTTTTGTGTCTAGGCAATTTTAAGAGCTATTTATTTTCGTGTGAAGCTTATGGGTTACTGTGAAATTGGTTTTTGCTGTAAGAATATTTTTGCCACATATTTTGAAACGAAGTCCTACACCGAGTCAGTCTGTTTGCGATTAATTCAAAACTACTGCAGGGATATTCATTTGGTTTTCACCAAAAAAACAGAGCAATTTATGAGGAATGCGGAGAATTTGTACGAGTTATCCCAAAGACTCATACCTTCGACATAACTCCCTGGATTGATCGTTGCTTATTCTAGCAGTTGATTTGTGACGATTATGACAAAAAAAGTCATCTGTGTATCGAAATTAAATAATACCTACATTTTTTGTTCCTAGCTTATACTGTCCCACAGCTGGGCAAAGGCCTCCCCATCTAGTTTCCTATATAACTCTATTCTACAGACTGCTGTTTCTTCTCAATTAAGTAGAAAAGTATCCGTCCGACAATTTCATTAACCATTTCCCCACGAAAAAAGAAAAAGTAATAGGTAATGAAAATAATGCCGCGTAAAAGAATTTAATGGTTTCCTGAGACTGAAACCAAAAAAGGTTGCCGGACTAATTAAAGCAAATTTTAGTAACAATACTTTTAAGGTGTCTATTAATTAGACCAAATTTCTCTTTTCCCTTTATTTTCTTCTGACATTTTATTGGACTTTAGAGGGCGGACCCTCATCTATGGCCCTTTGAAAATCCCTTCGTTCAGGCATTTTACCTCGACACGCAGCTTTTTAAATATTAATAATTATATTTTCCGTCATGCAACACTGAAGTTGTAATAAAAATCTCATTTTTTATTTAACTTTGCTCACTTAAAAATGCTACGGATGGCAATAAAGAATATTTTTTTATGTTAGTTAACGAGTTTTGCTACTGCTAGTCCTGTTTGTGGGAACTTTATTAAACATTGCGAGTATTTTAAAGTAGTACTATATTTTTTTGACAAAACCTATGACCAAGATCTTGATAACATGAGCATTATTACGTTAATAGAATACAATATCACAAAATATTGAAGCTGACGTAAAAATATCACCTCTCACAACATTCCCAGGTACAACAGAACCAAAAATTCGAAATAAGCACATTTCTCGTAAACTATGATGTCACGTCGCGGTTCAGTTGCCATCCAACATTATAGTGACAAAGATTGATGAGCTCCTAACGCTGTCTTCATCAAGTTCAACTCTCATTATGGCTCCACTGCTCCCAACGCCCTAAGCGCATGCTAACCAGAACAGATGCGCCCTGTTCTAAATTTAAAACATAATGCTGCACAGAAATAATGAGATAAGTGGCCTTTTTTGAAGCTTTATTTTTAAAAGAATGAACCTTGGAGTTCGATTCTTCTTTTTTTGAATGTTGTTCTGTTTTTAAATTAATGAATGTGTTAATAGAGTTGTATGGGGACGCGTGGAATATAAATGAGGAGCTTTATAGGAATGTTGTTTGTGAATTTTGATTTTTCTTTCTGTCTAAAATACAGATTGGATATGTCATGATGGCCTTAACATAAAAAAATATCTATGTATAGCTCGCTTACTTATAAAAAGGCGATAGGTAAACAGAATAGAATAGTTTATATAGAGAAAAACGCCCTTGTAGTGGGTCCGAATTTCAACCAAGTATAATGTGTCTGCGGTACTCAAGTAGTGTACAAAATAATAGTGTTTCTGATACATTTAACCCTAAACGCTAGTACTAGAAGCGTGTTTGTAGAGGGTAACCACACATTCGTTTTATGACAGACAACACTTATNTTTAAAACCAATCACTGTTTTTTTTTATTTAAAAAGTTTCTTTGTTATTTATTTTTAGATTGATTACTTTGACAAATTCGTTTCTGTGAAGTTTGGATAAAATTAATTTAAAATAATCCGTAGTCGTACAGGTTGAAAAAGGACCTTTATTTTGCATACACTGCATAATACTGAGTATTATCACCGTCACCGTGGAGATGCAATAATAAATCGTATAAAACAAATGAATAAATTAAAGTTTGCATAGAGACTCATACGTGGGACGAACAAAAAACACTTAAAAATACAAATTCATTTTTCGAACTAGATCAAAAAGGAAGTAAATAAAAACAAAAATAGAATTCCATTCAATAGAAAACCCATCTGGTGTCAGAATTAAGAATAAGAGTACAAAGAGAATCGTGTTTACGGATCGGATAATACAAAGGGATGTTTGAGAGACTGAATATAAAAAAAGTGTGAAGATGGGAGATCCAAGTGAGCTTTTAAACATTAATTAGTATGAATTGGGTGGTTCTTTGAACGAAGTTTTTTAAGGATAAATAACGGTGTTATTTTAGCCTCAATGTGGTCTTCTTTGATTGTCTAGCCGTGTATTTGATGGCACATGTGTTATTTTTTGTTTCGTAAGTATACTGGTTAGTGTTTTCGGACGGTGTTTTTATTGCGAATACTGAGTACCAAATTTTTTGTGTCTAGGCAATTTTAAGAGCTATTTATTTTCGTGTGAAGCTTATGGGTTACTGTGAAATTGGTTTTTGCTGTAAGAATATTTTTGCCACATATTTTGAAACGAAGTCCTACACCGAGTCAGTCTGTTTGCGATTAATTCAAAACTACTGCAGGGATATTCATTTGGTTTTCACCAAAAAAACAGAGCAATTTATGAGGAATGCGGAGAATTTGTACGAGTTATCCCAAAGACTCATACCTTCGACATAACTCCCTGGATTGATCGTTGCTTATTCTAGCAGTTGATTTGTGACGATTATGACAAAAAAAGTCATCTGTGTATCGAAATTAAATAATACCTACATTTTTTGTTCCTAGCTTATACTGTCCCACAGCTGGGCAAAGGCCTCCCCATCTAGTTTCCTATATAACTCTATTCTACAGACTGCTGTTTCTTCTCAATTAAGTAGAAAAGTATCCGTCCGACAATTTCATTAACCATTTCCCCACGAAAAAAGAAAAAGTAATAGGTAATGAAAATAATGCCGCGTAAAAGAATTTAATGGTTTCCTGAGACTGAAACCAAAAAAGGTTGCCGGACTAATTAAAGCAAATTTTAGTAACAATACTTTTAAGGTGTCTATTAATTAGACCAAATTTCTCTTTTCCCTTTATTTTCTTCTGACATTTTATTGGACTTTAGAGGGCGGACCCTCATCTATGGCCCTTTGAAAATCCCTTCGTTCAGGCATTTTACCTCGACACGCAGCTTTTTAAATATTAATAATTATATTTTCCGTCATGCAACACTGAAGTTGTAATAAAAATCTCATTTTTTATTTAACTTTGCTCACTTAAAAATGCTACGGATGGCAATAAAGAATATTTTTTTATGTTAGTTAACGAGTTTTGCTACTGCTAGTCCTGTTTGTGGGAACTTTATTAAACATTGCGAGTATTTTAAAGTAGTACTATATTTTTTTGACAAAACCTATGACCAAGATCTTGATAACATGAGCATTATTACGTTAATAGAATACAATATCACAAAATATTGAAGCTGACGTAAAAATATCACCTCTCACAACATTCCCAGGTACAACAGAACCAAAA
This sequence comes from Heliothis virescens, assembly GCA_002382865.2. Lineage (NCBI taxonomy): Eukaryota > Metazoa > Arthropoda > Insecta > Lepidoptera > Noctuidae > Heliothis > Heliothis virescens. Next base: position 9,730,177 of record NWSH02000019.1, read on the forward strand.
ATTCGAAATAAGCACATTTCTCGTAAACTATGATGTCACGTCGCGGTTCAGTTGCCATCCAACATTATAGTGACAAAGATTGATGAGCTCCTAACGCTGTCTTCATCAAGTTCAACTCTCATTATGGCTCCACTGCTCCCAACGCCCTAAGCGCATGCTAACCAGAACAGATGCGCCCTGTTCTAAATTTAAAACATAATGCTGCACAGAAATAATGAGATAAGTGGCCTTTTTTGAAGCTTTATTTTTAAAAGAATGAACCTTGGAGTTCGATTCTTCTTTTTTTGAATGTTGTTCTGTTTTTAAATTAATGAATGTGTTAATAGAGTTGTATGGGGACGCGTGGAATATAAATGAGGAGCTTTATAGGAATGTTGTTTGTGAATTTTGATTTTTCTTTCTGTCTAAAATACAGATTGGATATGTCATGATGGCCTTAACATAAAAAAATATCTATGTATAGCTCGCTTACTTATAAAAAGGCGATAGGTAAACAGAATAGAATAGTTTATATAGAGAAAAACGCCCTTGTAGTGGGTCCGAATTTCAACCAAGTATAATGTGTCTGCGGTACTCAAGTAGTGTACAAAATAATAGTGTTTCTGATACATTTAACCCTAAACGCTAGTACTAGAAGCGTGTTTGTAGAGGGTAACCACACATTCGTTTTATGACAGACAACACTTATATGGGACTTTAACCGTTTTATGGGCGAATAAACGTACTGTTACATTCTGAAACATTTTAAGCATACAAATAAAATCTTTTGTGTTTCCCTACAATATATTTTACTAGACTTTTCTTAAAGTAACAGATTTTGTCATAAACGTAGACTTTTTAGCCTTATTTCTACTAAGATTTAACGCTTTCTGACATGAAAAATTTTACATACTGTTTTTTTATCTGATTTGACGTTTTTTTAACCAGAAAATGACAAAGTACATATTCATAATACTAGCTTCTTCCACGATTTTACCCGCAGAAGGACTTATTCTCACACCCCACCACCTATCATATTTTTGCCGTTTTACCACAAAAGTACAACAGACAAAATTTACTTTCACATTTTATAATAAAACCACTATTCCTTCCTACTAATAAGATTACCTGTGAAGAAAAAATCCAGCAAAAATGTTACCCTACTGCATGTTACTATCTACCGCCTACCGTCCGTCCGTGAAGCGTGCCACGTGCGACTTATTACGCCTCTCATCAGGAGAGAAATATGAGATTGTTTCTATAAATACATCTCATTGGGTATATGCAGGGCCCCAGACAACAAGCGTGTTGATTGATCGTCGTTGGAAGTTGAGGTGCCTTAACGCGGCGATGTTATGGATGGGGAAACGTATTATGCTCAATTATAAGGGACGTGGTTGTGTTTGTTATGAGCAAAAAAAAGGATATTATGAATATTAGGTATGCGTGATTGCGACCTCCAATAATGTGACGAGTAGGTGCTGAAATATTATTCATTTTGTCACGGTTAACTTAAGTATACAGTTCGAATATTTTTTTATACTTATTTCTATGACTAAGTTAGAGTAGTTACTAATATAGAACGACAACGAATTTTTACACATCACTGTTGAATAAAAAAAAGAAACAAAAATACACACCACAAACTATTTCCAAGGTACAACACCCTTACTCGACTAATTCCGTCAAGTTTCCCCGTCAATCTGACAGCCATGCATGGCCCTCATTGTGTATGATATACGATCTGGTTCACTATAAATAGAACATCCCCTTAATGGTCCGTTGTTTGGCCACCTCGTGGATTACGCCGACCAATATTTAACAGTTCAGCGGTTTAGTTAAGCCAAGAGATTTGTACGTGATTTTGTATAAGCTTGAGTTATTGAAAGGTTTAGTTAAGGACACAAGATAAGTTGCTGATAAGGAAATTGTAGATAATGATACTTGAAAGAGAAGCAAACTCAAGATAAACGCGTTGATTATGATTTAGCTTTAAGTAGTAGGGCTGGATCGCAATCATTTTTATTTGTAGGTTTTAAGAAACTTTTACAATGCAGACCGGAGTCTGGAAGTTGGTAATGGCCTTTACCTCGGAGAGCATGTAAATGTCAGTCCTGCGCCACGACATCCCTCTCCGGTCACGTCATTAGGCGATGAGAGTCAGAGTAAAGAGTGTACCTGTATCTGCACAAATGCTTGTGAACTATTATTTACTGCGTAGCGGGCTGATCTCGTTGAGAACAACGGCAATGGTCGACAATCGATCTGGCTGCCGTCAGTTCCCTTCGTGCCGTTCAAAATTATAGATTTTTAAATTGATACAAAAGGAGAATGAGCGTTTTGGTCTACCTCTCCTCTAGCATTAAGTGATACATCAATAGAAAGCTTTTTTTATGTAGAGTATTTTCTTGTATTACGGCTATTGTCATTTGTTAGTATTTAGGGAGTTAGAGCGTGTTTAGTGAAATAATAACTACGTCTAAAATCTGCTCTAAGTTACGAAGTACTGCCAATCGATAGGAGGTATGTTAGTATGAAATATTGCATTTGAAAAGTCCTTTCGAATGATATATGACTCATTTCTATACAAGTGATTTATTAAATGAAAAAATCTATCGATACTAAAATTATAAATAAACTCTAGCTTCGAAAGTACTCACAATTCGTCGAAGATTTGTTAGCACGAAATATTACTTTTAAAAAGACCTTTTGATTGGTACATGACTCGTTACTAGAGGGGAGATATCGTTCCTTAAATCCATTTAAAGTGTTGACAACACGCCTTAGTAAAGATGTATCTTCTAAAATACACATAATTAGTAAGGGGCGTGTTAAGACGAAATGTAGCGCTTAAAAAGACCGTTTGATTGGTATATGACTCGTTACTAGAGGTGGGGTACATTGACTGTAAAACATGTTTCGATAATATGCTTTAACGGTGCTGTAACATCTAAAGTACTAACAATTGGATGAGTAGTATGTTGTACGAAATATTGCGCTTGAAAAGACCTTTCAAATGATGTATAACTCATTACTAGGGAAGATATCGTTCCTTAAATCCATATTAAGAATCAGTATACACCTAAGTTAAACCACCAATCTAAAATACTAAGACTTGGTAAGTAGTGTGTTTAAAGGAAATGTAGCGTTTAAAAATACCTGTTGATAATATATGAACACGTTATTAGAGGTGAGATACCATTCTTAAATGCATATAATTGTCGACACTCGTCTTAGTTAGCTATATCTCTTAAATACTAAGAATTGGTAAGTGGTGTATTTTATAGGAATGTAGCGTTAAAAAA
>NWSH02000019.1:9736167-9786600 GCA_002382865.2 Heliothis virescens
GGGAGATAGCATTCCTTAAATCCATATAAAGTGTCGACAACACGCCTTGGTTAAACTATATCTTCTAAAATACTAAGAATTGGTAATCAGTTAGTTAAGACGGCATGGAGCGCTTTAAGAGACCTTTTGATTGGTACATGATACGTTACTAGAGGGGAGATACTATTCCTTAAATCCATAAAAGTTGTCGACAACTCACTTTAGTTAAGCCATATCTGCTAAAATACTAACAATTGGTGAGAAGTATATTAATATGAAATGTTGTATATAGAAAGGCCGTTTGAATAATATATGGCACGTTATTAGAGGTGAGATACAATTCCTTAAATCCATATAAGGTGTCGACAACACGCCTTAGTTAATCTATATCTTCTTAAATACACAATTGGTAAGGGGTGTGTTAAGACGAAATGTAGCGCTTTAAGAGACCTTCCGATTGGTATATAACTCATTACTAGAGGTCAGATAGCATTCCTTAAATCCATATAAGGTGTCGACAACTCGCTTTGGTTAAGCTACATCTTCTTAAATACTAAGAAATTGGTAAAATAGTGTGTTAAGAGAATGAGCGTTTAAAAAAAAATACCTTTTGATTGGTGCATGACCTCGTTACTAGAGGGGAGATATCGTTCCTTAAAATCCATGTAAAGTGTCGACAACAAACGCCTTAGGTGAAGATATATCTTCTAAAATACACAGAATTAGTAAGGCGTGTTAAGACGAAATTGTAGCGCTTAAAAAGACCGTTTGATTGGTATATGACTCGTTACTAGAGGTGGGGTACATTGACTGTAAAACACGTTTCAATAATATGCTTTAACGGTGCTCTAATATCTAAAGTACTAACAATTGGTGAATAGTATGTTAGTACGAAATGTTGCGCTTAAAAAGACCTTTCGAATGATATATGACTCGTTACTAGAGGGGCAGTAGACCAACGTCCAAACATTTCGCCCATTCTCCTTTATTTAGAGAACTGGGACATTTAAGCCCGCTGGCTATTTTTTTCCTATCATAATGGGTACAATACTATCACTAAATAATTTCGCCTTAAGGCTACCTTGAGCTGATTTTTGTCTATTCGAGACCTCTCCAGATTGCTTGGTGTTACATAAGATACATATATTTTTAATTTATTTAGCTATTCACTGATCTATATTTTCACAGCTGTTAATAAAAGATACAGTGATAAAATAAATTTCGCGACTAATCAAGTTTGAAACCACGATCCGAGCAATCGAAGTCGACCTATAAAAATGGGTCCACCAATTTCTTCAGCAATTTTCTTATACCCACATTATTTTTTATGCCTCGCCCGTTTTTCGTCTTGTAATTTAATTAAAACCCTTGTCTGATATTATTTATGAATAAAATATTTTATTCAATAGATTTCTTATATTGAAAAGAAAAGGCGGTAAGTACAGCTGTATTTTTTACGAGTGCCCTTTATAGTTACCGAAAAAAAAAACTTCGAATAGATATTGTTTTAAAGGATTTTAATAACAGATTACTCCTAAATACTTAATTGTTTGAATTCTTTCATTAATAATTTTTATTTTTTTCCTGTTAAGATTTTAGCCTTAGAAGCGCCGCGTCCTCAGAAAAATTAATGTTTCTAGCATGAATTAAAAAAAAATCTACTAAGTAGGTAGTATAACAATCAAAATTATGATTCAAATCACTATTCACGATCAAAAACAAAAACCTATCAGCCGGCTTACACGTGTTAAACAAGACAAGACCAAACGTCATAAAATATAATCTGGGAGCTTTATTAACTCCACGTGTGGGCTTATAAAGATAAGGTAAACAGATCTTTAGATTTATTGCACATTATAAATTAGTATTAAGTTTGGATACACGTTTGATAGGCCGTTATTATTTATTGTATTACAAGAGGTCGTTGGATTTTGTTTTAAGGGGATCTGTTCGGTGTTGAATTTAAAGAAGTTACACTTAAAAAAATATACTTCTGTACTAACTAAAAAAATACTTTAAGTTATGAAGTGCTTCTTCCTTCTTTAAGCAAAAAATATCGTCATTTTTAAGTAGCGCCACTTGAGACCATATGTGTAGACGAAGCGACGTCGCAAAACTTAAAAGCTTATCAATATTGATAGTGTGCTTTAGGAAAGAAAAAACCCCACACCGGATCACATATTCAAAATTCATCCTTAATACCAAACTTGTTCCCTAATAGTAACTATGAAGATATATATGTATGAGAAAGTACTACATAATACATAGAAATTGTTTGATTTTTAAATCCAATAACATCTACTACACCGTATCAGCGTTTTACTTTCAGTCCTAAATAAAAACAGAAATAGTAGACATTCCCATCTTCTAAGCTCCTTAGCAAGTAAACTAATATGACGTCACACTACTCAAGCAAGACCATAACAACACATTTGGTCATAACTACGTCGTAACGACTCCTCGAGCCGCTAAGACGTCTTGCGGTTCCGACACACTGTTCAAATTGTTATGTGCCTAATAAAAAGCCAATTAGTGTTATTAGAGCCTAAGTGATTGTACTACTACTGACCTTATGACTATAATTGGACTACTTGAACATAGTTATGTAAGTTCTATTGTAGGAGAAAAATTAGACGCTCGATTTTTTTCAGGGTTTAGTAAAAAGCTTGAGTTTTAATCAAATTAATACACGTGCCTTGTTGATAAAGGTAAACTTTCTAATTAAATTATTCCTAAATATTTTCTACTTTATTAGTTCAGCTGTTATGTATTTGAAAGGACTTGTTAACTACTCGATACCAATAATTAAATCCCATGAAAGTACGAAAATTAAATTGAAATAGCAACACTTAATTCAAGAGACTATGGTTAATGAAATAAAATGAAAACAACAACCCATATAAGCGTTTATAAACTTAATAATAACAACGTGTCCAAGACAAAAGTGTCAACGGAAAATATGGGTCTGTAATAATGCGTCTTGTCCAAGGCAAACAAAATTTCCAAACCAACTCCTGAGAGTAAAATGAAGATTGATAAATCGTCGGTGGGCCCGTGTATCGTCCTTGGGGGACCCCTTGTATTTTCATTTTATTTTTCAATACGCAGCTGAGCTCTAAGGCAAATAGACCTGTCAGCAGCTTTTAAACCTCAGAATGTGTTTTATGGAAGAATTTATCTGACGTTTCTACATCAGAAACCTTATGTTGTTGGCGTTTCAGTAATATGTTGTGCAGCTTATGAACAATGTGTTGTAATATTTTGACTCCCTTTTGCGTTTTTCGTGTTTGCTTTACGTATGAGATTGTTTTTCTTTGTGCATTTGTTTGTTTTAATTCAATCGTCGTGTCAAATATTTATTGAAATCGGAAGTTTTTTACTTTTGATTTTAATACGTAAAATGTTACGTGGTTTGTGGGTATTAAGTGAAATTAAGACTTTTAACTATATCAAAGCTTATTATTTAAATTCTTACTGTGGTTTTCTCAAAGAAGTATTTATATTGTAGGGAAAAAATTAGCTCAAAATTTAACTAGTTTTATTCTTTTTCTTATTTAATACGGCTTATTGCTGCTAGCTATCATAATTCCAACAATTATATTATTATTACTACTAGATGTAATAACAAGGAGTTAGGCCTATAACTACTAATGATAATTGCTTACAGACTAATTAAAATGGGCGTTTAGCTTTATTTCTAGTAATAGGCCTCGTTATGCCCTAAATTGCTAAGCCAATCGCAATACGTTGCCTGAATGAAAGATTGAGGTCAATTATGCCATATTAAGTTTTGGTATAGAATTTCTATCACAAACGTCTAATTAGTAATCAAAGCGGAATATATGATATAGGTATTATTGAAACGATTATTGCGAACATATTTCTACCGCGGCGTTACTTGAGTTTTATTCACATTAAAGTTCATCAAGTTTGTATTATTTGGAAATCACATAAATTCGAAACTATAGAGTAAATAATAAGAAAACGAATGATTGGTAGGGATTTTATGGTACCCATGGAACAATTTCTGACCTTCAATTGTTTTGTTCACAGAACTTCTCCTGGGCACTCTTCGAACTCACCAGAAGGCTGCTTGTGATGAAGAGATGGTGACCCTCATCTGTCCTCGTGGCACGACCATCAGCATCCAAGTCGCCCAGTATGGAGCTTCAGCTACCCAAGGATCCTGTGCTTCAGACCTGGCGGAGTACCAGCCCGTTGCTGTTGAAGTCGTTGGAGACACGTCTTGTGTGTGGCCTAGCGCATTACAGGTTAGGAGAATTTTCAATCTTAGTAACTTGAGAATACGTCATAGTTTAATTTGTCATCCATTTTTTCAGAAAAATCTAATCTATGCTAATATTATGAAGAGGGACGTTTTGTGTGTTAGGTATGCTTGTTTGTTCTTTGAATTAGCTTAAAAAAGTACTGGACCAATTTTTTTGAATTCTTTCACTGTTGGGTACCTTATTAGAGGCTATATTTTATCTGGGTACGGCAAGAAGTTCCTCGAAGACGCGGGTGAAATTGCGGGAAAGCAACTAGTTCTTACAAAGACTAATTTGAGTTTTGAAACAACAGAATCAACATAGTTAGTAACTGTGTTGCTAGTGCTAAAACTGAGCTTCACGATTTCATAATTTAACATCCAAACTCCGTTTTGATAATGTTTGCTTTGCCTATCCATTTTACACGATTATAATCCTTTGAAAGTGCGGCCGAATTTCCAATAGAGCTTAAACAATGCTAATATGTTTAACGAGTAGTGATTTAGTAGGAGAGATATATACTTAGAATCTAATGTAAGAACGCATTAGTTATTTAAGTTTGGTAATTAAGCTCGTGGCTAAGTAACGTGGGTCGATAGATGGTAAGGTTAAGCAGCACTTGATACCACATCAAGCGTGGCTTACGGCCTGTTAAGGTAAGTGGACGGGTAACCATCTTTAGCATAAAGACATTCTCCGTGTTTCGGAAGCTATGTTCAATTGGTTGCTACAGCTGCATCCAGTTAGATTGCAAGCCAATTCTAACACCCTCATTAAGTTTATTCTGTCGTTCTTTCTGACATAAATAAATACAGAGTTCATTTTGCATCTATACTAATAGTATGGATAAAGGATTAAGTCCCTTTACCCTATTCTCATTGTTAATAATTGAGGTCGGAGTTATGTTTTTCTCTTGCCTTCTGTTCCGTCAGTTGTCATTTGTCATTCCCTTTCATTTGCCTAGTAAGCCTATGCCCATAATTTGTATAGTCAGACTATAGTAATGTTACCGGTAGGCTTAAAAGCTCCTTTATTCTACAGGCATTATATAGGTCCAACTATTCTTCTCTCAAAAAACTGATAAAGACACTGGTGGAAGCTAAAAATAATATATTAGTCAAAATTTTAATAAAAAATGCTCGTCAGCAAAAACAACAGGTAATTTTGCTAAAGCAAGTGAATATTACATTATTGGGTATAACATGTTTAGTTTCTATTTTCATGCACGCTAGTGTATACCTATTGTAAGCATGAAATTAATCATCAATATCTAACATATTATTATTAAATATAATAATGGTGTACTATTATGGTGTATTTTCTGTGGCAACGTTATTGAAAATGCATACGAAGTCTACACAAAATGTGCGATGATAGAATAATTATAAAGTTTATATTGAGATAGAGAAATATAGGAGTATTAGGTTTAATATAAGGTTTGGCTAAATCCATGAGGATGTAAATACAGTAGAATATCAAAAATAAAACCTCCTTCTCGCAGTCAGATGAAAACTAGGCCATAATTTTTCGTCCTTTCTTAGTTAATTGAAATCTGATTAGTAGTTAATTGACTTATTAAATTGAACGATCCTATTCTATATTATTCATTTGCTATTAAACATGAACTTCCATAGTTAAGCTAAGGATAACATTTTTCATGAACATTTTATTACATTATACATGTGTGGGCAGGATTTTTATAGATTGCTATGCCGCCACTTCTTCCTGTATTATAATCCTTTAAGACATCATATTGATATCGACGGGTAGTGGTTGGGTACTTGAGACCAAAACCACGCAATATAGAAAACAAAGCGGTTATTTTTATTAACTTATACTATGTTAGCGAAAAGAGGAAATAATCAAAATTAGAGACAGCAACCTACATGCTGTCTCTAATTTAAATTATTTCCTCTTTAATATACGGGAGAAAAACAAATGCGAAATTTAGTGACACGGTAAAATGGTTAAACAGAGAAAAATAATATTTGGCATAGAAATATAGGTATCTACCCTGGACGCCATTGAGCTGTAGGTAGTCTTAGCTACTTAGATTTTTTTAATTAGTAAAACATGTTTTTGAATGAGCAAAAATTCATATACTAAGCAAAATAGGATTTTTATTTGTTATTTTAATTATGCTTTTGACAAACTAACGGCGAATTAATTCCGAAAGGAAAATATTTACTTCTAAAATTCAATAATTAGGTATTCGTGCTGGATTTCGATCACGCTATAAAATAACCACTTGCGTGTTTCCTTCAGCTTGATTTAGTTTTTAATAATTCATTTGACATGTTTCTTTTGCTCTCCTATAATATTTTTATTATGAAAGTACTTATTGTCCTAAATTCCAGCTTTGTGTTCAGGCACGAGACTAAATTGATGAAAGAAACAAGATTCCTATTCCAAATATGAAATATGTCGATGTAGCTCGAATCTCGAATACATTTCAATTTGACGTGAACATTGATTTCGAAATAAATGACTACACTCAATTCAAAGGCACCAATTCTGTAGCCTAACAGCGAACGTTTAAATTTTATGCCTTTTCAAACAGCCATTCAGTAAAAGCCGTTGCTGTTCCTTTTTTAGCAAATTTTATTAGTCGTTCTGATATGTTTAGGCTATAATTCGGTTTTACGAGCAGCTGTCAATTCTGTCAGCGTCTCATAATCCAACACTGTATGCGAGATTGCTCTCACTCCACATTTTCACAATATATTTTTCTTACGCATAACTTGAGCTTACGAAAATACAGCTATGATTTGCCTTTGTTTTTTTTATTACGCGTAGAAATGTTACATCGAATGTTTTTTTTTTATCTCCAAATATTCGGCGTTGAGAAAATATAACGTATTGTTAAATATAAATTGCAGTAATTTTGCTTTTGGAATGTTGAATTATTCTCTGAATCCGCTTTTAAATATGAATATAATTTGATTTGTCAATTAAATATTACACAGTATTAAACAGTTTGAATTATATTGTTTGAGGGATTTGGTTGTTATAACCGTAGGTATATTCCTGAAGCTATCATTCAAACTGTTAATTTTAATGTGTATGATGGTTTTTTGTATTTATTGTTACGAGTAGGTGGAAAAGTTTATAATTTTATTGGTACTCTACAAATATTTCAATCATTGGGTCGTGAAGAACCCAACAAAACTATATAATTAAGTGAACCTCCAAATAATCAAAAATCTAAAACTACTTAATAAAATCAAATCTACTGAACTATTAAACCCTCAAAATAGACACAGCCCACTGGTTTAAAACTTTCCTGATTATGAACAACTTGTAACTGTTAAATACCTCTAGGCTAAAGGAAATACTCCGACCGAAGTTTGAACAGAATAGGCATACTAACAAATTTGCTCAGTATTCCTTGTTGCAGACTGTGGTGGAAGCGTGTCAGAAGAAGCGACAGTGTAAATTCCACACAAGCCCTAAGGCGTTTGGTGTGGATCCGTGCCCGGGTTCTAGAAGATTCGTCGAAGTCGCCTACAAATGCCGTCCCTGTGAGTAACAGTTATAAAACTATATTTGTAGAAAGAGTCATAAAAATATTTTTGTACTTAGTATGTAGTCTAATGAAATAATTTAGTCTTGAGTCAACAAAATATCTCGCATAAAATTCCATCCCCAACTGAAAACAGACTTGAAAATAATTTTAATCTTAAAAATGTGATATTACAGAATATTTAATGTCGGGCTATGTACGCAAGTGCAATAAATAAGCGCACAGAACGCACTAAGGAATTCGAAACATTTTTTCATCACTGCAACACGAATTTATAGATTCAAATACATTCTATTGGTCTCTCAATAATCTTCTTCAAAGAGCATTTTTAAAGCGTTCTTGATGATAAATTCCTTTTTGATCGAAATGTGAAACGAGATTTGAATTCGATTCGATTTATTTCGGAGTTGTCTCGTTGGTTTCTTTGTGTAACTAGTATTTGTTTGAGCTCTCAAATCGTATTCGTCCTGGCGGTATAATGGAAGAATAAGGAAGAGACGAATTCTGTTGAAAAAGCAGTTTTTTTGGATTTAGAATCTGTTCATTCTTTTTAAATGCTGCTTTGAAGATATTTTGGTACGCGATTCATATCGAGTTTTTAATAAAATTCATTTAATTCTTTATATATTTTTTTTGCACTATACAAGTCTGAAAAATTTGAACAAAAATGATTAGTTATTGTCGTCGTTCTAATTTTTTAATGATTTGTTCACCCTTTAGTAGGTCTTAATTAAATGAGACATTTGTACTGAGCTTAGCCTAGAAGCTTTATTTTATTAGTAACTTGATTAAAACGGTGTCTTTAATTTAAATAACTTAGTGAATTCTATATTTAATTAAAGTGGCATATTATAAAATTCATTTAAATTAAGTCATTTACATCATCACAGAATATTTTTATGCTTATGCAAGCCCCGGGCTTTTGCTAATAAAGAGGCAATATTCCTGTTTATCGTGAGAGCAACATTATTCATTATTATGTCTATATCTCAAAATATATTCCCTCAATTTCCGGTACATAATACAAAGGCAGAGCCAGTTCGCTTCATAATGGACATTATTTTTACTTACGGCCGTTCCCAATAACCTATCTATCTCTGGATTTGCTTACTAGAGATAGAATTTTGACATTTGTCCCATACAAGTGATGTCAAATTCCTATCTCTAGTAAGCAAATTCAGAGATAGACGGAATATTGAATTCCGCAGTTAAAATATGTGGATGACTGCTATTTACACTATTTATGATAATAGTTATCTCTTCTGTTTAACACTATCTTGACCTGAAACTCTTTGGGTTAAGGCCACTTCATCAAGTTTATGCTGAAGTTTATACTTCAAACTTTTCATAGATAACTATATTTCTTTTTTATATGATCCGTTCAGAATATTTGGCAGCAAACAATTATACCTTCAAACTTTCGCTGTAAACTCGATTCCTTTTCCATGTTATTTGATTTTTCAATAAACTAAAATAACATTTTCTTTCAATACCATTACATAATACTCAAATCTCCTTGTAACCGTCAAATTCGTTTTCCTATATCTTTTGTTATCGGCCCAATTTCTCCATTCTTATTTTCAACAACATTGTCGGCCTTCGAAGAATCAAGCTTTTCTTTTGTTTTTCTTAGAAAGAAAGAATTTTGAATTTCTTAGAAATATTTCCCAGACTTGTTTTTTTTATTATATCGAAGGAAATTATTAGTCTTATAAAATCTTCAGGCAAGGAGAGGTTCATGTCTTAGTAACAGTCATATAGCCAGTCAGGTATAACACACCTAAATATTTCTTATTGCGATGTCTACGGGGTCTTCTAACAAAGTGTATCGTATTAAGTATTTAAAGAGCCAGAAAAACTTCTCTCGTTGGCCGAAAAACTAAAATATACAGCTATAAGCTAGAGAGTTTGTTTGATTATTATTGGCTTGAACGCGCTAATCTCGTACGGGATTGATTTGAAAAAATATTCCCATAAACCACTCATCTAGGAAAGCTACAGGATGCTTTTTATCCAAGTACGGAAGCCAGTTTCAATAGTAATATTTGTAAACATATTAATGAATCTATTTTGTTGACAGATGAATTCCGAAGTAAAGTTGGTTGTGAGAATGACGTCCTGCACCTGAGTTGCAACCCTCACTCCAGGGTGGCGATCTACTCAGCACAGTATGGCAGAACAGAGTATGACTCCATCCAATGCCCACAGCCTAGAGGAATGAAGGAGGAAAGTAAGTATTGATAGCATTAGCTATAACTAAAGTAATTTTTCCGATTTTCCTTGTTGTTGATTTGTGGTGAACATATATGAGTTCCGAAAGGCTGAAGTAATATTTGTCTTAGTTTGGGTAGTAACAGGGTCATTCTACTTTTCTTAAGTCGAAACATACTGGCATATGTTTGCCCTTCAGGCGAACTGATTGGAGCATGTTTTTAATGCGAACACAACAAATCAGTACTTTTCTATAGATGTGTCTCATAAAAGCGGGTGGACCATACCCNTGTGGATCCGTGCCCGGGTTCTAGAAGATTCGTCGAAGTCGCCTACAAATGCCGTCCCTGTGAGTAACAGTTATAAAACTATATTTGTAGAAAGAGTCATAAAAATATTTTTGTACTTAGTATGTAGTCTAATGAAATAATTTAGTCTTGAGTCAACAAAATATCTCGCATAAAATTCCATCCCCAACTGAAAACAGACTTGAAAATAATTTTAATCTTAAAAATGTGATATTACAGAATATTTAATGTCGGGCTATGTACGCAAGTGCAATAAATAAGCGCACAGAACGCACTAAGGAATTCGAAACATTTTTTCATCACTGCAACACGAATTTATAGATTCAAATACATTCTATTGGTCTCTCAATAATCTTCTTCAAAGAGCATTTTTAAAGCGTTCTTGATGATAAATTCCTTTTTGATCGAAATGTGAAACGAGATTTGAATTCGATTCGATTTATTTCGGAGTTGTCTCGTTGGTTTCTTTGTGTAACTAGTATTTGTTTGAGCTCTCAAATCGTATTCGTCCTGGCGGTATAATGGAAGAATAAGGAAGAGACGAATTCTGTTGAAAAAGCAGTTTTTTTGGATTTAGAATCTGTTCATTCTTTTTAAATGCTGCTTTGAAGATATTTTGGTACGCGATTCATATCGAGTTTTTAATAAAATTCATTTAATTCTTTATATATTTTTTTTGCACTATACAAGTCTGAAAAATTTGAACAAAAATGATTAGTTATTGTCGTCGTTCTAATTTTTTAATGATTTGTTCACCCTTTAGTAGGTCTTAATTAAATGAGACATTTGTACTGAGCTTAGCCTAGAAGCTTTATTTTATTAGTAACTTGATTAAAACGGTGTCTTTAATTTAAATAACTTAGTGAATTCTATATTTAATTAAAGTGGCATATTATAAAATTCATTTAAATTAAGTCATTTACATCATCACAGAATATTTTTATGCTTATGCAAGCCCCGGGCTTTTGCTAATAAAGAGGCAATATTCCTGTTTATCGTGAGAGCAACATTATTCATTATTATGTCTATATCTCAAAATATATTCCCTCAATTTCCGGTACATAATACAAAGGCAGAGCCAGTTCGCTTCATAATGGACATTATTTTTACTTACGGCCGTTCCCAATAACCTATCTATCTCTGGATTTGCTTACTAGAGATAGAATTTTGACATTTGTCCCATACAAGTGATGTCAAATTCCTATCTCTAGTAAGCAAATTCAGAGATAGACGGAATATTGAATTCCGCAGTTAAAATATGTGGATGACTGCTATTTACACTATTTATGATAATAGTTATCTCTTCTGTTTAACACTATCTTGACCTGAAACTCTTTGGGTTAAGGCCACTTCATCAAGTTTATGCTGAAGTTTATACTTCAAACTTTTCATAGATAACTATATTTCTTTTTTATATGATCCGTTCAGAATATTTGGCAGCAAACAATTATACCTTCAAACTTTCGCTGTAAACTCGATTCCTTTTCCATGTTATTTGATTTTTCAATAAACTAAAATAACATTTTCTTTCAATACCATTACATAATACTCAAATCTCCTTGTAACCGTCAAATTCGTTTTCCTATATCTTTTGTTATCGGCCCAATTTCTCCATTCTTATTTTCAACAACATTGTCGGCCTTCGAAGAATCAAGCTTTTCTTTTGTTTTTCTTAGAAAGAAAGAATTTTGAATTTCTTAGAAATATTTCCCAGACTTGTTTTTTTTATTATATCGAAGGAAATTATTAGTCTTATAAAATCTTCAGGCAAGGAGAGGTTCATGTCTTAGTAACAGTCATATAGCCAGTCAGGTATAACACACCTAAATATTTCTTATTGCGATGTCTACGGGGTCTTCTAACAAAGTGTATCGTATTAAGTATTTAAAGAGCCAGAAAAACTTCTCTCGTTGGCCGAAAAACTAAAATATACAGCTATAAGCTAGAGAGTTTGTTTGATTATTATTGGCTTGAACGCGCTAATCTCGTACGGGATTGATTTGAAAAAATATTCCCATAAACCACTCATCTAGGAAAGCTACAGGATGCTTTTTATCCAAGTACGGAAGCCAGTTTCAATAGTAATATTTGTAAACATATTAATGAATCTATTTTGTTGACAGATGAATTCCGAAGTAAAGTTGGTTGTGAGAATGACGTCCTGCACCTGAGTTGCAACCCTCACTCCAGGGTGGCGATCTACTCAGCACAGTATGGCAGAACAGAGTATGACTCCATCCAATGCCCACAGCCTAGAGGAATGAAGGAGGAAAGTAAGTATTGATAGCATTAGCTATAACTAAAGTAATTTTTCCGATTTTCCTTGTTGTTGATTTGTGGTGAACATATATGAGTTCCGAAAGGCTGAAGTAATATTTGTCTTAGTTTGGGTAGTAACAGGGTCATTCTACTTTTCTTAAGTCGAAACATACTGGCATATGTTTGCCCTTCAGGCGAACTGATTGGAGCATGTTTTTAATGCGAACACAACAAATCAGTACTTTTCTATAGATGTGTCTCATAAAAGCGGGTGGACCATACCCACTTATGTCTGTAAAAGTGTATTTTTATGACTCGGCGACTCAGCCACTTCTGAGTGCTCCTGAGCTTATGCATACAAAGACCATGTGCTTGTACAGACGACAGCACATCAAAGTATACGAATCTTTCAAATTTTGCCAATCTAATATTAACCTAACCCCTATTGTAATAAGATTGAAGATCGATTGCAGAAATTTGACAGATTGTGGTAACTTGGTGTGCTTTCGTATGTACATATTATTTCCACACACAAGCATAGCTAACTCGTTGGCGTCAGACATAAAATATGTATCAGTAGGTACTTTAATGAGACTAAGAATAATAGGTATCATAAGACCCAAAACCGACGTTACACTGGCAACAACAAGACTCAGGCTAAACGTCTCGAAAACTCCCTTTTTTAATCCATTATCTACTTTTTCCTTTTCGTCACCAAACTCCATTCACCTGGAAAACTCATCACGTTGTTTCTAATCTGTTTTGTTTCTTTCTGCCACCATTTTTGTCGGTGTATTTTTGTTTCATTTGCTCGTGTCCCGAATGATGGATGAAATGTCATCAGCAATCGATTCTATTCGATGTTTCTGGAAATTGTTTAAGGCGTGTCTATCTGAAGACGTTGTCAATGTTACTGTATTGAAGCAATCTGTTGAAAGTAGATCAAATGATCGTTTTGTTATTGAGTTGTGGTTTGGGAGAAGTGAAATAGGAGTCTCTAATTTTGATGATGTGTTTGATTCTCGTGTAGAAGGTTATTTGCATTGAAAAAATAACTCGCTTTACTGATTAAAAATTAAAATCTTCTCCATTTGATAAAGTCGGGTAAAAACACATTAACGCACGTAAAATTCAAATTCAAGATCGTCTACTCAATATTTGCGCTCACAACCAACAAACAAGGAAAACAGTTCAAATACCTATAATTCTTTGATCAAAAATATGACGCGGCATTTTTAAACCAATCGGAAACGTCGATCGTTTTTTACAATTGTCATTAACTTGTCATCAATATTCAAAGCTGTCTGATATTAGTAATCTTTTACCAAATGGAGAGTTGGAAGAGCTTGGTATTTGCATAAATAAATCGAGATAAAAATTAAATGTTCCTGAAATGCGGCAGTATAATATTACGACGAACAATAGACGTTGATAGAAAATTAATAAGCACACTTTAGCACTTTTATCATCTCAAATTCATTCGCAAGGAAACCTAATTTCAAAATGAAAGCGTTCCACGGTCGGAATCGCTAATATAATTTTAACGTGTAAATTCAGCCTATTGAAGCCTGTTTATTGAATAAATTATTTAGATTCTTACGTTTTAGAAACGCAAGGATAGGCGGATTTGGATAATACTCTAATTGTTTTGAAATTAAATTCTATTATACAATTTAATCTATTAAGACGGAATTGAAGGTGACCTCGAAAGTAGGTTATTCTATTCAGAAGAAAATTTGCATTTCAATAACAATGTTAAAAGTTTTGGTTTCACAGTGCCACGTGTAATTTGAGGTTAAAGAAATATCTCAAAAGTTAAACTGTATAGAAATAAAACCTAATAGGGGCTTGCTCAGATGACCGACTTTACTGTTTTATTGTGTTTGGCCCACTTACGACTTATTTGTGGCTAACACAATGTCGAAGTTGCGATTGTGCGCAGTAATATCGAAGCCATTTAAACTACGTTCAGTAACTGAGCTTTCATAGATGAAAACTTAATTGAATGTTTTTAAGTAATTCGGTGAAAACATAAAATTGCATTTTTTTTATTTTAATGTAAACAAAAACAAACAATAGCATCAGCAGCTATTATTCAAATTGCATAAAATTCTATCATTTGAAATTCGAATGCAATGAATACGTTCGAATTATAAATCAAATTATTCGTTCGGATATTCATTCAAACAGTGTTCGATTGTTCGTTTTAAATGCGTCTCTCTAATTTTAGTTAGGCTAACCGCACTCCAGGCTATGTAAAAGTGCTTACCGCATATAATGCCACCCTAAGTGAGCGATAAACGGGGGCTGGAAAACATCAAATCGATAATGGCCCTCATTATACTGCCCATCTTATGTAGCTGAAACATTTTACGGACCCTTATATTTCTGGCTATATTTTTTTTGTAAGATGAGGTCATTATTTTTTACATAGTTCATGCGTAATGACCTGTGTAGCCGGTTAATACTTCTTAGTTTCTGGCCTAGCCTAGATTTTGGTTTATATGAGGTCATATATGTAGGAAAAAATAATGATCATTCGACTGATATAACAGTTAATAAGGCATAACATTCGATTAATACACGCTCATGTTGAGTTGGGGGTCTAGGTCGCTAGCGACTGAGCGAGGCTCACTGGCTCGATCCCCAGGGGCATGTAAAATGTAATTGAAATTTTCCATGTGTAAATTCTCCCTACAGGCCCGAAGTCAAGCTTTTGCCTACTCGTGTCAATAGGCTTGCTTCCACAAAGGACCAAAAACTTTCGATATGAAACGCAAACCTTTGAGGAATTAAGGCGTAGTTATTGCATAAATATTTCAATTTAATATAACAATTTTGCTTTTATATAATCATACTTTTCCCTTGTTGAATAATGTTCGACTATCACCGTCGCAATTATTTTGATTTTAACTAAAAGCGCGTCGCAATTACAATTGCATTGCTTTTAAATTGCGTAGTGTCGGTAATTCTTTAGCGTTTAAACAATAATTTATTTGTTACATTTCATCGGCTGGAGTGGCATCAGCTTCGTTTTTTTTCATATTTGCTGTAATGATTTTGAGTTTGGCGATATTAATGTTTTTTTTTATTCATATACACTTTATCGTTCAGCAGTAGGTACTAAATTAATATTTATCGGGTTTGGTGTTATATCACTCCTTTCACGCCAGTGTGGATTCAACTTTTGTCAGAGTTTCTCTACTGAGTTCTAAACCTCATAATGGTCTTTCCAATTTGTTCCCCAGTTTCCGTAGAAATTGCACTGTTAGGACGTTTTAGGAGTCGTCATTTTGTACTTAGGTACTTACTAAAGCATTAATGAGGAATGCTTGGGTACTGAAATTTTATCACTGTTCCATGTTTGAAATTTGAATTTATCCCAAAGAATTTCGAGACTGTGTTAACCGGCCTACTTGTACGAACCCAAATATTTACGAAAAAGATTTTATGAGTAATAAAACTTTTTTTCTCAGCCTGCTTGGAGCCATATGCGACGGAGACGGCGATGAGGGAATGCCACGGCAAAAGAAGATGTGTTCTCTCAGCCGACAGCAACATGTTCGGGAAGCCTTGCCGAACCGGGAGTCGAACCTACCTCAAAGTTGTTTACACTTGTGGTGAGTCTGTGAGAATGTTTTAAAACTCGTAAGTTCAGCAATTAAGTCGTAAAATGCTTTTAAACAACGTGCAGGTTTAATGGCCGTTTTAAATGTTATTTTTATGGCGGAAAGTGTATGGTGAGTGCTTAAGTGCATGGCTTGCGCAAGAGATTTTGCAGCGGTTTAAATTAATTATGTAGTAGTTATTGCGATTTTATTAACAAAGTAATATCATTTTAACGTTATAATTTTATCGGCGTATAAACCATTTTTAAATATAAAAACATAGTGGACGTCCACACTCTAGCGAATAAATAAATAGTAAATCAGAATTCAAGAATTCTTTTAAAAATAATTAAAACAAGAACTTCTTACCGGTTAAATATTTTCGGTTAGCGACTACTGTGACAGAATTTTTAAACTAAAAACAAACGCATTCAGCATTTCAAAGTTTGTTGTTAGTGACAGGTAAATAAATAGCTATTTAAAAAACAATAATTTCAGAGTATTTTCTAAAATTCAATTTGATAAAACTCGTTCTATATTGTACTTGGAAAGTACTCTAAAATAAAGAACAACGATATAATACAACACAAAAAGTACTTTAACGTCTAGTGAAAAAGGTTTAATTCTCTGGTTAATTGACCCGTTACAGTTCATGGTTAATGATAAAAAATATATTTACATAATATTTCTAGTGAAATTCATTTTCTCAAAAAAAGCACAAGAGGCAAAACTACATTACGTAGATATTTAACATAACCCACTTTTTAAATCGAATAAAATATAATTTAAAGTTCACAATTCAATAAATGGAACATCATTCTAAAGCTACCAATTAAATTATAAACCATAGTGGTTACAGTTAGACCAGACAATAGAATTACTTACACCGAGCGGACTGCGAGCAATTTGTCTGGCAAGCGTTATGGCAATATTGCTTCAAGACTGTTTGCCGTCTTAATCTATGGAGGACGTTTGTGTTCCACGGATTTAGGTACCAGCTTACATAGTTACGCTCATTAAGTAGTTATTGGAATTTCTCTTAGAACTATTTACTCACAAAAAATGGAAGTTGTGGTCATCTATACTGAGTTAATATTATAGAGCTGAAGAGTTTGTTTGTAGCGTGCTGATTGATATAAGAAACTAATGAGTTTATCTTAAAGAAAAATTCAGGCTATAGGTAGGTACTTATTATTCGGATGCCTGGAACAGTTTCTACGGAAGACAGACTTTATTGTAGTGTATAATAGTTGTGTAGTGCTTAGTGGTTCTGTATTTTGTAAGAACTCTTGATAACTAAAAGTTGAGTTGATTTACGTTAATTTTGATTTCCGTGAATGCTATGAATATCTCATCCCAATCTTCCGGTAAACAGAACACTTACGTTAATATCAAAATTTCACATGTAAAAGTCACTTCAACAACATCGTAACCAGTAAACAAGCCCCCATTAATAATCCAGTGTTAACAGGAACAGCAAAACGTAGGCGAACAGTGCCAGAAATTCAGGGAATCCTTGTTAAATATACCTCTACTGAAAGGTATATTTCCCAACAATGGAGAGTTGCAAACAGGGAGAAGGCGGCCCAGCTAAACGTATAGTCTTAAAGCCCCCTACATTATTGTCTCCAGGGCCCACTAAAATGTACAAGCAAAACAGTACCACAGGGTCAGTCCTATCTAGTTATTAATATTTATGAACATCTGCCGACATTATTTCAATCCGCTATCTCCATTTTATACATAATATTGTCTCCCTAAGATATTAAACGATTTGGAAAGAAAAAATACTCTGGAGAGTTTATTTTGAATTTAATCGTAAGACAATGTATTTCTTTTTCGACTTAAACGAAACATCTCCCGATTTAAGAAAGTTGTTTCTTGTCGATCAGTCACGAAGTTTGTTCTGTATTGTTACTGTTTTTTTTTTTTGAGTATTTTTTTTTTTGTTTTCTGCGCGGTGTTTCCTTGTCAAATGTTTATTTATTGGAGGTCAGCTGACGAAAGCGTCTCATTCAGCGGTTTTCAAATGGAACCGCGGTTCTGTAAATAATTTTTGTTTCATTGTTATTCTTTTTTTTTGACGATATTTTATTTTGAAACTTTCTTATATAATTTACTTCTTAAGCACTATTGAATAGGAATTGGGTCACCGCATCTTGCTCGATATACCAGTACATGTGATATTCTGTTAATAAAATATGAAGTTGTGATCGAGTCACGTAATTTGACCATGTAGATTGTAGGCTTTTGAATAAAAACCGGAATAACTTTCTTGCATGCGTGATCAGTAATCACTAGAATATTTATGTCTGTATAAAAAATATTTTATCGATTTTATCGAAGAATTTATAGAATACTAGCTTCTGCCAGCGGCTTCGCCCGCTTCCAGAGGGAATTATTTCCTGTACCCGGATAAAAAGCAGCCTATGTTGTTTCTCAGGGTCTATTCTATCTCTGTATTAAATTCAATCAAAATCGGCTCCCTGGTTTAGGCGTGGAAGCGTAATAGACAGACAGACAGACAGAGTTACTTTTGCATTTATAATATTAGTAGGGATTAATTGAATGAAGAAGGAAGCAAGTACTTAGTCTAATTTCCATCTCATAGATTATTCAAGACGCAGGAACGAGAGTACTTGACTTTTTTCAATCACCGATTTTTGCTTCGAACAACACTTTTTGGCTTCAAGCACTTCCTGCTTATATCGGCTTAGCTGATAAAAAATTCTAGGAACTAAAGAAAACTGCGTTCAATATACTAAAGCCTCGGAAGTAAAAATATTCCCTAGCCAATTTTTTTTTCATTTAATTGAAACTGTTTATTTTTGCAAAACATCATAATAGGAAACAATATGTAGCGTGGGCTATCATAAAACACGATATTTTAGTACACAACACTGATTTTCATGTGGATGTGTACTAGTGCCAGCCAGTCAACCTATCCGAATCTATCAAATTTTAGTAATCAAATATAAACCTTCCACTATTGTGATAAGGTTTAAATATATAAAAGAAAGACAGATACATATCAAACTAATGCCTATAATTAAATCATTTCCAAGTATTAATCAATCAAAAACTAATCACGGACCACACACTGATATTTTTTTCTGATAAAGACGTTTTGTTTGTAACATACTGACATAGCAACACTATGCAGTAATGCTAGGACCATGCCATATGGTGTGTTGTGTACAGTGTTGGCTCCAATCTCATGTAACGTGTGTCTTGAGCTTAAGGCCTCAACTCACGCTTAAGCCTCAATTTCCCAGCTTCAGGGTAATGGTACAAGACCCCTGTGTTGCTACTTTGATTGTTCGATTGTTCTGCCTAGGCTCTTGGAGTGTAGTGATGAGTTTTTGGTACAAGTGATTAAATAATGAAGGGGCTTGTTTAATATAACACTACTATTAAAAAATAATGTCATTCTAACTGAGGGGCTTTCGTAATAGCTAAAGCAAATAAGTATCAAAATCAAATTGAAAAACATTTATTTGAAGTAAGCTAAAGAACAGAGTATTCGAACATCCAATATTACTCAAGACAGCCCCTAAAATGTCTATCCTTCACCACTCCCTATATTCTTTTATAAATGTCATACTTTGACAATCTTTTTCTTCCATTCATTTAAGCTCTCTGGTAAAATAGAAATCAAGCGCCATCAGTAATAAATAATACAAGATTTTAGTTAAACATCAAATATGAAAAGGCCATTTCAATCATAAATTGAATCTATTTCGCTAATAATTTCTAAAGCGATTTGAAATTCTAAACAGAACTTTGAGAAATGTATTTCGATCATTTAAGAATTTAATTCGAAATAAATTGCTAATATTACGACAATTTATTAATCGAAAAGTGGAAAAGTAATGACAAAGAAAATTAAAGATGTATTATTATTTCAGTAAAAAATATATTTTATAATAGTGTTACGACTATTAAAATAATAAATGGTACATTTAAATTTGAAATTACAGTATTAGAAACATAAATTGCCCATGGGTATGATCATAACGGCAATTTTCATAAACGATTGTCCATTGTTTGGCCACAAAACTATTAAGGCACGTTTATCCCTAATAATATTTTATTACTTTGAAGGTGTATATAAAGTAATGTTATACCACGTTTTAGTCAATAAAAACTAATTAGGAAAAATATAGCCAACTTGCAAGATGAGTTCTTTTTGGAAACTGCTTGTCAAGCATAGTGTTACAGCGCTTTCACACTAGCAATTTTGTCGGGCGTATACGCGCGACCCATTCCGGTAAAAAACCTGTCGTTCGATTTCAGGTGGAATAATTTGGATTTCAGTGTTGCCAAAAATTGCAATTGCCAGTGTGAAAGTGCTGTAACGCATGGTATTGTAATAATCTTCATGTGTTTAAATACGTATTGTCAGCTCTCGAAATATTTCCAACATAAAATCATTCATTATTTGAAGGAACCGTAATATTTAAAAATAATATTCAATATTTAAATGAAAGTAATCTCACAAAGGTACAGAATGGCATTCATTACAGTTAATATCTACGATTCGATATGCAAACATTACCGTTATTATTTTTCTATAAGCGAAAGAATACGTATACCTATAAAAGTAGTCAGTCATCAGTTTACTCTTTACTCATTTATTATAACAGCAGAATTATTACATTAAAATTATTATTGCACAAATATAAGCAAACTAGTTGTGCACACGTGGATTCACAAACTCCCATGTCATGTCTGTCTATACGAATTAATTTTAAACTAGTTCAGGCCTTTTAGACTAAACCAAATCGAATTTGTAGTAATCATAAAGTCTTATTTTACATCTGAATAATATATCATAAACTAACTTCCGCCAGCGGTATCACTCGTATCCCGTAGAACTACTTAACGTATCCGGGTAAGATAAACCATTTATCTGATAAGTACTAAAAGCATATTTCAGATCAGTCAAGTATTTGCTGAGATTAGCACGTTCAAGCTAACAGACAATAAAAATCTTCAGCTTTATAATATAGACATAGCTTCCGCCAGCGGTTTCACCCGCTTCCCGAGGGAACTACTTTCCGTACCCCTATAAAAAGTAGCCTAAACTATATTACTTCCAAGTTTCATCAAAATCCGTCCAGTAGTTTTTACGTGAAAGAATAACAAACATACACACGCATCTATCCTCACAAACTTTCACATTAATAATATTAGTTAGTATAGATATAAAAATAAACGTACAAAAAACAGTCTCAGTATGTAAGATCTAATACCTTAATACTAAACAAATAAAAATAACAATAGCTAAGTCAGTGACCAGGCATTTATTTTTTTAGAGAACCAATTGCATTTGGCAACTGAAACGAAGTAAAGGCACTTGAGCCGGAAAGAACCTTATTGTTCTAGAATAAAAATGTATTCATGAAGATACAAGATTAGATATACAACAGAATATAAACATGAGAGAGATTTTCAAAATAAAAAATAATAAACTTGAGAAAGGTAAAGAAATACGTAGAAAATACAACGATATATTGAAACTGTTTGTTCTCTTTTTTATAAAGAAATAACATTGTCGATCATAGATATTTTTATGAGGCGTGAGAATACACACGCCTATTTTTCATACATATACAAATTGAATGCAGAATTTCAAGCTTAAGCTATACAAATATGAATCTGATGCGAGAATTATTGAACTATGAACACGGCTTTCAAAGCAGTTGAGTATTTGTATAAACTGTTTTGAAATATTGGATCAAAGAATATAACATCATGGAATTTAAATGGTGGGTATGACACTGTCATTGATATTTTAATAAGAAATGAATTAATTACGGTAAATATGATTTTGGACGTACACGATAAGTTGATGTAGGTAAGTACCTACTTAAAGCCTTCAATACCAGCTTTTGTTAATAAATTAACCACCATGGCGGTTTCAATTAAAATTTAAACCACCAATTTAAAATTTAAATGGAATCTGGAGAATTTTCAAATAGCAGTTCGGTTATAGAAACTTCTAGTTGTACGTATTTGTATCGAAAATAGGGACAGTTTGAAAACGAATCGATACATCCACAGAACAATAAACAAACAAATACACGTTGACTTGGAAAACAAACTAAAACAATTACATTACACACAACTAAGCCAAAAGACAAACTTCACCTATTTGTGATTCAACGAAACACGTAACTCGAGACATGGACTCCTTATAATACCTAACCTTGTTTATGCGACAAGTTAACGGGAATTCGGATTATGTCACTACTTCAACCAACGTAGATATAAAGTCACTAGAACGGATTACTCTTTTTATGAACCCTAAAAGAGTTACAACGACAACTCTCCGGTTAACGATGATCAGAAATCCAAAATTTCCTAAAACTTTATAGGCCTAACGAAATCCTTCTACAAAGTCATAAATACCAACATTCTTAGTCCCTTCGGATAGTAAAAAGGTAAATTAGAAAAGAAATAAATCCCAAAGATTTGTGAACAGTAGATTCAGCTGTTTTACGAAATTTTAGCTTCGGGCAAGTCGTTTTCAGGATTAAGACTATGGAAGAGCATTTGAAGATTCGTCTATCTCGTTAATAAAAATCTCGTAAAGTCAAATTACGGAAATACGAGACATTTTTGTCATTTCTTGTGGAAGACGTTTGAACTAATAAATATAAAAAAGGTAATTTCTGTCGACAAATGAATCTCTTTGCTGATACTGAGCTCTTTGAATTTTTTATACTATTTCTAGAAAATAATGTATTTGTAGAATATTTTTCTATGAGATATTTTATTAATGCTCCTTATATAATACTATTATTTATAATATCCCTACTAGGAATAGAGATAGAAAATGAGAAAAGTAATATCAAAAATTACACTTTTAGAAATGACTCAGGTTTTACGTAATAAATGATAAAAAACTTAGTGTAATATTTATTCAAAAGGAAAATAGAAGAAGCAAAATACTATAATTCTTTTTTCTTTACGAAATACTAATATTATTTCTACCTTTGAGGAATATTTTATTGTCTTTTTACTTAGATCAAGTTCTTCAAATGGTTTCAAATAAAATGATGTGTATTTAATAATCTAATAATTAATAATTTAATTGATCTAAATTACATATCTTAATTGAATGCTTTCTAATTGCGTGAAAGTCGATATGGCTAGGAAGAATGTTACTTGTGAGATGACGGCAAATAGAAGAGAATGGAAGAAGAAAACATGCTGCGCTGACCTCAAATAGATTGGGATAAGGGCAGGGAGATGAATTGAATGCTTTCTAATGAGTAGAACCTGAGAATTTTTTGATTGATTTTTTTTTATATAAGTACACTTGTTGCAGACGTTTCTCAATTAGCACAGAATTCACAAACGCCTAATCACAATGCGAAATACACTAGTTCATTAAATTTCCTTTTGATGTTCATGGAAACAAAATCTCAAACGCCAAAAGCTATTAGCTAGCAAAGCAATGCATTGCCGCACTTTATCAGAAATTTCCAACATTATAGCGTTGTTTCCGAATAAATGCATTCAAATGCAACGAAGTTAGTTTTCGATTGTGCCATCGTTTGGAAACTGCGGAACTAGAATATTTTTTTATTTTACCCATAGCTACCGTAAGTTTTACCCGCGTTCCATGGGAACTACTCCGCGCACCCGGATAAAAAAAATAGCGTTGCTCCATAAATGAGCTATTTAACACTGATGGAATTTTTCAAACCGAAATTAGTGCGTTCAAGCAAACTCTTCAGCTTTGTTATATTAATATAGATTATATTCTAGATGTCGTTAATTACAATAGTAAAATAAACCGAAAACATAGTACCTAGTCAAAAATGAAATGCAAAGGAGAGTTGAATTATAATTTATGTTCTTTTGACTACAGCTTTTTCCTCGCAAAAGTTAAGACTCCGAGGACCAATGTTTTCATAGTACTGGTCCTTATGGAATTATTGACGCGTAAAATTGCTGTCGCTGGCGAAATGAAACATAAATACTGTTTTCATCGATTTAGTTATTTACTTAAACCGCTTCCAGTTAAGTTATTACTAGTCCACGACTCGCTTCGCTGGCAATAAATCCCAGTTATAAAAATGCGAAGCGTAGTACGGATAGTCCGAGGTCCTTCCATTTTTATTATCTCGTAGTATGGTAGATTCCTTTCAGCAATGCTTTAGAAGAGCCCTTTTTATCATAATGTGCAGTTCTGGTACTGCCTCGGAGATTTCGTAACGAAATGTTTGTTTGTTTATTTTGTATTTCTTGTCTACAGGATTTTTATACTGGGATTTTTTTACTTACATTTGAGAAACTAATGACACTTAATTTGAAAAAAGTAAAAGGTCACTTAAAAAAAATAAACACATGATATAATGACTGTCAAAATTACAGAATATTAATTAAAATACAAATCTCAATCCACCAGTGGTACTAATTATGATGCATGTTTGGCTAAAGTAAGTTATCTAATAAATAATGAGGAGTAATTGAGTTTCACTAAACATAAATCTGTATGCAGTAGGTATGTCATTTTGCCTGCAACTTAATTGCACATTATGTTTGTCTAGCCACTTGAACCCATTCATATGTTGTCAGCAACTATGTATTTGAAGGTAAACTTTTTAAATCTTATGAATAAAGAGGATTATTTATAATTTATTAGAATGTTATTTATATCTGACATGTTTTTATCTTTTATTAAAGCTATGTAAACCTATGCGATTGCCCGCTCTGACATCGTATTGGCTGTTTAGAAATTATTTAGTTATCAGAAAACAACTTCTGTCATTCGTGACATTTGGTGTAAAAGCGCTTTCAAATGAGTATAGCCTTCGCCTATATTCGGACGTTGATTTGCAGACCTAAAAAACTATCTACTGCGGATTTTGAGCGATGACACTCGAATGTACAGACAACAGCACATCAAGTTACCACAATCTGTCAAATTTCTGCAATAGTATTTCAACCTTATCACAATGGCGGAAGGTTTATATTCGATTGGTAAAATTTGACAGATTCGTATACCAAACATTATTACACGATGAAACGCAACGAAATCACACAATCAATTTCCTAAGGTTAAAAGCCACAGTTTTCTTCAATAAAAACATAACTTGCTTAAGTTCAGTACTAACGATAAACAAATATAAAAAAAGTATCGAACCACACCACTTTACTGTCATCTGGCAGTACAATTTTGTTTGTCTTGGCTTTTATTGCAATTTCCCTTGCACATGCGACAAGAATTGCACCCCCTAAGTCTAGTTGCATGGCACAGTGTGCATAGAAATTTCGCTATTACTTCGTACATTTGTATATCGCGAGAACTTTGCTAAACTTCGAACTGGTTGGCGTCGGTATCGNCAAATAGATTGGGATAAGGGCAGGGAGATGAATTGAATGCTTTCTAATGAGTAGAACCTGAGAATTTTTTGATTGATTTTTTTTTATATAAGTACACTTGTTGCAGACGTTTCTCAATTAGCACAGAATTCACAAACGCCTAATCACAATGCGAAATACACTAGTTCATTAAATTTCCTTTTGATGTTCATGGAAACAAAATCTCAAACGCCAAAAGCTATTAGCTAGCAAAGCAATGCATTGCCGCACTTTATCAGAAATTTCCAACATTATAGCGTTGTTTCCGAATAAATGCATTCAAATGCAACGAAGTTAGTTTTCGATTGTGCCATCGTTTGGAAACTGCGGAACTAGAATATTTTTTTATTTTACCCATAGCTACCGTAAGTTTTACCCGCGTTCCATGGGAACTACTCCGCGCACCCGGATAAAAAAAATAGCGTTGCTCCATAAATGAGCTATTTAACACTGATGGAATTTTTCAAACCGAAATTAGTGCGTTCAAGCAAACTCTTCAGCTTTGTTATATTAATATAGATTATATTCTAGATGTCGTTAATTACAATAGTAAAATAAACCGAAAACATAGTACCTAGTCAAAAATGAAATGCAAAGGAGAGTTGAATTATAATTTATGTTCTTTTGACTACAGCTTTTTCCTCGCAAAAGTTAAGACTCCGAGGACCAATGTTTTCATAGTACTGGTCCTTATGGAATTATTGACGCGTAAAATTGCTGTCGCTGGCGAAATGAAACATAAATACTGTTTTCATCGATTTAGTTATTTACTTAAACCGCTTCCAGTTAAGTTATTACTAGTCCACGACTCGCTTCGCTGGCAATAAATCCCAGTTATAAAAATGCGAAGCGTAGTACGGATAGTCCGAGGTCCTTCCATTTTTATTATCTCGTAGTATGGTAGATTCCTTTCAGCAATGCTTTAGAAGAGCCCTTTTTATCATAATGTGCAGTTCTGGTACTGCCTCGGAGATTTCGTAACGAAATGTTTGTTTGTTTATTTTGTATTTCTTGTCTACAGGATTTTTATACTGGGATTTTTTTACTTACATTTGAGAAACTAATGACACTTAATTTGAAAAAAGTAAAAGGTCACTTAAAAAAAATAAACACATGATATAATGACTGTCAAAATTACAGAATATTAATTAAAATACAAATCTCAATCCACCAGTGGTACTAATTATGATGCATGTTTGGCTAAAGTAAGTTATCTAATAAATAATGAGGAGTAATTGAGTTTCACTAAACATAAATCTGTATGCAGTAGGTATGTCATTTTGCCTGCAACTTAATTGCACATTATGTTTGTCTAGCCACTTGAACCCATTCATATGTTGTCAGCAACTATGTATTTGAAGGTAAACTTTTTAAATCTTATGAATAAAGAGGATTATTTATAATTTATTAGAATGTTATTTATATCTGACATGTTTTTATCTTTTATTAAAGCTATGTAAACCTATGCGATTGCCCGCTCTGACATCGTATTGGCTGTTTAGAAATTATTTAGTTATCAGAAAACAACTTCTGTCATTCGTGACATTTGGTGTAAAAGCGCTTTCAAATGAGTATAGCCTTCGCCTATATTCGGACGTTGATTTGCAGACCTAAAAAACTATCTACTGCGGATTTTGAGCGATGACACTCGAATGTACAGACAACAGCACATCAAGTTACCACAATCTGTCAAATTTCTGCAATAGATTTTCAACCTTATCACAATGGCGGAAGGTTTATATTCGATTGGTAAAATTTGACAGATTCGTATACCAAACATTATTACACGATGAAACGCAACGAAATCACACAATCAATTTCCTAAGGTTAAAAGCCACAGTTTTCTTCAATAAAAACATAACTTGCTTAAGTTCAGTACTAACGATAAACAAATATAAAAAAAGTATCGAACCACACCACTTTACTGTCATCTGGCAGTACAATTTTGTTTGTCTTGGCTTTTATTGCAATTTCCCTTGCACATGCGACAAGAATTGCACCCCCTAAGTCTAGTTGCATGGCACAGTGTGCATAGAAATTTCGCTATTACTTCGTACATTTGTATATCGCGAGAACTTTGCTAAACTTCGAACTGGTTGGCGTCGGTATCGTTGTCTTGGAGGAATGTATTATGAATTTAAACAAGATCAATAAAGTTATTTGTTTTGTGGTTTTGTTAACAATGTTCATGGAGTGCTTTGTTTATTTTTTGTGATTATGTATTGAAAAATATATCATGTAATATGTACTCCATATTTTTCAGTAAGGAGCGAAATATTTTGGGGCTTCATTGAGATGCTGCCAATTAAGCAGAAACTCAGACTTGGCTCTCTCTCTAATTGGGGATTCTAGTGAAGGAGCACTTTATTTTTCTACAGTAATACTTTAAAATCATATAAAATTTCACCTAATTACATTATTTTATTTTTTATTAATAATTATAATATTGTTCCCATGCCGGTGGGAAACTATTTTTGTATTTTTAAATGTTTTGTTTTTTTTTTATATGTTTTTGTAAAATATTTAAAAATATAAAAGTATGTGGAATAAATGAATGAAAAAAAAAATAATATTATATTATTAAATAATTATATTATTTTTAAACGCAAATTGCAGCTTGTAAAAGATGTTACGCAACACTATGAATGAAGAATGTTTTACATTTTGAAAATCAATTTATTATTGTCACGTTACTGTGCCGCCTTTGGCAAGTAGCCATCCTTGTAATACCTGTATATTTAATGTTATTTATCTAGGTATACCTAGTAATTTATGTCCTAACCTAACTTATAAAATGTACAATCTACAAACGATTTTTATATAACTGACGTAAATTTGTTGACTTTGAAATAAAAGTTCAAATGAAAGTCAACGTTCGTTTCAAAATTTTCTAGCTTAAATATTTTTATATGGAAAACGGTATTCATATTTTATATTCACTGGAATGCTTTTAATTCTATTATTTATTCCGGAATGAAGCAAAAACTAATACGTTAATATTTATTTAAAAAATCATTGTTAATAATAATATTCTATATTATGATTACGGCGGATGTTATGTACTTGTATAGAAGCCCGATTAGCTGCGATAAATGGTTATCAAATAGGTTTATCCTCTTGTACTGGAAAATAGAATACCAACTTCCTGTAAACTACAAATTAAAGCAAATATATTAAAAAACATCCATCGAAATAATGACTACTTACTGACTGTAATAACGACTCAATCATTAATTTTCTCACGCAGTTTTGTCTTTTCAATATCGATCCGGTGAAATCAACTTGGTTTTTTGGTACAAAAACGAAATGGTTCCAAAATATTTCGACTACGAAATCAAATTGAACGTTCCTTGCCTTCATTTATTCAAACATTTCTTTTTATACTGTCTAAATACAAAATATAGACGAACGTAAACGAATAAAGCTGTCAAACCTCCATCTACAAAACTCAATAAGATTCCAAAATAAAATCTTCAGACTAAAATGGCAGGGATTTTGTGAAAAATAAGCGAATCAATACCGGGTCACGTTCGTAAGAAACTGCTTGCCGTCACAGAAACTGTCTACCGCACTTGAAAAGCAAAAATACTCAAAACACGAAGCACCCTAAAAGTCTAAAATTAACATCCCCTAATGAATTCACCGTCATTCTTTTCAGCGTAAAACATTCTCTCGTCCACTATCATAAAGTTTATTTTTCTTTGTAGTTCCACGTACGGTGTTAAAGGAGAGGTACGAGAGTGCCCCTGAAGAGGATGAGGTTGCTCACGACGTGTCCGATCTTGAGCACGATGAAGTCGGTAAGTGCTTTTTATTTTTTTAAATCTATTAAGCCAGCAGATGCTTCGTACTTGGCAGGAGTAGCGCTACAAAAAGCTATATTTAGGTGGCAGTTCTTAAGAGTCAGTTTTACGTCAAGCGTGTTCGTATTTTTAGGTAATCCTCAGATTCAAGATAACAAGGTCTTAGAAACAACTGAATAGTTTTGAAGTGACGGCAAAGTACAGACATAATAGTAAAGGCATTAATGTCAGAGTATTTTTGCGTCATGAATGGACTTAAGCAACATGCTTAGTTGTGAATTTCGCTGATAACTTTAACGATGGACTTTGCCTGGCGAAGCAAGATAACATTTATTACTAGACAGTAATACTCCTAAATGATACGTTTATTTTTATACTAAATGAAACTCGAAAATAAAGGCGTATAAGGTGCAGTGACTTTCGTCCTATAACAATTTGATGTGAACATAAATCTGAAAATATATCTAAAGATTTATGCGATAGTAACACAAGACATTGTAATATTAAAAGTGAATATTGGTATATCCTACGAGATGAAAATACAACTGTGGCTATAAGCCACACAGTGATTTATTCGAGCCAGAGCGATTGAAGTTTGAAAGCCATAAATTTTAATCATCAAGTGAACATCGCTTCAAGCACCAAACTATATACATGTCTGCAATCACGAACACTATCTACCAAACGCGAACCATCAAAATAATCGCTTCACAACAAACCCTTGACGCGGAACACTTAAACAAATGACTATCATCAGGGCTGTGCCCAAACTTTGCAGCGAAAAACTATATAATTTCGATGGTCAAAATGACCCTTCCGATGGTCTTACTGCAGATTACAGGCTTTTTTTCATTAGAAAATGAGCGTTATTTACCACGCTTGCTCAAGAAACATAAGCGATTTCAGACTCTAGGTCCAGGTTTCCTCAAGATGTTTTCCTTCACATTTTCTGTTACTGGCATCCAGTATATGCAAATAAAAGCTGGGGTCTACCTAATTTGAGCTGCATTTCAAAACATAGTGGAACAAGTTATATATGTAGATCACCTATCCTCGTTTCGACCGCACAAAGCGCAGCTGAACCTTTAATCGGTCAAGTTTCTTGGCCAACAAACTCAATGTCATAAACCAGCTACTGTTCTATTACGGTGTTCGTTCAGTAGTTAACTTTATAAGGATTATTCACGTTGAGTAAATCTTAGCGGGTGTATTTTACGCTGTCAAGTACTGTTCCACTGTTTTGAGCTACAGAAGTAAGGTTTAGAAGCGTGTAAAGTTCAGAGAATGTTGGTATCGGTGAACGTGTCCAAACTTTGCAATCTAGCGCGCAATTCGGGTGGGGTCGTGTATAGGTGAGACTCGATTAACTAAACTTGTGCTAGCTAAGTGTTTGCTACTTTGACACCAGGACACAATCAAAGTGTTACACTGCTAATTTACTTGGATGGTTTTTGAAAATTAAGTCGGATACTATCAATTTATACAAAATTAACTCACTATACTTGTATAAAACTATCTTCTGACCGGCGCATCGATCGAACTAGTTCATACACCCGGATAATAATAAGTCTCTTTTATGAATGGGCTTTGAAACATTACGATGAAAAAGACTACAATTGAAAGCAAAAATCGCTTGTTTAAAAGCCAAAAAGAAAATTTTGACAATAGTAAAACTTTTACAAACATGAAACTAAAATGAAAAACGTGTATTAAAACTGTTTTCTTCACTAACCTGACGTTCGTAACTTTATAGGTGTACGAGCGTTTTATGTCTTTTACGTATTCATAAAACTTGAAGCATTGCTGCATCGAAACTTTTGATACTTAGCTCTCCAACTTAATTATTCGTGTAAAAGAATAGCCAGAAATATTTAAGAAGAGAAGGCATTATTTTTTTAAGAGATTCTCTTTTGTTTCTTTTAAAACTATACTCAACTACTAGGTATTGTTTTAACATAGGAATACCTTATATACAGACTTTTGAAGAGAATATATAAGTCCTTATATTATTTAATTTTGTCTTCTATATAACTTTGTTTTGTCTATTGGAAAAAAATCGCAGATTTATAATAATGTTTATTCTTTATTTGATGTTTTTTTTTCATATCCACATTGTTTAGTTATTCTAGACAGATAATGGTCACCAGATATTTGAAAGTTTTCTATCCAGGCATTTATAATAACTATTATGTACTTCAGTACCTACTGCATAAAAAATAAACAAAAGTGTAATTTTTCATTATTATATTTCAATGCAAAATAACGCGGGGTGTGATGAAATATCCGCTCAACGTTTATTATCACACAAAACGCGAAGACATAACAATCTGGTATCCGATGTAGGCAATAAAATAAAAATACTAATACTAATATAAAAAAAACATTTCATATTATTTTAATCCTTATATCATTCCTTCCTGTGCTAGTTAGCGCAAGTAGCACTTATTCATTACAGCATTCGTAACACACATAAAACTGTTCAAGTGCTTGCCTTTAAGGCTCGCATATACTCGAAACTTTATGAATAATAAATTTTACTGTGTTAAATATAGCCCATGCAGGGCGTAAGGAATTCGGTATTTTCATTCAAGGAAGTGGATAATTAAATGCAAATTAGCGAAGTTTCAATACATTTTAGTCGTTCACAGACTTTGTTGTAGAAAAAGGTAGACTCAGCTGACCCATTCTTGCAGTTTCATTGATACAAAGTCGAAAATCTTATCTACATAGTATAAAACTATAAGTTACTTTAACATAAATTAAGCGCGGAATAATGACGTTATGCAAACTCCAAATGAACAAATCCCAAGTAGGCCAATCGAAAGCTCACCCACCAATCCATTTTATTATAAGGGCTCCTAACAAGAATTATGAGCCAAGCATAAGATTACAATCAATATCGTTCCCGCTAAGTGTATTATCCAAGTTCCAAAGTGTATGGAACGGGACAAACGAAGAAATTTGCTTAATCTCCTCTTAATTTGGACTGGTGCAATCTACGAGGATTTGTTTGGCTCGGCGTCAGGGCGCTTCTTTGCTTTGTCAGTGTGAAAACGGATTATAAGATAAAAGGTTCTCTTCAGAAGCGCCCGTGACGACTCATAATGTTCTCAATCTATTAGTAATGTTGTGAGTACGGTTTTGTAAAAAATGAGCTAAGTTCTCGAAGATTTGTTCGCCTTTGTTCTTATATCTTTGTGTTTTAGGTCGATAATCCGATTATCTACTTGTTGTGTATCGTTATGATAAACATCGTAAACAACTGAATCGATATCATCAAATGAGGTCTTCGAATAGTCATTATGCTTTCGAAACCGGAATTCATTACATAATTCTGGTTCTAGTCTGATCTTGATTGTTTATCGCGCTGGTTGGATGAATATTATGGTTGATATACACCTAAAATTGAGTTTTTCATTAAAGCGCGATATAGTCGTAAGTATATTCATCTTGAGGTTATTCAGTAATTATACGAAGAGCACATTGTATCTCAGCCTGAATTGCTTTTATTACGTGTATTAACTGTCATGTTTCGTCACCGTGGTGATAGCGGTGGCAGGATTCAATATGTAATCACGGTTGACCTGTTTTGTTGTCCTCCAAGTGGCCATGTGCATCAATATTTTCAAAATTCTCAAGTAACTATCAAAGTAGAGTACAAAGACATACTTAAATATTACTACTTTTATGTATAACTAGTAATATCTTTTTCTTATTTATATTTATTCATCTACCAACCCATAATACTCTCAAAGATGCCCAGCGGCAACGACTTAAAACTTCTCTGCATTTTCCTTGAAGATCAAAATGGAAATTTTAATATTGTCGGTAGAATTACCAGTATCTCTTCAAGGTGCGGCGTTTCGAGTTTAACTTAGCGCGGAAGGCAATTGCTTTTCTTCCTCCATTGAAATGTTCAACTTGCTGTCTTGAATCGACGTTTATTAAGTTTGGTCTGACAAGAAAACTTTAACAAAGTTGATGAAGCAATCGTATTATATTGTGAACTTCATATTTTGTGTTATCAATCTATTTATCCGGACACTCTTTAGTGTTCAGTAGATTGATATTGTTTGTGTTGTCTTTTGGGAAATCTGCATTTTCATTGTTCCTAGATTGGATTCTCTTTGTATTCATGCACACTTTAAAGAATATGGTCGCTTTCGTAAAATTGCTATTGTGAAATAATTTGACATTTATTAAGATTTCTTCAAACCTCCTTAATATTTCAAGAAATCCTTACCGACAAACAAAACATGACACGTCCTTCACAGTATTTTGTTTCTGCGTCTCAGATCTCACATATTCAGGTTCGCACACACAAATTGAATTTTGCATCCATTCCTAACCCTTTGTCTGTTCACTGCATTGGTATTGACTGAATGATATCTCGATATTTCATTCGTATCAATCTGACCCCCTGTTTCTCAATATCTCAATTTATTTTTCGCTCCTTTGAAGGAGTCGACTCGATGATAAAAAACCCTTTTGTGGATAGTTCGCCTTTTATATTTGTGAAGTGAAATACAATATTGGGTTTTTGCACGACAAAAGTTATTTGCTAAATTGTATTCTGATGTTGTGTTTTGGCACTTTAAAGGCGGGATATTTTGTAAATATTAACGCTTCATTAAAATAAATTACTTAGTATAGAAAAGCCTTAGTGTAACCTGGTGGGGTAAGGTTTAATGTATCAGGTAAGGTTTTAATCGTATTACATAGTTCTAGGACTATCTAAGTGTAAGTAGTATTCAGTTATTTTTGAGTTGAGACCAGAGACCAGGCCAGAGACCAGGCAGCAAAGTTGTCACAACTATAAAAATAACATTGTTGGTACAAAATAGTCATAAAGTTTGCATACATTCACTAGAGAAACCTATCCATTAAGTCTAACACTCTCAGCATCAAAAATAGGTACTCAACTACTTGATTGTTTCAGATGAGACCAACGACCGTTGGTGGGGCGAATCAGCTGTGCCGCCCGCGCCAGCTGTGGCAGCTGTCCCGCCCCAGCGACCTTCCATGTCCACCAGCCTGAACATCTCCAGCATCAGCAGGGACGAGCCTTCAGCATCAACGCCCAGGCATCATCTGGCTAAAGATGGTGAGTATTTTTATTAAAGTACCTAGAACCCAAAAATCTATAGTGAAGATAAGTAAGTGTTGAGCCGTTCTCGAAAAAGTAGGACGTTCCCTGTTTGGTTGTGCCTATTTCTTTAGAATTCTATGAAAGTTGTCGAATTACAAACTTTAGAGTATCTTCTTACTTCATCATTTCACAAGAAAGTAAATAAATTCGCTTTTCTTTATTAGAGCTTTCTTCTGATATTTTTTTTTAAGTTTGGTCTTGTAGATTATACTGGACGGCAAAAGGCTAATTGTAAAGATGAAGATTATCTATAGACCCCATATGGCAAAACAGTGCGCTGACTTAGGGATTTGCTAGTTTGTGATACATTATAAGCATGGATCATGGCTAGTTTCAACCAATCAAATTAATTAAAACAGCTTGAGAGGATACCAGAACAGTGGATCCCAATTAGTGGTACATGTACCCCCAGGGGTACGCGAGATCGCTCCGAGGGTTGGAAAAAACAAAAATCCTTAAAAAAGCAAAGAACTGCCGGCATGAAAAATCTCAACTAACAAACTGAAAAGATAGAAATTTATAGCAAAATCACAGTTAGGAACTATATGGAATGCTTGTGTTTGTAGGTCCCACAGCTGTAGAAAAATATTTCAGTTTTTTTACCTTAATGTTAAAAAAAACTTGTAGGTACTGTTCTATTCTTGTACACTTGGTACGCAAAGAGGTATCTCTTGAAGTGATTTTTAGAATAAAGTAATTGAGAACCACAGCACAAAGATACAGTCATTATGCGGCATTATTATTAAAATATTTATGTATTCTACTAAGTATTAGGAAAAAAGTTACTCGCAAAATAAACTAAGTAAAATGTTATTTTCGTTGAAGAAAATATCAACGCAGTAGTCACATCATTAATCTGTGTCTTGAAATAGTTTTTGCCATTGAGGGCTTAACATATTATACAACAATTTATCATTCTGAGGTATAGTCCGTATTCATTATAATCATAGAATTAAATTCAAGATCAAGAATAAGTTAATTCTAAGAAACCAATAAGACTTAAGTTGTTCTTATTGTCAGTGGAATTTGAGTCGTAAGTCTACTACTGTATGATCAGTTTTGCATGACAGATCACATGACTATAAATAAACGGTACTGAAATCGCGCCTTATTTAATTACAAAGGAATATTCCCGTAAACTCTGAAACCCACAATTTTCAAGCTGCCAATCCTAGGTATTAGAGAACTCTCAGGTATTGTTTTATCTCCGTTATTTAATATTGCGAATCTTAATCCGATTAATTTCGTTCTAATTAAATTCTTTATAATAACCATGAATGTGAGGGTCTATCTGTCGTGATTTCACTACAAAACAACTGAAACGATCTAATAAAAAAAACTTAAACTAAAAGTAAAAGGCGTCAAAGAATTCTCCCCGTCGCTGTCGACCGGGAGCGTGCCCAAAAGGCTGCTGCCAGCATTGCCACGCTGGATGGCAATGCTTATTCTTTGTCCAAGGTAGTAGCTAACCTTTTGGTCGCGCAAAGTGTCAACCAGCCGCTTGGATAGGTCACTGAAACGATTGAACATACATAGTTAGGAGCCTGAGAAAAAATATAAGCTTCTTTTTATCCGAGTGCCGGAGGTAGGTATGTTGAAGGAACCAAAGGAGACTGCTAGTTTCAGAAATGACTTTTCAAGTTTATATAGATTGATATTTTTCTACATTATTTTACACAGTACATTTTATATGAGAGTACATTCGTAAGCATAGGTATTAATTCGGTTCGTAAGTGGCAGTAGTGAGCAGTACAAGTAAATTTTCATGTTAACTATATTCTAGTTTACTGTAGTGAAGTTTGGAAACCGCATCAATGGTATTTGATATCGTTAATTAATAGATAAATTTATATCGATACGTTAGTTTCAAAACGACCACAACGTAGGTAAGTTGCTAGTGGTGAAATTTAGTTTGTCTTATGATTCATTCGATCTAATTAGTGTTTACTGTGGTATTTACATCTATACTAATATTATAAAGCTGAAGAGTTTGTTTGTGTGAACGCGCTAATCTCAGGAACTACTGATCCGATTTGAAAAATTATTTCAGTGTTAGATAGCCCATTTATCGAGGAAGGCTATAGGCTANTTCTTTATTAGAGCTTTCTTCTGATATTTTTTTTTAAGTTTGGTCTTGTAGATTATACTGGACGGCAAAAGGCTAATTGTAAAGATGAAGATTATCTATAGACCCCATATGGCAAAACAGTGCGCTGACTTAGGGATTTGCTAGTTTGTGATACATTATAAGCATGGATCATGGCTAGTTTCAACCAATCAAATTAATTAAAACAGCTTGAGAGGATACCAGAACAGTGGATCCCAATTAGTGGTACATGTACCCCCAGGGGTACGCGAGATCGCTCCGAGGGTTGGAAAAAACAAAAATCCTTAAAAAAGCAAAGAACTGCCGGCATGAAAAATCTCAACTAACAAACTGAAAAGATAGAAATTTATAGCAAAATCACAGTTAGGAACTATATGGAATGCTTGTGTTTGTAGGTCCCACAGCTGTAGAAAAATATTTCAGTTTTTTTACCTTAATGTTAAAAAAAACTTGTAGGTACTGTTCTATTCTTGTACACTTGGTACGCAAAGAGGTATCTCTTGAAGTGATTTTTAGAATAAAGTAATTGAGAACCACAGCACAAAGATACAGTCATTATGCGGCATTATTATTAAAATATTTATGTATTCTACTAAGTATTAGGAAAAAAGTTACTCGCAAAATAAACTAAGTAAAATGTTATTTTCGTTGAAGAAAATATCAACGCAGTAGTCACATCATTAATCTGTGTCTTGAAATAGTTTTTGCCATTGAGGGCTTAACATATTATACAACAATTTATCATTCTGAGGTATAGTCCGTATTCATTATAATCATAGAATTAAATTCAAGATCAAGAATAAGTTAATTCTAAGAAACCAATAAGACTTAAGTTGTTCTTATTGTCAGTGGAATTTGAGTCGTAAGTCTACTACTGTATGATCAGTTTTGCATGACAGATCACATGACTATAAATAAACGGTACTGAAATCGCGCCTTATTTAATTACAAAGGAATATTCCCGTAAACTCTGAAACCCACAATTTTCAAGCTGCCAATCCTAGGTATTAGAGAACTCTCAGGTATTGTTTTATCTCCGTTATTTAATATTGCGAATCTTAATCCGATTAATTTCGTTCTAATTAAATTCTTTATAATAACCATGAATGTGAGGGTCTATCTGTCGTGATTTCACTACAAAACAACTGAAACGATCTAATAAAAAAAACTTAAACTAAAAGTAAAAGGCGTCAAAGAATTCTCCCCGTCGCTGTCGACCGGGAGCGTGCCCAAAAGGCTGCTGCCAGCATTGCCACGCTGGATGGCAATGCTTATTCTTTGTCCAAGGTAGTAGCTAACCTTTTGGTCGCGCAAAGTGTCAACCAGCCGCTTGGATAGGTCACTGAAACGATTGAACATACATAGTTAGGAGCCTGAGAAAAAATATAAGCTTCTTTTTATCCGAGTGCCGGAGGTAGGTATGTTGAAGGAACCAAAGGAGACTGCTAGTTTCAGAAATGACTTTTCAAGTTTATATAGATTGATATTTTTCTACATTATTTTACACAGTACATTTTATATGAGAGTACATTCGTAAGCATAGGTATTAATTCGGTTCGTAAGTGGCAGTAGTGAGCAGTACAAGTAAATTTTCATGTTAACTATATTCTAGTTTACTGTAGTGAAGTTTGGAAACCGCATCAATGGTATTTGATATCGTTAATTAATAGATAAATTTATATCGATACGTTAGTTTCAAAACGACCACAACGTAGGTAAGTTGCTAGTGGTGAAATTTAGTTTGTCTTATGATTCATTCGATCTAATTAGTGTTTACTGTGGTATTTACATCTATACTAATATTATAAAGCTGAAGAGTTTGTTTGTGTGAACGCGCTAATCTCAGGAACTACTGATCCGATTTGAAAAATTATTTCAGTGTTAGATAGCCCATTTATCGAGAAAGGCTATAGGCTACTTTTTATCCTGGTGCGCCGAGTAGTTCCCACGAGACGCGGGTGATGTCGCTAAGAAAATCCGGCGTTGAAAATCTCAGTACCAAATCGTTCAAACGACATTCAAATGGAACCCGGCTCCCATTAATTTAACATGCCTTTCATACACGAAGAAACTTCTAATGTCAAGCTAAAGCTTCACAGGTAGACTACTAAAATTAACTCTATCTACTATTATCAATTCTGTATCAACAACATTACTTACATAGTCTATTGAACAACAATTTCTATTGACGCTTCATTTCCACGCTGAATACACAATCACAATAGAATTTCAATACAAAGTAAGCGTCGTATCATTTCATAATACATACCTCTTGCCAACCCAATGAATTATACCAAGGACCTCTATTCAATACCGCAGTTTACTTGCCCAAGTTTACATACAGGCAGGTATATGCATAATTACCTGAGTTGTGTCAACAAAGATAACTGCTGAGCAGATTGCTTCGCGAAATATACCCTCAAGATCAGCGTAAACAGGGTTTAATAAGCCCTTTCAAACAGTTGTTAATTAAGGCTTACTATTTATTATTTATTCCGGGTTTCTTGTTTAATGTAAACGTCGATAGTGCAAAGTGATAAGATTTAAAGCTAATATTCTTACCAATTATTATAATGTTTCTTTTAAAGTACCCGTGACCTTTCATATAACTAAGTAAATAGCGTTTGTAAGCCTGTAATTTATTTGGCCGAAATGATCTCCCATTTACTTAGCGGTGATGACCCTATTAATCTAAGCTGGAATTTTGGGGTTTTCTGACTTATGGATACAATTTTATCTTTAGAACACGACAATGAAGACAATCTTGGAAAACAAAAACACATCGATCAGTATTGAAATTTAAATAGCTACAGCTTAAAAGCCTAATAGCAAAGTAACACCACAGATACTTTGTGTGGTCCCTAAATGTGAAAGATGGTTCCAAGTCTTAAAGCAAGAATAGTCTTTCGCTTAGTTCTGACTGTAAGTTCTGAAATTAATACTTCTTCTCTTCCACAGATCAATTCGACATCATGTATATATACATCATAGCCGGCGTCGCTGTGAGTCTCCTGCTCTGCATAATCCTGGGCATCATTCGCTGCGTCATGACCAAACAAACTTCCGACCAACCAAAAGGCCCAGACGTGTCAGCCACCACAGAAATCCCCAACGGATTCAACGACAGCATATCCGAAGTTGACAACGACATTAATATAACTAGCCTATCCGGACCCGTCGACACGGTTGACTCGGGAATCAAGCAAGACATACAGTACTCCAACGTTGCACTTAGTCCCAAAATCAATAAATATGTCGGCAGACCAGTACCTAATACGTATCCTCATGTGAGCACTAATATGTACGGACAGGTGGCCGAATTCCCCATAGAAATGCCTCTTCGAACTATGCCGCATGGCACGTTAGGGCGCGGAGTTGCGGTCAAAACTCTGCCAAGAGTTCAAATACAAACTGAAACAGACCCTAACACGAGGAGTTTATATCGATATTCCAACGCCCAGTACTACTTCGGGTGACAACAAGACAAAAGCCAGGGTTCGGATGTATCCAGGACTTACTGTTTCTAGTTGAATCGTGTAGTGAAGTGTATATAGTTCACGGACTAACTAGTGAAGTTTGTAATGTTCTACTTTTAAATACGGAAACTGTGATATTAATTGAAAACTTTCCTATTGTACTGCGAACAGTTTTCCAACTGTAGACACAGAAAGACAGTGCGGTTGTTCCTCCGTTGTGAATTGAGAGATGGATCGTTGTTGGCAGAACTTTGTTATACTGTGTTGACCTCTTGATAACTAAGCATTGTTTTGTATGTCGAACGAATCAGTGTGTTCATTTATGTATTCACATTGTTCCTCGTGGGAGTTACACGTAGTTATAGCTGTTGTATTATTAATAGCTATACGTTCAGTTATACGAATTTCCTACACATTCAAACTGTATGGACAGCCTGGCTGTAATATTTGTACTTTGGTTTCTTGCCAGCTGTCAGGATCGTGCTAAAAAGCCAAAAAATCTTTATTTATTATTTAACGCTGTGTACATTTATTTTCCGAACACTTTGCTTTGGTAGCGTAAATCTTTAATGTCTTATGTAAAATAATAATATTAAATCCTATGTTATTTTAACACTCATTGCTAGTTATAGTAAACGATATATTTATGTTGATAGTTTTAATTATTGATGTCATTTTGTCGATGAAATAGCTAATTATAAAGATGACAGATGTGCAAACAGGGAGTTAATTAGAAATGGAAATTTCGTTTTATATGAAATACTGTTTGTTGATTCGTAGTATTGGTAATTGCTTTTTGTGTCTACCAGTGATGGATTAATGAGTAAGAGTTGTAAAACTTATGGAAATGATTTATAATTGGTTGGTAAATAGTGTTATAGTTTGTACGTATTTGTTTCTGTAATAGTTACTCGACTGTGTTAATTGGGTTAAACATACAGAGAACCCTTCTTTGATCGAATAAGCTATAAAGTTCATGATAAAATAATGTTAAAAGTTTAAAGCAAATATTACCTGTTTTGGGCTTTAGAAGTCATTTTTCGGAATTAAATTCCTTTTATGATTTTTCTACAAATAATATTACAAATTTCGAATTTATAAAAAATGTTGTCAACGACGTCATTATTTTTTTCAACGTTCACATACGTCATAATTCAAAATTATTGACTAAAGTTAGCCTACAATATTAAAATCAATGAAATCACACAAAATCATAATAATGTTTAAAATAGAGAAATTAATCTTGTTAATTACTCAGTTGATAAT
This sequence comes from Heliothis virescens, assembly GCA_002382865.2. Taxonomy (NCBI): domain Eukaryota; kingdom Metazoa; phylum Arthropoda; class Insecta; order Lepidoptera; family Noctuidae; genus Heliothis; species Heliothis virescens. The sequence continues at coordinate 9,777,503 of NWSH02000019.1, forward strand.
ATGTAGCTGTTAGTGGCCGCTGTGACAAGTTGCAAACTTCTAAAACGGAATGTGAGAGAAGAATTAATGATAATACGTCCAGTCACATTTGTTTGACACTTGCAGTAAAAACTTTAAAAAGGAATAAAAGCTTTATGGTTATTGGTAGTCCGTTTAGGGGATGGATAACTTGGTCTCACAAAAATGTCTGTAGTTAAAAACAGCTGTAAAGAATGATATTTGTCTAAAGTTGCAAACTTAAAAATTACTTATGATACACACCACATAATACGAAAAGAATAACAAATATAGAAAGTATCAACAAATATATAAATCACAAAACCAGTCTAAAATATGAATGGAGAAGCAAGCAATAAGGCTAATTTTACCACAGATATAACACCATTACTGACCGTTGTGACAAGCTGCAAACTCCTAATGCAAAATGTGAGACGAGAATTTATGATAATACGTCCAGTCACATTTGCTGTGACACATCCAGTAAAATGGCCTTTAAAGAGGATAGAAGGTTCATTTAACAGCTGTTGCTTTGTGGTAAACATCATATGGGTTATGGGTGCTTACTTTTCACTGGCTTCCCAAAAATGAGGATGTTCTCAATTTGGATGTTCAGATGTTTTTAGTCTTGAAAATACTTATCTCTTTTTGGCTGATAACATTTTCAAAATGTTGTTACTGCATAATTGAAATGAGTGACATTAAAATCAATAGAACAGACACAATTGACAAGGGTCTTACTATTGAAGATCATGTCCCAGGTTTCAAATGAGTCTTTAAGTAAACATAAACTGCATATTCCGATCACTGGTTATAAACACAAACACTGCAGACGTTTTCATTAAACCGCATTGCAACTTAATACTGCTCCTAAATAAGCTTTCAGAAACATGAACTAAAGATATCACTTACATTGTCCGTAATACAGATCAAAGATGTTTAGTTTCTATTCTGACTAAACACTAACACAACACGACTGACATCTATGCACATAAGGACATTCAACGGTGTACACTTGGGTTTAATACCATATGAGATACGTCTCCAGTTGTGTTTGTACAGACAACAGCAGGTCACAGTACCCGAAGCTGTCAAATTTTACCAATCAAAGATTAACCTACTACTATTGTGATAAGGTTGAAAATCTATTGCAGAAAGTTGACAGATTGTGGCAACTTGATGTGTTGTTGTCTGTACCTCGGTCATTTTGGTATTGGTTGTCACAATATCATGTGTCTTGGACGTATATTGCAAATCTTGGTTTGGTGTGTTTGTTTGTAAGTCATGTGTTGAAGGATTTGGATGTTCAGTCACTGATGGTGTCCTTTTGACATTGTAAAGAACCTGGTAAAGAAATTCCTACATTTTGCTTTTTCAACACAAAATTGGTGTTGATAACTCTGAGTTGAAAATGCTCAATAGTAAATATATTTTTTTATTTGAAAAAGTCTCTGTTATGAAACACATGCCAGCTTGACAACAACAGATTTATTATAAAAACTCATAACACAACAATGTCCAACTATTGACTCAAAAGTCCCGTATACATAACAAAAAAAAACCAGCTCAACAAAAGAAAATTCCGTCTTAACAATTTCACACACAGCTTTTTATCGCGGGAATCCAATTAAAATCTCGTAAATTGCAACAAAGTTCCGACAACCGGCTAGTTGATGTCACGTCACAAATTAGGGGACACTCCGATTCGCCCAGCGTGCTACACTTGGACGTGTTCGCAGACCAATTAATGTTCTCCGTGACTCTAACGACGCCGATGTACCGAATAAGTGGATTATTTCTAAACGGAGATTTGCTGCCGTACCAATTGTTGGGAACCAGGAAATTGCTTTAGCTGTACTGCTTCAGCGTGAAGATTTTATCGGATTTTTGTTTTTTAGTCTAGCTTCGGATTTATTTTATTTACAGTCACAATTCATCGGTTCTGCTACGTCAATTCGGAAATAAAATTTTGTATTAGCAGCTCCAAAGTATCTCCAAAAATCAAAAACAATTTGAAATGTAATGAACTATTCCTTTAATCTTCACTCAAACCGCACTGTAACCATCTTTCTCCATAGTAGTAGCGGATGATAAATGTATGAGATAAAACGTACCTATGAGATAATACCGGGGATTATAGCGCTTGGATTGTAAATCCAATTCTCCCCTATTGCCGCTCTCGGCTCAGCCGCACCGTCTTTTGTGTGAAACGAACTTTGTGATCGCATATTGGTTTAAAACTATACTACTTATTGTGAGATATATCTTCAAACTTGTCACATGCAGCTACAGTAAACGTTGAGATTTTTAGTGTTTGAGTATTTGCAAATAATGTAAGTTACTTTATTACTAAGCTAAGCAGTAAATTGAACAAGAAAACAATATGTTATGTATCTGTTATATGACAATTTGAGTAACGCATTATTCCTTCATGAATTAATGAATATTGTATGGAAACCTAATTTCTTTGTTCAGAGAACACCTGGTTCTTATTATTTTAACCTTAGTAGCCTTCTTATATTTGCTAAGATTTAGGTCTTGTATGTATTATTAACGACGATTGTAATATAATTACTGCCTCAATTAACACAGTCGAGCAAAACATGTTATCTTCAAAACGACTGACTGTAAAGCCTATCCAGATCACGTTAGTTAATATTTTTAATTGTAAAACTAATAAATATCTGTGTACAGATAAATTTTTATGTCGTACATCGATTTAATATTAAAGTAATGCACATTACAATACTGTTTTATTTATTTACTAGCCATTTTCCCGCGGTTCCACTCACGTCCCGTGGGAAATACTGTTCGTACCTGGATGAAGCCTATAACACTCACGAATAATGTAGCTCTCGAATGGTGAAACAATTTTTGAAATCGGTTCATTACTTCCAGAGATTACCCCCTACAAACAAACTTACAAATTTACAAAAAAAATTACCTCTTTATAATATTAGTATATAGATGATCCAAAACCATTTCATAATACCAAAACATTGGTACTTACTTCTCACAACAATTTCACTGAAATCTTGAAGACATTACATCTATTTTGGCACACGTAGCAATTAGGGATTGCAATCCGGTCCGGCGGATCCGGTAATCCGGCGGATCCGGCGTGTTTCTAGACCTACCGGATCCGGCACCAACGCACCGGATCCGGTGCCGGATCCGGTTAAACTCTAAATCGCGAAAAATACATTGAAAAAGGTACTAGAAAGTCAAATCCTCAAGAAAAAGAAGGTTATCGGAGAGTCAAAAGTAGAAGGAAACAGATTACATATGAGGAAATACTTAAAAATTAATGACTTCGTAAGAAATAGAGGGAGAAAAAGGGACAAATTAACACTTTTCACATGACTCTAGAAGTAGGTCTGCTGGTCAGTTGATTGTGTTTATTTTGCCACCGACTTCTAGAGCCATGTTAAAAGTTTTATTCGGTTCCTTTCAGTGTTTTGTGAAGTTGGTTATTTTTTTTTTTTGTAAACAGATTTTAATTTTATGCTTTTCAGTTTTTGGGTCTAAAACTATAATATTTTAATACCCACTGTGGCAGTCGTAACCAATAATTAAGCCATAATCAAATCAATATCAAGTATTCCGTTGATACTTGCCTGCAATGTTCATGAGTTGCCCTAGATTTCTCAGGGTGTCCGTCCATCATCAGATCATGACCTGACGAATATGGGACCGGTCAGACTTTGACTAAAACCCACCGTGTCCCTTCTGGAGCCCTTTGTGTGCCAAAGCAGCGGTAACTCTTTCGAACAATTCCGCAGCCCCGACAGGCTCTGGCCCTAATGGGCCCTGCTGGGGTTTGTTGACCTATTTGAGGAACGCGTGGAACAACGCGCGCCACCGACACGGGTGTGTCTCCTCAGTATCGTCTCCTAGGAGACGGAAGAACGATGTGCCACCAGAAAACTCACCGCCCACAGACCCACACCTACGGTGCCCGGGAGCGTCTCTCGACACCCGGCGACCGTGTTTACCACCAGGTCCACAGCGGCGGCTGGGATAAGCGGCGCGAATTCGCAGTCACTCCGCCGCTTGCTTCTCTGGCATAACTGCTCCGCAAAAGGAGGCGACGGCATCCCATTCCCTCTCGCCCCTCACCATGGCTTGAACCAGGGCTGGGCCAATTGCCGCCACGGGGACAGGCAGGTACCTCCCGAAGCAACCGTGCCCGCTGAGGACCCGTCATGCCGAAAGTGAGGGCCAAGTACATATACCTTTCAGCATATTTGCTAATCCGGCCGGATCCGGCCGGATTGAAAATGATGCCGGATTGCAATCCCTAGTAGCAATTAACCTCTGTCCTTTTCCTGGTTTCAATAGACCGTATTTCTTAGTTCTAGGATAATCTGAAAGTGACAGAACACCGAAAGGAGGACTTAAGATAATTATGTACTCGTATAAGTATTCATTCAGTGTGATCCATCAGCTGTTTTAATTTCCTTAAATCTTTCTATTCTATGAGTTCTAATATTATGAAAGTGGCAAGATCCGAATAATTACAATAATATGATATGATATATTTTTCCGGAGGCGTCGGCCACTTAGGCCGCGACCAATGGCCGTAGGTGAGGGACCCATTTTTTCATGGGCTATTAGATTTATCAAGGATAGTTCTTACGCGTAAAAATCCCCGAGTGGCAGCTACCCTTTAAACGTTTCCTAAAGAAATAAAAAAACAAACAAAAACAACACAAGTACATAAATTCGATAAAGATAAGCAATATCAAACATCGACGACACATAAACGAGAAACGTTCTCGAAGTTGCTGGTACAGTATCATGTATTTACGATGCACATTGTGATGACAATATTTGTATACAAGATATACAAGATACGAATACGTAAAGGGATACGGCTGATCCAGTGTTCAACGGTGGCAACGATAAACTAGTTATGACCCATAACTTAAACCCGTATACTGCAGTATTTGCAACGTTGGGAACACATCATGAGAATTCGGAAGCAAGACATGCTTGTCTTGGATGCGAAAATACTTTGTGTGCTGCCGTAAAATGGTGCATTGTTTTGAGGAAGGAGAATTTACTGATCGGTGAAGGTTTGTTCTGTTTGGTATGTGGCCTCCATTACAGGGCTAGAGGAAATTGGGCCTAGTCTTTCTGGCAATTATCCATAATTGGGCTAAAGATGGTATGTATGATTCTGCGTAAAAGTTACGTCAAAAGTATATATTTTTCTTTGATATAGGAAAAAAGGGATGGCGACTATTGTTGATAATAATATTGTCATAATCGTACTTTTGAAGTGGCTAGTAACATTATACTTTCCATATGTGAGAATATGGTATAGATGTAGCAAATTGTATGCAACATCGATTTTCTCAACATTTTGTATTTTTAGACTGTACTTGTTCCAGTTTTGAAATGTCAGCTTAGACACTTATTGTGCTCAATTCATGCGGACTAGAAAATAAGCTACTTGAAAAGTTTATTTTTCATAATCTGGCAAATGCAAGCTTTATTATCACTTCTGATAAAGTTAACGGATAAAGTTATGGAAGAAAAAAAAATTCTAGCTACAAAAAAAATCTCAAACTTTGCTAGTTTAGTTTAACTTAAGTGAAAATTTTATAAATACACACACACCTTTTCACAACACGTAGCTTATATCGACAAGATACTACGTACTCTTTGTCCTGGCGTCAGGAAACAGCTTTAAATATAAAGCTTGCTTCACACCCATAAATCACTTGGTCACCGCTATCTTAATTTATAGCTGCATTTTGCAAGCGTGAAATTATCGTCCTCGATTTTTGAACTTAGTATCTTTGTCTTTATAATTTATTACACATGACGCGCACGGTGTGCGTGAGGGCTTATTGTTTTCTGTGGTGACTGAAGTGGGGCGGGCTATTATTCAGTGGTGACGAAGGAGTTTGTTTATGTTTTAAATAAATGTAAAAAGAAATATTTTTGCATCAAATTCTTACAAGTTAGATCGTATTGTGTGCCTTCTTTTTAATTTTGTATACAAAAAAAAGAATAACAAACATGTTATTTATCAGCGCAGTCTTTCTTTACAGATTACGTAATGAAGTAAAAGTTGACATTGTTGTGAAAAACAATCAAATGCGTTGCGAGAGGGGCATGCAGCGAACTCGCGAAAAATTCATAAACTTGTTCTTTATAATATTGAAATATATTCATCGACTGAGTTCGAAGATAATGTTCTCTGGTACAATTTTCGCTTCCTCGCGCAAAATGTTTTGTTTTATTTATTATCCTTCGTGTTTTACGTAAATTCGAAACCTGGTGGTTTTCCGTTTTATCCGATTGTTGTTCAAGTAATTTGAATTCGATATAGCTTCGGGAAAGTGGAAAGAAAATAATCCTGTCCAACTTGATTAGGAACTTTTGAGTCGAAGATCTGTAAGAAATTTGCTTCTTTTGTAAGAGTGATTTTTTTCGCGAGTTTAATGAAAGCTTGAGTACCGATCAAGGAGATTTGAATCAGTTTGAACGTTGAGGATATTAAAATAATTGTGTCAGAGTTATCCTGTTGTAATTTGAATACAGTTAAATTAATTCTGTGAATTAATGACTATGATCACATTACGTCAAAACGAAAAGTTATCTTTGAACAATAGGTACGCATCAATAACATCAAACAAAAATTGGGAACCTAAATAATCGACTTTTGATGTTCAGAAACTACTTACAAAAAGGAAATTACTAAATCAATGTGTATAATTTGCATCCTGTTTATCTCCGCGTTGGAACGGATGCTGATAGTGAGTACTTAACTATATTATACGTAGTTTACAATCATGTTGGAATTTGATTATATGTCATGAAATTCAGGCTTATTGTAAAACTAGTTATTCCCAGATTTCACTCGCCTTTCGAGAATTCTTTCTCTGCAATGGTAATAAAGAAGCCTATATACGTTATTTTTATATATAGACCAGGGTCGATAATTTTTGAATAAAAAAGAAATTATAGTAGAATGAAACCTATTCCAAAAGGAAGAGAATATGATAAAAATGGAAGAAAAAATAAATTCCACTCCATTCGTGGTCGGGAAGTGGGAGGGGGGGAGTTTTTAAGGGTAAAAATCGGTTTATCGCGATTTTCGGCGAAACTACTAGTCCTATAGAAAAAAGTTGAATGGCGAAGTTGTAGGTAATAAAAAGATCTACAACTTTTGTATTTCAACTTTTTTCACATACCTCATAATTTTTGTAGAAAATTCAAAAAACTAAGTTTTTGGCTTTTCATATTTATCTTTTACAAAAAAAGTTTTTTTCTTACCAAATTTAGTGAAAACTTGTCTTTGTATGTACCAAACACACTCTAATTTTTTGGAATTGAAAACTTTATTTTTTCACCTGATATTCATTAAATATCAAAAAAGCACCCTACTTTTCAATCGAAAATTCACGCGTCAAAATATAAGCTTTTTTAAAAAAGTCGGTGAGTTTTTTGTTCGTTGATATCTCTACTTTTTGATAGTCTAAAATAAAATAAACGTTACTATGGAAAATGTTCTCACAAAACGCAATAAACAAGAAGTCGAATCAAATTTTTCTTGTTTGTTGTTTTGTTTTTTGTGCATAATGATCACAATTTTAAGCTATTTATTAAAAATAACACTGTAATTACACATGTAGCGTAAGATTTCAAGGGATTTCATGAAAAACAGTATAATACTGTCACTCATGTCTTATCAAATATAAAAATTATTAACTCATTTGATTGTTAAATAAAGTAGAATATTTTAAATTATATTTTTTTTACTTGTCAATGTACAGACGACAGCAGGTCAACGTATACGTACCTGTAAATTTTTACCAATCGAACATCAACCTTCCACTATTGTGATAAGGTTGAAAATCTATCGCAGAAATTTGATAGATTGTGGTAGCTTGATGTGCTGTCGTCTGTACCATGAAATCTTACGCTACATGAGTAATTACAGTGTTAATTTTAATAAATAACTCAAAATTGTGCATAATGATTACAAAAATAAAATTCGATTCGACTTCTTGTTTATTGCGTTTTGTGAGAACATTTTCCATAGTAACGTTTATTTTATTTTAGACTATCAAAAAGTAGAGATATCAACGAACAAAAAACTCACCGACTTTTTTAAAAAAGCTTATATTTTGACGCGTGAATTTTCGATTGAAAAGTTGAAAATTAGGGTACTTTTTTGATATTAAATGAATATTCAGCTGAAAAAATAAAGATTTCAATTCCAAAAAAATACAGTGTATTTGGTAATACAAAGACAAGTTTTCACCAAATTTGGTAAGAAAAAAACTTTTTTTGTAGAAGATAAAAGTAAAGAACGAAAAACTTAGTTTTTTTGAATTTTCTACAAAAATTATGAGGTGTGTGAAAAAAGTTGAAATACAAAAGTTGTAGATCTTTTTTATTACCTACAACTTCGTCATTCAACTTTTTTTTATAGGACTTGTAGTTTCGCCGAAAATCGCGATAAACCGATTTTTACCCTTAAAAGCTCCCCCCCTTACCACTTCCCGACACGAATGGAGTGGAATTTTTTTTTCTTCCATTTTTATCATATTCTCTTCCTTTGGAATAGGTTTCATTCTACTATGATTTTATTTGGACTTTTTGCCTTGTTGAAAGGGATTAGCACTGGTCTAAATAGCAATGAGCTATATTATAACATGTTATATAACCAAAATCGGTTTAGTACCTAGCTTGAGTAACAAATATCTACACATCCGTAAATGCACACATTCAGACAATTTTCGGGTTGATAATAAGGAGTGTGTTTTACATAAAAAATAGTTAAAGCAATTTTATCTACATTTACCATTACACGAGCATGGAGGATAGACCATTTGATACGATTGTTCAAAACCAATTAAAAACCGCAGTCACTCTAATACAAAAGAACTAATTTAAAACTAAAAACATTTTCCATATCAACTGAAAGTAAATGCAAATCTAAGCGGTAGTTTCTGTTGATAAAATATGCCTAGTTAAATATTAAAATAAGTAAAACATCGGCCGGTGACATGAAAGTAACGTAAACACGTGGGAATAAACATTAATTATGGAAAGAGCTTCGGACGCTTCGAAACCTACCC
>NWSH02000019.1:9798093-9827110 GCA_002382865.2 Heliothis virescens
GGGTCAGGCCGAAATCGCTTTGTGGGTTTTAGAAACTTTCACAAAGCAGCCTGGAGTTTGGAAGTTGGCGGTGTTACACCCCCGTGCCTGGGAGGGCACGTAAAGCCGTCGTCCTCGATTGTTACTCAGTAGCAGTCGTAGTTATAATTCCACGTCAGAGGCCGTCAGGCGGATTTGAGAAAACTCTGACACTAGGGCTTGTCAGGTGATTAAACCTGCAGCTCACTCGATAAGAAGAAGAAGGTGGATTAATAAAGATTTAGCTCGCCGACCGGCAGCCCACACAGCCACCACGCGCCCTTGAACGTGGCATCTTCTCAATTCCCTGGTTCTGAGTGAGGTCCTTTGATTTACAAGATACGTGGGCTTTACTGCCGCAAGTAGTAGCTCATGAGAATTCATCAATAGGGACTTCATTTTCGATTTGTGTTACCGCCATATTGGTAGTTCTTAAAATACGCCTCGCCAAAAGTGATGTAACTAAAAGTTCTAAAATGTCTAAAGCTTTAATGAAATAAGTTTGAAGTGAAAGATCTATATAGTTAATTAATTAAAATTCAATAATCCCTCACAAATTGACCCGCTTAATTATCAGTATACTTCCATAAATATTGTACAAGGTTTCTGAATAAGGCTACCCTATTTGGCTAACTGCCATCATCATACAAAACTGCCAGGCTTGACTGCCCGTGTATAGGCGGCCTATTGAATGTCATGACGTCATAACGAAACCCGGGGAACACATTAGTATAGTATGGGCAAGGATAACCGTAAAGGTTGGTTTATTTTCACTATATTTTCTTTATTGTGAAAGTATTATTTGGCTTTATTGGAATGGTGAAAATCTTTAATTATGTTAGAGATTCTATATTCTCTTTATTAACGGTGTTTATAGGTACAGAATATTTTGTTTTTTTTTTTAAGTTTTAGTAAGGAATTTTACTTAGCTTCGCTCGGTCTAAATGTTAGTAAATGGTCAAGGGTTAAGGTTTTGGTTAAAGTCCAAACTGAAAGCTGAAAGTCGAAAGGCGAAAGCCAAATCCAAGGCCAAGGCTGTCTCATAAAAAAACATTATACCTTCCTGAATTCTTGACTGTCCCGTCTGAAACCTAATTCCAATTCCTTCCTTTATCAGAACATTTTAACCAACACGAAAGTTCTAGACTTTACTCATTCTCCTGCCACCATTCTACAGGTGAACTTCATAATAGAAGTGGAATTGCTTCAAACCATTGTTTGACTCAATATCTCAAAATTTAATTTAGCCCTCTCTCTTGAGCAAGTCTTAATAAAAGAAAATGGGTGCGTGCGTAATTTCTGTGCTATTAGTAGGTTAGGAGTTAACTTCACGCTACCTATGTTTTACGAAATAAAATATCTTTAGCCTTAGTCAAAAGAAGCCTAGACAATATTTTTGAAAAAAAATGTTTATACTGCAGGTATTAACTCTCCTTTTAGCGTGCTTGTTGACCTCATTATTTCTTTCTCCACGTTGTTGACTAATGTAAAGTTAAACATTGAAAGTAGACATACATTATTCCAACAGATCAATATATTAAAATACTTGTTTTGGGTTCAAAAGTAGTTAATAACGAATTAAGGTAAAACAAGTTTGAAGGACAAAACAAAATTAATAAATCATTTTTAGCACAGCTGTAAAAATGCTCGTCTAAAAATAGTTTTGAAACTTAAAAATATTTTCAAACAAAACATAATTTATGCAGCATACTCAGATCCATTAAAAAAGCAAGTGATTAAAAAATAAACACTCCGAGATTCGAGATTAAATTACAATGTATTTAAGCAAACAAAATAACCAACAAAAGTTAAAATTAAACTCAAACGAAATATTTATTTTTCTTTCATAATGAATTGGGTAAAGTCTTAGTTTTTTTGCTTGAAAAAATTATCATAAATCTTTCAAAGAAATGGTTGAAAAAAAATTTGCGAACAGCAACATTTTAATAATATTTTTGTTTCCGTAGTGAGTTGAGTGTTTCGCGGAATGGCTCAAAGACTTTCTCTTTTAAACGTAATTATCCGGATCATCCTAAAGGTGTTGTTGACATCACTGGGCGTTGAGGACATCTCCTTAAAGTGTCGTATTAAAATTAAATATTTATAACACCAATAAAAGGGTTTTCTTTGAAACCGTCAACATAAGTAAGTCAAGGCTACCCACTTTAGTACGTTATTCTTATTTTATGCTTTGAGAGCTGTAGGATATCGAAACATACGCAGTCATTTAATGACTAGATGTTTACCACTTTGACACCTAGGAAAAATACCATATAATTCACTTACTATGATCATCATTTTGCTCTTATTTGCTATACTAATAGTATAAACGAAATATGTACATAAGGCGAAATACATGGAGAACACGTTTTACGAAATTGTATCATTTAAAGTTGTAATATTGATAAAGTACAGTTAAATTACATACAGGATGATGAAAAAACTTTCGTCGAAAACTTCGAAAATAGCTCGAAAATTCGTGGGCTCAAAGACTTAACCCATAAAACAGGTTGCAAAGTGAAACCGGAACCAATACCTACATAAATAGCCGAAGTAAAAGTAATAAGTTAACCGTTGGGTTCCAAGAAGAGGCAGTGCAAAGGCACTAACAGTTTCCGTCGCCGAACTTACAATGTTGGGGTGGATACAATGAAACTGCGGAATTTCGGGACTCCCATAATTCAAGGCCTTATCACCAATCTTTGCTTATTCTTTTTTTTCACTCTCTTTTTTTGTAAAGCTTTCCAATTGAAATTGTTATTCGTTGTAAGTTTATTTCGTCTCATTGCTTTGGATTTGGGAATAGTTCTTTTCTTACTTACTTTTAGATTATTTTCCAAATTTTATTAATGTTCTTATAATTAACCCGTCAAATGTAATGAACAATGATAATGATTATTAAAAAAATATATTGCTAGGTAACTGTCGAAGTTAAAATTGTAAATATAAAATAATACTCAAAGATAATAGAGATCTATATTCCTAAGATTACAGTAGCATGAAAAAGAGTCCAAATAAATACTGAATTTATTGTCACCGTCGTCTTAAAGGCGATCGCCTCTAATAAATCGCACGCTAACAGCTAAAACGAAACTCGAAAACAGAAAGCAAGTTAACAACACTCTGTATTTATTTTTATAAATGGCGGAGATGATCGAGTAGAAATGTAATGTGTAATAATGTTATATTTTATCGTCTCTTTAAGTCAATTGTTATTACTTGTAATAAACAACAATTTATTTGTTGATTTTCAACCTACGGCTATCACGGCATATACGGTAGCGTAATTTAGGTTCAACTTATAGTTTTATTACAAAAATAGCCCGTGCATTTTTTTCTCATTTAAAGTAATGTTTTATGTTTATTTTGTTAATTGAGAAGTTTTACTTACCTCCATAAGAACCTACAAAGAACTTCTTGTACTTACCACTTATTGTGCAAGGTATGCTAACTAAAATACTAAATGTATATTTATTTTATAAGGTCACACGTTCGCAAAACCTTCTAAATAAGATTTAAAATTAAATATTTAATAACGAAGTTATTTTATGAAATTCACTTACAATAATACTCAACCGTTTAGTAATATAATTGGCCTTAACTGGGCCAAGTTTCCAAGCCTATAAAATACACCTATCCATAAACGAGCAAATTAGTTTAAGCCAACCCATGCATGGGTTTCCTTAATAGCACTTATCCATTTGATGGGTCAGTCTGATACAAGCCCGAGCCAAGCCAAAACACGCGGTGTAGACGTTAGCACGGTACTTTGTGGTTCGTTGGATTTTACCCACGAATACAAACTGGGAATAAGGAAAATATTCTCTTTTTTGTAAAATAATGATTTTGCTATCTGTACAGTCTAGTTAACATACTTATATTATAAACGAAACGTGTAAATTTTTTCGTCATCCACAAATGTTTGGTTACCCTAATTTGTAATTAAATTGAAAAAAAAATGTTTCTTTAGCTCATAATATTCTCCAAAAAGCTAACTAAGAAAAATACGTGAGCTTACAATAAAAAAGTGCAGCATATTGATCACCTGTTTCTCAATTAATAACCACCTGTAGATGGGAACATTTTTCGCATAGCTCTTAGTTGGAGGGATAGTTCCGAAACTCCAAGCGCCTCTCATCTTAATAAAATGCTCCGCGTGGTTGTTAGGAATAGTTTGAATTCACCATGAGATTATCTCTTAGGTATAGTGAGCGTTAACTATGGGGTACAACAACTTGTTTTATACCTTGTTCCATTAATTTTAAGTACCCTTAAAAAGTGCCTTTAAGCTTCTCTTTTTACATAACCTGATAGGTTTTACGTTAAGATTTGCAGATGAAAAAATGCAATAATTGTTTAAATTACTACTGTATCTCAACAAATGTATGTATTGTTATTACACAATCAGTTGAGCGCTGCAACTTGGAATTATAAAAAAAATCGTATGCACAGACGACAGCACATCAAGTTACCACAATCTGTGTTTCTGCAATAGATTTTCAACCTTATCACAAACGTGGTAGATTAATGTTTGATTGGTGAAATTTGGCAGATTTGGGTACCGCGACCTGCTGTTGTCTGAACGTTACTTGGGCTCCCAACTGCACATAAGCGTATTCAATGTCTTATGTGTAAAAATATACCTATATAGATGTAGGTCTTCAATCGAAACGACTTTTATACAAAAGAGAAAGATGAAACAAAGCATCAATATCACGGAGCAGATCAAAATCATCTATAGGCCGATACTCGTGTTTTTACTCCAAAAAAATAAACTCTGAGGTAACAAACATTAACAAAGGCTCAAACATCAATAATACATTGTGTGTCAAACACTCGTTTATTTATTTTTTCCTTTTGACGACTTTATGTTTTCCTCAATGTTCTGTTTTCAATGGTTGATTATTGTTTGTCTGCCATCGATTGGTGATGTCAATGAATTTTTATTTTCATTTTTTGATGGTGAAAATTTGTGTCAGCTAGCCTCTGCCCCTGTATTTTTTCTATTCTTTAACTTATTCTTCATCAAAAAACTAAAGTTTGTAAGTATTAGTACCTATACCTATATGGGAATATTAGTATTATTAAGAAATGAATAACATTGGGACGGGGAAATTAGTGACTTAGGGCCGTAAATGAAACTTAGAGAAACAGATAGATTTTGATATAATTTTGTAAATAGAATATGAATATAGAATTTAGTTTGCTTGTCAAAACTAAATCCTATATTCATTCATTCATTCACATTTATTCAATAATTCTCAGTAGCAATATTGCTATGGACACAAATGTTCAATAACCACGAGAACAAATATTATATCAGTCAAACGGTTCAATGACCTAGCCCTATTTGATCTGGTTGAATATCTCTATGAACCAAGTCCTAATTAAACTCTGATGTGTAAATTAATAGAGCCTATTCATGTTCAAATCGTGGTAAGCAAGCACAGCTGAGTTATATTTAGCGATTATTCTATAAATGGGGAATGAAATATAAAACCGGCCAAGTGCGAGTTGGACTCGCGCACGAAGGGTTCCGTACCACTATGTATGAAAAATCAACTTGGTTTTTCATACAATATTAGTATAGATTAAATACTCTTAATCAACAACAATATTTATTATTTATTTGGATAAAGATTAATATTATTACGATGATACAACTCTTAACAAATAATGCATTCATTTCCACCAAAGATTACCATAAAAACGGTTCTAGAGAGTTAATCTTAAAAGATAGACATATACTGTCGCGGACATTTTTTTAGCTCATTTTAAGAGGAATAATTCTTTCGTACATATATTTTTAGTATCTTGAACCGTTTTCGCAGCGCACGCAACGAAAGCCCTCAAGGATGAATAACCTTTCCCGTTTTTTCCACATTTTCCCTTATTTCTTCGCTCCTAATAGTTGCAGCGTGATGTTATATAGCCTAAAGCCTTCCTCGATAAATGGGCTATCTAACACTGAAAGAATTTTTCACGACACAAAGATCTGCCATGTAGATTAGCGCGTTCAAAAACAACATGCAAAAAACAAAAAAACAAACAAACTCTTCAGCTTTATAATATTATAGTATAGATATAAAAATGAATCGCTAAATGTGTTGGTAAGCGCATAACTCAAAATCGAAAGAAGGTTTTAACGATGAGAAAATATGATTATAAAAAAAATCAGGATCCGCGTACGAAGTTGCGGGCAGAAGCTAGTTTGTGATAAAAATGCGACATGTACGCAATGATAATTCCTATGTTTAGATTCTTATTCATAACATACCCAGTTTTAATGTTATCAAGTGTTTTATTAGGTACGTCCCAGCAGAACAAATATCACAATGCTCCTCTCGAGTTAGTCACAACAATACCTAACATATGTCTCTCGCAATCTCCAAATAAAACGTTTCTGTTTCAGAATTACTCACTGAAACAATAATATAAACATATAACATATACTTCAATATCTTTTTAGGGTTCCGTAGCCGAATGGCAAACAAAAGAACCCTTATAGATTCGTCATGTCTGTCTGTCTATCCGTCCGTGCGAATGTCACAGCCAATTTTTTCCGAAACTATTAAGACTACATAATTCAAACTCGGTAGGTAGATGTATTATATTGACCGCTTTACGATTTTTATACAAAAACCAAAAATTAATAATATTAAAGGGGGCTCTCCATACATGGAACTGAAAATATATATTTTTTTCATCAAACCTATTCTTGTGGAGTATCAATAGATAGGTTTTTAAAATTGAAATTGAAGTTTCTAAAACCATTTCTTCTCAAAGTTGATCATTTCAAAGTGCTAAAATGTGCTAAGATACAGTCAGTGGTTTTTGAGATATAGCACTTTTTCAGTAACCGCAAATTATAACTTTGTTATTCATATATTTGTGTGAAAAACAAAGTTATTTTTTGTTGTTGAGAAAAGTTTGTGTTTTGGCTTATTGTAGGTAATAAGTACGTTCATTATTCATAGATCTTGGAACGGAACCCTTCGTGTGCGAGTGCGACTCGCACTTGGCCGGTTTTTTTATGTATTTCTCAGTAAATGTCTTTATGAAATATTTTGGGCAAAGAGGACAATGACGAATTTAATTAAAGCATACATGATACATTTAGAAATGTCACAATGAATTTATTTTTGAACCGAGTTCAAACAAAGAGTCATAATATGTCTTTTATAGATCACTAGATTTCCGCCCGCGGCTTCGCCCGCGTGGAATTCGGTTCGACACACAGCGCCATCTACAATCCATCCATCAAGCAAACAATATTTTTGTTTT
Organism: Heliothis virescens; assembly: GCA_002382865.2. Lineage (NCBI taxonomy): Eukaryota > Metazoa > Arthropoda > Insecta > Lepidoptera > Noctuidae > Heliothis > Heliothis virescens. The sequence continues at coordinate 9,805,396 of NWSH02000019.1, forward strand.
CCCTCGGGAATATCTATTTTTTTCGGGATAAAAAGTACCCTATTATTTAATCCGGACTTCTAACTTTACGTCTGCAAAATTTCAAAGCAATCGGTTCAGTAGTTACGGCGTGAAAGCGGAACAAACAAACAAACAAACTCACTTTCCGATTTATAATATTAGTAAGTAAGGATTTTTGGTGCCACCCCGTCTTTTGTGCAGATAACAGCTGTCAGTTTTCAAGGGATTACTGTCTTATTTGAACTGACTGAAAACGGCTGTCAACTGCACCATACATGAAAACAGCGATTACCTTTGTCTTAGTCAGTTCGTACATTTTGACTAATGCGAAGTCATTAGTAGCTTACTATGCAGAGACAAAGTTATTTGACAAGGACTCTAAAATGCATAATATGACTCGTGAATCTATACTTATATTATAAAGCTGAAGAGTTTGTTTGTTTGAACGCGCTAATCTCAAGAACTACTGGTTCGATTTGAAAAANCGTACATTTTGACTAATGCGAAGTCATTAGTAGCTTACTATGCAGAGACAAAGTTATTTGACAAGGACTCTAAAATGCATAATATGACTCGTGAATCTATACTTATATTATAAAGCTGAAGAGTTTGTTTGTTTGAACGCGCTAATCTCAAGAACTACTGGTCCGATTTGAAAAAATATTTCAGTGTTAGATAGCCCATTTATCGAGGAAGGCAATAGGCTAATTTTTATCCGGGTGCGCGCAGTAGTTCCCACGAGAAAGCGGGTGAAACCGCTGGCGAAAGCTAGTGTACAAATATATTGGCCAAGATATTAAGTGAAATTGATTTTCCTACTAGTTCCTAGTAGAAGTTTCGTATTAAATAAATAGACTTCTAATTCGTAGATCGTGTATTTATAAAAAAACATGCGAATAATGTCGAGCGTATTGTCTTGCAAGCAAAGAAAAAACACTTCATTCAAAAAACAATTCTATTTTCATGAAGATAAAGTATACAATCGTTTGTATTCTGTCCTCCTATTGCACAACAAAGGTAATGTATATTGGACATTTGATATTAAAATATAAACAGTTAAACGTCTGCAGTCATTTAGATTATTCAGGAACATTTTAACTTGATGAACGAAGCCACAGTATGACATTGTTTCCTTTTTTACCTATTTTTTTTTGAACTTTTTGTTCAACATAGCCGTAGATTTTGCAGGTAATAGTAATCTATTTAATTAAAATTGGATGTGACAGAATAGATTTGAATATGGAGAAGTTGAGAGTTGTTTCATATCCTGGTGCAAAAAAAGGTAAGTATAATATAATTTAAGGAAAAACTATAACTAGTTTTTTCAGCAATAGCAGTATATTTAACAGATAAAAATAAAGCAAACGTTAGCGCTTTTGAAGCTTAAAAATCGCTTCAAATTTTAAATTTAGAAAAGTTACAAAAAAAAAAAACAAAAAAGGCATCGCTGAGCTGAAATGCAATGAAAGGTCAAAAAGCTTTCATTTCACTTTTACGAGCGGGTGAAGTAATAAAATAAAAAATATACAACCTCATGTAGCGACGATTTAATGAAGTAAAATGTCCTCGTGGTTAATAAAATGCTGGTTCTGTACACTGACTCGCAAAATTATTTATACTTTTAAAGTAAAATAATTATTTATTTATTGACTCAAAAACAACTTTGTTTACTTATAAACTAGGGTAAGCACAGTAATATTGATAAAGGTTGACACAAAAAATTTAAACCCTGTTTTCTAAACTAGGTTATCCTGTGTCTTAGAAGTCAGGTACCTATATTTTTATTCACTGCCTAAAAATACCTTGACCGTCAATAGGTGCCCAGGCTTTAGAGCAGACGCTCTAAAGCCTTCTTGGGAGTATATACTGAAATTCGTGAGTATGCGTATTGTGTTTAATTTTATGAGGCTTTTAAAAATGTTTATATGTGTCACTAAATCACAAACGGTTTTATCTATTAATTCTGTAAGAATTACTTTCTGCTAAGTCATGCAAAAACCGAAAATATTTTTTTCAGGATAAAATATCTGTCTGCTCTCTGAGTTTTGTAGGTCTTATTTAGCTTTAAGCCGACTTAATAGATTTCTGCGAGTTCAGGGGTCCAATATAAAATTAGAAAAACCATTTGTGCAAAGGGTTCAGGCGCTGCGATTTGATTACCTTCACGGTAGGTAAATCTGAAGATAAGTAGGGTCAGCCGATTTAGTAAATATCTTATTTGTGGTACAAAACGGTCCCATCCTTATTCAGGGATTTAAATTATTCGCCTTTGCGTCAATAAAAAATAAATGTAGCCTGGAAAATACGAATGTCATTTCAAGAACTTACAATTAAAAAAATTAAGCTTGCCATATTTTAAGGAAGAATGATACCTAAAAAAGTAAGATAATCCAATTAAGATTTCACTTGGCAAAAACCCGGAATAGAAGTTAATTAGATCTCTCAAGGACTGACATGTTCCGAATTACGTAACTAATTGCATTAAGGAAATTAGCTTAATACCCTTCAGAATTACAGAAAGTGATAATTGTAGCAGCCGAATGTAATTTTAATGAAGAACACAGTAAAAACGGGAATAGATCTAATTTCTATTAATGTAGAAAACGTGTATCTAATACAAGAAAGAAGAATGAGGAATTCGTGGATATCTGAATTAATGAACGCGGAATTCAAAGTTAAAAGACCAGCCTCTCAAGTGGAAGTGTGCGAGTTCGATTCCAGGTCAGGAAACTAAATATATCTAAATATATAAAACTCTAAAGTGATTGACTGACATAGTGATCTATTAACGCACAGCCCAAACCACTAGAGGGACCGACCTCAAATTGAAGATTCAGGTGGATGTTATGACGTAAGCATCCGCTAAGAAAGGATTTTCCGAAATTCCAACGGGAACGGGAACGCTGGCAGAAGCTAGTCTTATATATTACAAGCTTCTGCCAGCGGTTTCACCCGCGTCCCGTGGGAACTACTCAGCGCACCCGTATAAAAAGTAGCCTATAGCCTTCCTCAATAAATGGGCTATCCAACACTGAAAGAATTTTTCAAATCGGACCAGTAGTTCTTGAGATTAGCGCGTTCAAACAAACAAACCCTTCAGCTTTATAATATTAGTATAGATGTTGATCACCAGTGACTAAACATGGATTAAAACATTGCTTATTATATAAGCCAGTGTCAAAAAAAAGACCATCGGGGTACTAAAGAAACTACCAAAAGGGGTTCTAATAGAACATACTTATACAATATGTTCGGTGCTAAGCTAGTTTTGTGGCCCACTCTCAGGCCGTTTTATACTTACATGTAAAATATAGTGGCCATAAAAACAACGGTTGAACGAACGCATCGAATATATTTGATTTGTTACATTTTATTGGTCAAAATAAAAACCGTGTAAGTATGGTAGCACTCGTAAACCGAGCAGTTTGTAAGTTAAACTCTGCCATAACTCCAAAACGTTTGTTCGTTACATGAACTCGTTTTTCGGTTTAAATATGAAACTGTAAATCGGAGTTGTTATTTAGGTACGTGACATGAAAAAATATGAACACGAAATATTTAAAAAGAAGTTAATGTAGGAGTAATATCTGCCATAAAATATCATTCCTTAAAACACCTTACAGCGCTTTCACACCAGCGGATTTTTGCCGCGCAGAAAAAGTCTAACGCGCGGCATCTTTTCTACAGACACAGCACATTAAATTACTTACAACAAACTGTCAAATTTCTGCAATTGATTTTCAACCTTATCACAATAGTGGAAGGTTGAAGTTCGATTGCCGAAATTTGACAGATCCGTATACCGGTAGTTGTCAAATTTGTTTTCTGTCGCTCATATACGTGCGACAATGCTGGGATCCTACTGGAAAAACCGAGTGGAAAATTCACTCATGTGAAAACGTTATTCGGTGTCTGCATTTTTTAAGTGCCAGTTAATAAAATCCCTTGTCTTCATTCCAATTTTTGCAAAATAAGTCAGAATTGACAGAATAACTTCCTAGCTCAGCTTATTGGCTTACTGCCAAGTAAACCCATGTCTCAGAATTAAAACTGCAAAGTTATGTTAATTGCTAATTAACAGAACAGAAGTACCTTTCCTCTAGTGGAGCCAAAGCGGGACTATTGAACTAGCCCCGATTCCCACTCTCAATATTAGTTTTTCCTTCATTAAGAAGCAGAAGAAAGTTATTGACTTATGTAAATTAATTTAATGATCAGATGTAAAAGTCGATGTCTTTCAAATTCAAATCTGCGCATGAGTCCATACCCCTCTCCTATCCCCGTCATTCGCTAACACCTAGAATTGGTTTTTGCGCAGCCATTTGTGCAATGTTCAGTGATGACAAAAAGTTTTACGCGAACTATAGCATCATTAGTATTTTTCTACTGTTTCTCTTTAGCATTCAGGGCTATTTTCACATTGAAGAAGGAATTAATGTGCATTAATCATCACGCTTGCTCAATGAAGATTGGTGATTTCAGATCTTTTAGTCCCAGTTTCATCACGTTACTGTACGTTTACCATTAGTCAATAATTGATGTTCAGGATAAACTTAGAAAATACAAAAAAACTAATTCTTGCCTAACTTAAATCTTAAGTGATAAAGCACTTATACGTTTAATGTATTTGTGTGTGATGTATCTTACCTAATAACTATAAAAGATAGGCTTAATGAATCTACAGCATAGTTTCATACACCTAATCCCTTATTTAAAAGCTACACTCAAGTGCAAAATAAAGGGGGTCTTAACTCAAAAGCATACAGCATTTCTACAGTGTTTACGTTTATTGCTCCAGACAGTGTAGGCATGAATTTTTAAGCGTAGTTTACAGTGAGGTTTGAGTCTAGTAGTGCTTTTCATAGATCTTTCAAGGAGAATAATATTGTAGGCAAGGTTTGAGTACAATGTAGGCTTACTACTACATAAAGTCAAAATGATATTCAAAACTTAATGCCAGCCATAAGCATTCTGTAAATACTAATTACTTTCATATAACTCCAAAAAGCATTTTGGATCTAAATCGTTAATCTTTTAAAAACCCTGAAGCTAACTATTTGAAACTTCACTCATGAGCAGTAGTACTTTTTTGTACACTTTTTTGACTACCATGAAGTCCCTAGTAACCAACTTCACATCGGCATAAATTTATTCGATGAAGTTTAATGGTAAGTGGTGATTAACGCTCAGTCCTTTTCTGTGTGAGAGGAGGCCTGTCCTCAACCAACGCAAGCCTGTCCAAGCACGTTGATTACGCTATTGATGGTGATGATTATACATAAGTTTTACAAACGTTTAAAAGTATGAATAAATCATCAGCACACCTCTTTTCTCGTTAAGCATTGTCAAATAGAACACGTGTCCACGAAGAATTTTAAGCATTCATTTCGTCTTCTATTGCCTATTAACTTTTTAATACTGACTATTTAGGTGTTCCAAAAATATCCGGTAGTAAGAGTTGGGTATTCAGTTTAAACCATTATGTAACTTTGGATAGCTGTAATATTTTTTCTTAACTGCATTGACCGACTTTCTATTCAGTACTGGAAAACGTATATTTCTGGTTTTTATAGATGTTTTTCAATGGTTGTTTATTGTGCTAACGTTCGCTGTATAATATAGCACTTTAGGAATAAAATCAAGTTTTTTTTTATCTATCTGTGTTATATTTACAATACTAGCTTCTCCCTGCAGTCTCTCTCGCATCCCTAGTAACTGTCCTATGCCCTAGTCCTATTTAACACAAAAAAAAATCCGAAACAGCAGTTACTGATATAAGCGCGTTCTACCAGCTAAACAAACAAAACTCTACAGATTTATTATCTGACAGGTCATGCCATAGAATGTAATCAAAATTAAAAATATTTCTATGGCACTATCTATCATAGCTTATTTAGAACTTAACCTGGAACCTGTGAAACTAACCATAAGCATTACTTGCATTGCATAAGTTATGCAATTATAATACATTTAACAAAAAAATAAAGAACATGTCTTTTCCATGTTTTGTGAGGTGGTGTACAAAAATAATAGAAACAATATGTGTTTCCTGATAATTACGCGGAACGCTGGCGAAAGAGGACTCCAATTTGCCGCTACATGTATCTTATTATATCCGATTTAATAGCAAAAGCCACTTCAATATTCAGACGTTTATACGAGTACGATGCTAGAATGCGTATCTTAGCTATTTATTGTTCACTAACTTTCTAGCTTCTAAGTACCTGTAACGACTGCCAAAGATGTTCAAATGACAGCCGGGACCCACCAGTTTATCGTGCCTTTCGAAACACGGAAGAGCTCGTTATGACAGGATGGTCATCCATCCACGGACCGACCGCGCCAAGCGTTGCTTAACCTTATGATCGATCGATCCGCGTGGCTTTGACTTAGCCACGAGCTCTTCTAATAGTTTCTTCTTTATTATAGATATTCAATCATCCAGATAAAAATAAGTATAGTGAAATGACAAAACCGAAGATAAGAATAAATATTTAGGTACCAACATATTTCTAAGCTTGTTATCTAAGATTCAAAGCTTAGTCATATTCTGACATGAAAAAGCAAATCCGCAAACTATTGCAAACACACAAAAGCGCATTCAGACTCTTAAAAAAGCTCCGGGGTTCCTTTCTTAGAAATTATGCTTGTGTTAAAAAAACATTTTGTCCCAGAGCAGTTCCGACATCAAAAGGAAATTCTCACAATACTTTTGCCCATATTTCTTCATGTACTCTACTTTATTGAGTTCTAACAATTCCATTGAGCGATCAATTTTAATAACGTAGAAATACTGGGTTGGGCGCCATCATGAAATCGTTGCACGTACGTAAGTGTAAACGAATAAATTGTATGTTCCTATTTCGCAAGTCACCGAATCCGTTTGCAGATTCCTTTAAGACCAAACTATATGAGGAAAGTTCCATTTTGAAGTCCATTGCGCTTTTTATACGCAACTTTATTTTAGACAACAATACAAACAGGACTATGGATTCGAAATGGATATTTTTTAACAAATCTTTTCTTTGAGGGACCGAAATAAACTCGAACTAAATATAGAAGAGTGAAGAAATGTGATTTTGTGCTAGAGTTACAGGTATTAGAATTTCTTGATACAAAGCTTTGGACGAACTGAAGAAAAATCACCTCGCTTGTAACGAAAAGTGGAATGTATTTTCTAGACTCACGTTAAACGCCTTATACAACCCTTTGAACACTAATATCATTATTTTTATCAGTATCATGAAAACTTAATATAAAATTCACTTTATGGCTCGTCGAGTTAAAATACAAGACATTAACGATCACCAAAAGGTCTCTAAGGGCAAACGAAGCTCGTTTCGCACATTTATAATGAAAATTGTTATTACGTTTACTTAATGGTGTACTGTACAATCATCTGAACGTAATATTTGATCGATTTTTAGATTGGAGCCAAGAAACAAGAACTTATTTACGTTGACAGCCCTAAGAGAAGTTAGTGCTGAGCTATTCTGAACCTTATTCTTTGAGGAGAAGGAGTGGTTGTAGGGTAGGGTTGTCAGTTAGAGTCTTGGAGGGATAAATTAAGTTTGCAAGTGAAGAGTCAAGGCTAACATTTATTTGCAAATAATTTCCGACCGCGGGAGGCGTCGGTTGTCATTAAAATTTGGCATCGTGCCGAAGTCTGCTGTGAGTTGTTCATTTTCTCATGTCAATAGTTCATGCCTCATAGCTTCTGTGTTATTACGTGACTTTGTTCGCGCAAAATGTTTTGTCAGAGCCATTGTGCTTCTGCACTTGTTAGTTTTATGCTTATAAGGCGGCAAATTGCTTTCTTATTTTTGAAAAATATGTTTATTTTTTGTTGTTTTGATCATTTTTTACGTAAACAAATAACTAACTTATGGTTAATATATTGCTAATTCAAAGTATTTGTTATTTTCAAAATTTTATCTTGCATCCCTTGCCGGCTGCGGCTTATTTGCTGAAAGCTTATTTGCTCAAGATCGAAAAGGGTGGAAAAGCCTTCTGCTGACCCCCTTTAATGAGAATGTCTTGCAGTAACTGTTAATACCGCCAGTTAATACTAAAATTTGATTGGCACACAATATTAGCAATACTTGCTACAAACTCAACAATAAATACTTTTATTCTAACGTCCATCTATCTATTTATTCCCATTTCAACCAATATATCCTGAATGAACGTAACAGCCACGACACGGCTATGACCTCCATTTGTCATGGAGAAGTACTAGGGAAGCATAAATCTATCGGGTGTCTTGAATTCAGGCGATGTTCGGCATTTGGGATCCACTACCAACGTATTCTAATAGCTTAGTACGTAGGGACGTTATACCTATATCAAAAAGCATCTTTTTAATTCTCACTACGGACACAGTAACACCTTTTCAAATAAATCTTACATAGGACACGCCAACATATTTTGGGACATACTAGATTTTGTGGGACGCCGTAGAGTAATTTATCAATATGCGCACGAGGTGTGAAAAAAAGATTTTTTGCACAATTTATTATCTACCAGCGACATGACAATATTTTCTATAGACGTCCCGATTTTTCTTTGGTAACTGCAAAAAAGAACGTTGATGCTAAAACTAAATGACACCAGAGCGGTTGATATTGTAGTAGTAGTAGCGTAGCTACCTCTCAACTCGTGTGGCGTTCACATAATAATTATGGTTTAGTATGTATATTTAAATGCTTAGTTTCCACGTTGGTCTGGTTGTTTCATAGCGTGACTGATGTGCACGAGGTCTCAAGTTTGATTCTTGGGTCGGGCCAAAATTGCTTTGTTGGTTTAAGAAACTTGCACAAAGTAGCTCAGAGTCTGGAAGTTAGTGATTGATACACCTGTGCATCGCAGAGCATTCGGTCGTGTCGGATTACCGTCCCATCGGGCTATGTGACTGAAGGAATAGGTAGCACACTTGTATCTGCGCAACTGCTTGTGCAGTACACTACACTAATAATTGCAAAATTCTTTAGAGTATTGTGGCTCGATAACACCGCATAGTCATGGAAAGGCACGCGGAGTTCATATTTCACACAGATTAATGTCACGTCCCTAAATCCATGCCGTTCATTAAATGTATTCGAACTGAAACATAAACTGTGTAAATTAATCCACTAATGTTTGCGTTATCCATTATTTAATGGTTTGTTTGAAAGCCGCATTTTCGTCACGAAACCTGATTTATGACGACACGGACCCTTCCTTTCCTTATAATTAAGAGCAAACTGAAACTTGCCACTACTATGGTACCATTCTTGTTTTTGTAATTGAGTTGTGGCGAGTTTTGTGTAGTTACGAATCATTTTATTTTTACTAGGAACCAAACTTTCATTGGGTGTATTTTTCTTAAAGTAGCACAAGCCAATAGTTAAAGAATACTTGCAACCTAACAATAGTTCGTTCAATCAAATAAAACTTTACGTAGTTTTCCAAGAGCATATTCATTGGGAGCTTTAGGTACTAAGGTAATTGAAGTCTAAAGTATAGTTTATCAACGGTACAGATGACTGATTTCTTCGAATCATTTTAAGGAAGTCAAGCGAAATTAATTTCAAAACCTTGTTTTTGACAGTCTACCAAATTGCGTTTCGAATTAATTATAAAAATTAATACGTAATTTACAAATAGACTACTCTTTGGGAAACATGAACGGAAACTACGCAAGACTTATAAATTGAAATGTAATTTGCGCTCAAACTTCAGCATTTAAAGTCATAAATTTGTGTAAAACACGCCTTTTAAACTGAAATTAAACAAAATCCCCAAAAACCTCGTAGTAGCGGTCACAGATAAAAACATTTTTAAGTAATTACTGGCGAAAACCAACACGCCTTAATGTAAAACTAAATAAAATAAACCAGACACTGAGCCATCGAGCTTTTGTTCCGAGTTATTTTCGTGTAAACCGTTATTAAGACAACGACTAACTACGACAATACTATATACAGTTATTTTGGCTTCGTCGGTTACCCAATTATACTCCGCTATGTATTCCTCGTAATACACCAGCGGGAGCTCAGTATAAAAGCATATTAGGCTCCAAATAAGTTTTGGCGGTACAGGGAAAAAAGTAGAATGTGAAATTGCTCGCTGTCCTCCCAGGGTTTAAAAAAGGTCGATGAAAAGCCTTTCCTAAAAATGGGAATATACAAAAGTGCCTAAATGTCATGCTACTCGCGTCGTTCTGGTAACCGAAAACAGCATACGAACTGCTCATCATGGAGTCTCACTCTTTGTACGAATCAACAAGCATATTTCCCCTGACGATGTCGCATGCATCGCTGGCGGCACATTTCGTTAGCGCCTGTCAAAGTACTACAAGCAAATGTCGTCACTATGTGGTAGGAATAAAGCTGGTAATGGTGTACGCAATGTCGACGACAGAGCCGCAAGTGGGTAAGATTAGGCATAATTTTGAATATTATTAACTGAACTACTGTTCTGTTGAATTATTACTCTGCTGTTTGTTATAGCCAAAATCATTGAGTGGTTTATGATGTAATGCGAAATTTCCTTATTAAGAAGTATATAGACACATAATATAATACGGAAAAAATGCTTTGCTCATCTGATCCACTGTTAAATTTAAACTCAACCTTACTCTAACACAAGAATTACCGAACAGATTTTGATAAAACTTAGCAGTGCTTTCAGCTACCCATCATATCCGAATGACATACTGGTACGTAAGCATAATCGCGGGAATTAGCTAGTCTTCATCAAACACAAAATAATATTAAAGGAACCACTTTCACTCTAAATTATTTTTACTAGTTTGACTACAAAGGTTTTCAGAACTTAAAGTTCCTAAATTATCATCTCAACCAGACCCACCCAATTTGTGTTAGAATTATAACGTCTCCAACATACAAGTCCGCGACGACTTTGAAACGCTATTCACTGCCATTTGTCTGACGCAAAGGATTTATTGTTTCTGGGCTGGACTAATTTGTTCTACTTCTATATTGTAAGTACGGAAATTTTCTGTTTGTAATAAAGTTTTGTATTTATATTGTAGACAACAAACGGGTCTTACACGATATAAAATTTTAAAGGTTTACGATACCTCTTTTCTCCCGACGTTTTGGTCAAATTGCACCGACTGCGGTCACGAGTAGACTGGTCGAGTCTACCCGTGACACCGGTCGGTGTACAAGACGCGAAGGTTTTAAAACATTTAAGTTTTGTATTAAATATGGGTAAGTATGAAAGTCATGGTTGCGGAATATACGAGAGGGATAGGAATCGCATCCATCAAGCAGCTGTTCGGGCTAGCTATGGACAAAAAGCTGCTGGCCAACCTTCAGTTATGAAGAGGTACCGAAAGAAGAAGAAGTAGAGATACTGATAAGGGACTTTGTTTGCTTTGCTTCATCAGACTACCGTTTCCACCGAATTGAAAATATCTGCTTGACGAATGTTGGCATTAGCAACCAAATGATTAAATCACACATCTACGACTAGTGCAAATAATAAGATGTAAGGTCATGATTCAATTAACAAACTACTCATGAAATTATGAAAAAAAACCTCAATTTCTATATTTGTTCGACTGTGTAAACTAATTTTGATTCAGGGATTAATGTGAATTAAATTCTGTTTGTAATAAAGTTTTGTATTTATATTTTAGACAGCAAACGGGTATTACACGATATAAAATTTTAAAGGTTTACGATACCTCTTTTCTCCCGACCTTTCGGCCGAATTGCACCGACTGTGGTCACGGGTAGACTGGTCGAGTCTACCCGTGACACCGGTCGGTGTACAAGTCACAAAAGTTTAAAACATTTAAGTTTTGTATTAATTTCCTCGGATATAGGTAAGTATGAAAGTCATGGTTGCGGAACATATGAGGAATAGGAATCGCCGCCATCAAGCAGCTGTTCGGGATGACTATGGAAAGAGAGGAGTACAAAAAGCTGATGGACAACCTTCATGTATGAAGAGGTACCGAAAGAAGAAGAAGTATAGATACTGATTAGGGACTGTGTTTGCTCTGCTTCATTAGGCTACAATTTTCACCGAATTGAAATAATCTGCTTGACGAATGTTGGCATTAGCAACCAAATGATTAAATCACACATCTACGACTAGTGCAAATAATAAGATGTAAGGTCATGATTCAATTAACAAACTACTCATGAAATTATGAAAAAAAACCTCAATTTCTATATTTGTTCGACTGTGTAAACTAATTTTGATTCAGGGATTAATGTGAATTAAATTCTGAAGTAAACGTTAATAGTGGCTATATGCATGAATTCCTAGTATAGGAGTCAAACAGCAAGGCTCATTTAGCTTGAATATAATAACACAGATAATAATGTACGAAAACTTTACAAAATGCTATGCGAAGTGCAATTCTCTATTTTCAAGCCATAACTACTTTTGGTTCACATTGGAATCCTGCTTCACTTGGGAAAAAAACATTCAAGAGACAAAACACGATCTCTCCCTTGGCAGTTGTCGTCTTGTAAGCAGAGTAAAATTCCTGGCTAACCGCATCTGTATTCTGCAAGTGTTCTTATGTACTTTATTTTGAATAGTTTTTTTTTTCTTTATTATTACTACCGCCAGTTTTAGAAGTAGGTCTATGAGTTAAGTAGTCGTTGTAGCTCGGGAGTTATAGATACCATACTATAACCCAAAATTTGAGATTCCTTTTATCTGCTGGCGTAAAATATTGTCTACGGGACACAGGCTAGTGTTAAATAACTGCGGAAGAAGCTAAAATGGTATATCTCTCTATGTACATTATCGGGCTTCACATAACTACTGTTCTGATTCTGAAAAATATCGATAGGTAGGCTATAAGACCACTTAACACCTATAAAACTGGCAATTTATCTTACTGAACACAGAGCTCCCCATAGACATCAATCAATCTTATACTTCATGGCTGGTTCTTTCCAACCGTCTAAAAGTGCTCCATTTTATTTCCCTGCGTTCTCTCTGGCATATTTAGTGTTGCTACTCATCATCATGATTTAATTCCCGAGTTCGTCTTACAACACCCAAGGGCATTATGGCGATGTTTATTCGAAGCTAAGACTGCAGAACGCAGAAAAAAGACGCAAGCAAAATACAATTGTTCCCCTGATACTGTTCCCGTCTTCTAAGTGAAATACGGCTCTGTTCTTCTACATCTATATACACGAAGCAAATGTACCAACATTGTTTATTTTGCTGAAGTCACGACCGACTCCTGTGACGAAATGACGGAAGTAATTAAAAATGAGACCTCGAAAAACTGTCGTGTCAAATACTGTAGCAACAACGGTATTGTTTTTCGCTTCATATTTTGTTTAATAGTTCCTGTATTCGCCAGTTCTAAATTAACGGTTAAGTTATTTTAGTTTGTAGTCGGATATATTTTTAACAAGCCGTTTGGGTGGTCTCTTGGGGTTTGGAATGCGAGATATTTTAACCGTAGGTACTACTAGCTAAATTCGAACTGATACTTTATTTTATGCTTTAGCCAAAATTAAAACCAAATAAAATAATTGCTAACAATATTTTAATGACTTCAATAACTTAGGTAATAAAATTAAACAAGCACGACAATCACTATAGAATATTAAATTAAACTCATTATGCCATTTATTCATAATTTACCATACAAACCGAAACAAGAGTTGTTTTAAAATATAGGATATCTGCACTTCAAACATTTTGCACTCGAATTGCCTTTTTAGGGTTCCGTACCCAATGGGTAAAACGGGACCCTATTACTAAGACTTCATTGTCTGTCGGTCAGTCTGTCTGTCTGTCTGTCCGTCTGTCTGTCTGTCTGTCTGTCTCCAGGCTGTATCTCATTAACCGTGATAGCTAGAATGCTGAAATTTTCACAAATGATGTATATCTGTTGCCGCTATAGCAACAAATACAAAAAAAATCAAAAAATAAATTATTAAGGCTGTTGATTTATATTAATGAATTGCAAAATTGTATAGTAGTAGCGCCATCTATTAGAAATAATGTGCAACTTAAGTAACTCACACTTGACCATTTCTATTGAACTTTTTTTATAGATAATGGTACGGAACCCTTCGTGCGCGAGTCCAACTCGCACTTGGCCGGTTTTTATAATCCTCTTTTATCAAATCAGCTGCTCTTTCAGCGATCATTATGGTAGGAGAACAAACGTTTCCACTAATGATAGATGGCATTACACTAGCATCCACAACACGGAGTCCACCGACACCATGAACTTTCAGACGACTGTCTACCACAGAATTACTTATATCACTACCCATCCTAGCAGTAGACACTGGATGATAAACAGTGGAAGCCATATTTATAGCGATGCACTTCCAGTAATCTGTACATCCAAACTCATAGTCATTACATGCATCTATGTCAATCCTGCCTACTACTGCATTTATTGATTTGAAGAAAGTCGAATTTACAATCTCCGCTAACATTTTTATTCCAATTGCAGCAAAGTCTAAATCTCTAGAATCTCTAAAGTTATTATAGTATATGAGAGGATGATCGTACGGATTATTTGAATTCAATGAAATGTTTCCTCTAGTATATGGATGCAGCACAGTTGACCTAGCCTGAATTAATGCTTTATTTTTACTCTGCTTTAATATTGAATTTTCTACTGATTTAACGTATTCTGAAGCAATAGATTTTATACTTTCATCATTCTTTTTGTTAAGTATAATAATCCCTTGGAAATCAGGATATGAAGCATTGGGTTTCTCAGAGTAAAATGCAGTAAGATCACCAAAAACATGTCTTCCCAGATATCCTTGACGATCATATAGGTATCTTACAGTTTCAAAATATTTTGTGGCTTCATCAATGTCTTCAGGTTCATCAGCAAATATTGGAATCATTACAGAAGTGTGATCGTGTAAATTCTGACCAACCATTGGAGAATCAAGTATAGGTTTAATGTATTTATCTGCAAGATGTTTCTTAGGTCCTATACCGGATAACATTAACAGTTGGGGAGTGTTTATAGAACCAGCGCTAATAATAATTTCATATTTGGCTTTTACCGTCAACTCTCTGCCATTGTGATCCACTCGAATTCCTGAAGCCTTTTTTCCATCAAACAAAATTTTCGTGGCAAAGGTCTCTTTTACTATCTTTAAGTTCTTTCTGATCCCTGCTATAGGGTTTAGATAGGATGTGGCCGTACTAACTCTTTTTCCATCACTAGCTGTGGATATAAAGCGTCCGGAACCTAAATTACCAGCCGTATTTAAGTCGGCAACATTCTTTATACCAATTTCATCTAATGCACAAAGTATGTTATCATAAATGGTGGTATTGGTAACATTGAAAGTGTTTACAATTAGGGGTCCACAACAGCCGTAATGGTTTTTAACTACGCGATTTCTCAACAGTACAGGATCTTGTAAGCTTTCAGATTTTTTCATGTATTTTTTGACAATATCTGGATGCCATTCGATGTTGCCTTCGTCATACCAGGACTGGTAATCCTGGGGGTTGCCTTGTACATAAGCCATCACGTTAATTGCACTGCTGCCTCCAAGCATTTTACCTCTTGGCCATTGTACGTTTCCAGTCTTGTAGGCTTGGTTTGTTATTCCATTGTTTACAGTCGCATATTGCCAGTCAAATTTCGACCCGAGTAGATCGTTTGATAAACCAGGAACCTGTGGAGAAAAATTATAGGAATAAGTATAAGCAAATAAAAGGTAATGAGTGTTATTGGGTACAGCTGCCTGAAACAATTTTACTAATATGGAGTATCTGTGATCACCAGAATCCAACTACTAAGCTACAAAATATTTTCTGGTAAGAAAGGCAGTCACAATTTTGGCATCTCTTGATTACCAGTAAAGATAATTTTATATTATTTTCATTGGTATCTTTTATTAAAATTTGTACTGTCTTAAAAGGCCAACTTACATCAGATTCTATAGGTGGGTTTCCTCCAGCTTCTAGAAGTAGTACACTCCAATCCTTAACTTCACTAAGTCTGTTGGCCATAACGCTGCCTGCAGTTCCACCACCCACGATTACGAAGTCATACTCCTCAGAATCTATAATTTGAAACGATAACATTATACCACTTATCATCATCTTCTTGCCATTACCCAATTTATTTGGGGTCGGCGCAGCATGTTTTCTTCTTCCATACTCTTCTATTTACCGTCATCTCACAAGTAACATTCTTCCTAGCGATATCGACTTTCACACAATCCATCTATCGTTTCTGTGGTCGTCTCCTTCCGCAATATCCATCCACTTTCATGCTCAAAACGAAAAAAGATTTTGAACTTGCATTTATTTTTATCATTTTTTATACTTGATACAAAAAATTAAAGCTGCTAATCATAATTATTGCATAAATTTAAACGTGCTGTAGGACATGTTTTAAGATAAAAAATATGATAATAGCACGTCTTAGTTTCAAAACATCTTATGTTCTTATTGTAGTGAGATTTATTATTTTTTCCCACAAATATTTTTTTCCCACATTTGTTTTCACACTATCTTAATTGCATTGAATTACTTTGTTTTTAGGTACTAAACATATTTTTAGTAGGTCTGTTTTTCAAAGATTGATGCATAAAATTGCTAACTTTGCTATTGATGAAATGTTACGTTAGAGTCCAACATCTTCAAATCTGGATGCAACCGCTCAGTACATAATATTATTTTTGAAAAACTAATAGTGTGATAGTATCCAGACCGCTTATCGGGTAAGACAGCTATTCTTTCTAAGGAGATCAGCCAGCTGCAAACGACATTTTATATAACAGAAGCCAGCAGGTCAACGTAGAAGAATCTGGTAAATTTTACCAATCGAACATTAACCTTCCACTGTTATGATAAGTTTGAAAATCTATTGAAGAAATTTGACAGATTGAGGTAAGCTGATATGCTGGCCTCTGTACACAAGCGTTTGCGCGGACAAAGGTGCACTATATACCCCCACAGTCACTTTGCGATGGCAATCCGATACGACCGGAGACATATTTTTTCAGTGCAGATATACCTAGGTATAACAAATTAATTTTTCTACGTACCTTGAAGATCAGCACCAACAGGCCAATCTTTGGTTTGCACCATACATTGTGCAGCCAGGAAGAATTGAATAGCCGACAAAAATGTATTTGGACCTGCACCCGTCGTCGGAGCAATGCAAACGTTGTTACTTTAAACAAGAACAAAACATATTTGTAAAAATCATGCATAATGGAATTAATATTCGTAGCGGGATATTTATTTTTTATTTAGAAGTTTACAAATTGTGAGCACATTGAATAAAATTCAGCAGAAAGTCTTGTTTGGCAGATTTCCCGCTTGGTTTTTCGGACCGTACAGGCATCTTTATTCTGTGGTACAGGTTTCACACGTATACGAGTGACAACAAACAATTAATTGATATCTCTTCGAAAAATGACTGAAATTACGCGTCTGTTTTTTTTTTGCCGCACGGAGTAAATCGTGAGTAGAGAAACCGAGCATCTGGGATAGTGAGAGTAATAAAACTGATTAAAAATAATAAAAAAAATATATGTGGAAAGTGTAATGTACTTAATAGATTTGCTTTACATACCTGAACATTTTTAATTCAAAATTTCACAAACATGGAGACACGATGTTTCATTTATAATTCTCCCAAAATACAAACTTTTGAAGTTATTTTCACCTAAATTTAATTCAACTAAATAACTAAAAATTAAACTATTTTTGAAAATGGTCTATTGCACAAGCTGATAGGAACAAGTTTGAACAATTTTAACTGAAACGTTGTTAATATAAGCAACACCACGATAATGAATAATTTTAGTCTCACAAAACTTTAATTTGAATAATTATCGAGCAATTTTATTATTCTCGCATTCAGCAATTGTACACCTTATTGTTTAAGAAAGATTGTAAAATGAACGTTATTTTCGTAGAGGCACGAACCCCGAACAATGGCAAGCCCGAAATAATAAATATTAAGTAACTTATGTAGGTACAGTAAAGGTAACATGCACAGTAATAAAACAAAGATCTTTATATGATAAAGATATCAGTAGGTACATATCTTAAAATTATTCAATTCATTCAGAGTTGATCATTGTTCTCTTTTCATTTAAATTGAAAAACCGGACAATCGTGAGTCGGGTGCGCGCACGAGGGGTTCCATACTACTTTATAAAACCTGAAAACAAAATATGTTTGCTGTACGGAAACCCCCTAAATACTAATATTATTCTTGTTTTCTGTATTTGTTGTTATAATAATAATGGCGTCCTAGCCGATTACCGGCCACGGCGGCCGTTCTCATATAAGGAGATTAGCCAGCTGCGCAGGACATATTATAGTGCACAAGCATTTGCGCAGACACAGATGCACTCCCTATTCCCTCACTCTCATAACCCGATGGGACGGAAAGTCCGACACGACCGGAGAGAGATCAGGCGCAGGACCGACATTAACGTGCTTTCCGATGCACGGGTGTATCAATCACCAACTTCCAACTCCGGGCTGCTTTGTGAAAGTTTCTAAAACCCAACAAAGCGATTTCGGCCCGTCCTGGGAATCGAACCCGAGACCTCGTGCACAGCAGTCGGCTATGCGACCACTAGACCAACGAGGCAGTATAATGTTGTTATAGTGGTAATAATAACACATCATCTGTGACAACTCGACGTCTAACCATCAAGGTTCTTTAGATACAGCCTGATGGGTGACAAATGGACAGCGACGTCCAAGTCTTCCTAATAGGGTCCCCTTTTATAATTTTAAAATAAGTGTCAATTGCTTTAAGTTGATCATTATTTCTTATTAATATTAAAATTGAAAAATGTATAAAGAATAATAATAATGTTTCAATGTTTTTTACACACAACCGTAAAATACCATAGAAATAATAATATTAAAATTTTAATTATTGACAAAAAAAAATACTGCTTTGTATTCCAACTTATGTTTTTTCTCATGTCACTATTTGTTTATACAAAATAATTTATGATAATATACAGACGATAACGGGTCAACTGCCTTAATCCGTAAAATTTTACCAATCAAACATTAACCTTCCTCTATAGTGATAAGGTTGAAAATCTATTGAATAAATTGGTTTGATTGAGGTGGGTTGATGTACTGCTATCTGTACATTTACAAATTCACAAACGAGTAGGCTAATACAATTGTAATAAATTATATTAATAAACAGTCAAATACAATTGAATCTACGTCATACAAGTGGCACTTTCAAGAAGGTTCACAACATTGTTCCATTCAAGAAATACAGAAATTAAATAAATACATTTTAAAAGGTATTCAGTGTGTGTTAAATACTTTATTAGAGGTAAGTATTCCACGAAGGCCACCCAAAAGAAGCACACCACAAGGTATTCCACTTTGCACACCCGTAGGTGAGATTTGAATAAAAAATTAAAACAATTAATTTCCTATTCCACGAAGCACACCTCACGAATATCACTCGCACTCGCTAAGAAATAAAAATGTCGATAGAAGAAAATATTTATTATTAATTATTAAACCTAGAAAATACATTTTACTTAGAAAAGATACATTGGTACTGACTTAACCTGGAATCAGGCCTGAATACTCGTACTAGAGAGACAGGTTCTATAACGACTACGCTACCACATTCCATTATTGTTAAAACTCGTTGGTCTAGTGGTCGCATGCCGACTGCTGATCACAAGGTCTCGGGTTCGATTCCCGGGACGGGCCGAAATCACTTTGTGGGTTTTCGAAACTTTCACCAAGTAGCCCGGATCTGGAAGTTGGTGATTGATACACCCGTGCATCGGAGAGCACGTTAACGTCGGTCCTGCGCCTGATCTCTCTCCGGTCGTGACGAATTGCCGTGCCATCGGGTTATGAGAGTGAGGGAATAGGGAGTGCACCTGTGTCTGCGCAAATGCCTGTGCACTATAATATGTCCTGCGCAGCTGGCTGATCTCCTTATATGAGATCAGCCGCCGTGGCCGGCAATCGGCTAGGATGCCATATTGTTAAAAATATATCTAACCTCAATTAATTCTTTATGTGAATTTACTATTTGTTTAGTTCTTTGTCAGGAATCTGAAAATGGTATCAATATATTTGAGGTAATTAAGTAGCGATCCGGTTTTTAATGTTTGTTCTATTTGCAATACATTTTCGTGCTGAAATTTCCACGTGAAAACGCGATAAACAGAGTTCCTTGCGCAATTATGCCAACAACCGCTTGTATCGTAATAAGACAAAAGAAAATCAACCGAAAAAGACAAAAGAAAATAAACTGAATGATTATAATTATCATGGTCACATACGATCCAAACAATGACTCTCAGACAGGGGTTACACGATCAGCCAGGCGTCATTCCATTCCATCAGTCTGACCCGGCTCAGACTGATGCCAGATTGACGAACGAAAAACACGGCATATTCTGGACCATCAGTCCGTCAATCAACCGGTTACACGATAATTCTCCCATCATTCTGACCAGATTGATGGAATGGAATGACGCCAGACTGATCGTGTAACCCTTGTCTAAAAGTCAATACTAGCTTCTGCACAAAAATCCTAGAAATGCATTCATATTTACACTTCGCCTTAATAAGAAGCATGCGCAGTCGTACATTCGTAATGTGGTCGATTTATATTCTGTGTGTACTCAACCGTAATTAATTGGACAATTGCTTCTAGTAAATTGAGACGTTATGTTCAAGTCTAGATATACCTTCATGTTTCTAATAAAGCAGTGTTTGATTGTAGTTCCGATTGGGATTTAATTGTGCACAAAATCTTTAAAGCTGAGTTTTTATATTTTTTTAAACACGCTAATCTCAGAAACTACTAGACTGATTTGAAAAAATATTTCAGTGCTACATAGCCTATTTATTGAGGAAGGCTATATGCTTTTTATCCAGTAGTGCAGAGTAGTTCCCACGGGACCGCTGGCGGTAGCTAGTATACTGTACAAATATTTTTAAACTGATGAGTTTGTTTGTTTGCTAATCTCAGGAACTACGCGACCAATTTGAAAAGTTATTTGTGTTAGATAAGTCATTTATCGAGTGAGGCTATAGGATGTTTATACAGGTGCGAGAAATTGTTTCTATGAACGAAAAGTTGGCAGATAATTATATTATGAACCAAGGTTCTTCTAAAATGGGAAGGTTAATTAGGGGTAATAAGAATCTTAATCCTGTAATCTACTGCCTACTGCCGCCTTGATGCTACCTCGACCTTATTTTTTGAATAAACATTAGATTAGATATTATTATGGACTAGGGCCATTTCCTTATAAATATTTGAGAAGGAATTAAACATTTTATTTTGTTAATTAATAACAAGATATTTTTATAAATATAACTAACCTATATTTACATAAACATACAGGACTTGAACTAATCTATATATATAAAAGAAAGTCGGGTTTGTTCAAACACTTATAACTCGAGATCTGCTGGACCGATTTTCATGGTTTTTGGTTCGTTGGATTCGTCTCCGCCCCGAATAACAGAATACATCTTAAAAACAATAAAAAAATACGAATACATAAAAAAAGAAAGATTTTACTTAAAACGTTCATTTTTTCGTACCTGTCAAATACTGGGTTATTCTCAAACTGCCCCATTCTTTTGTTTAGCAAACGCGAACATTGATTCTCAAATGCATCCACGGCATTTTTATTTAGAAATAAATAATACAGTAAAAAGGTACTTTAAGTTTCATTTTGACCCACGAATACTT
>NWSH02000019.1:9831164-9857526 GCA_002382865.2 Heliothis virescens
AAAAAGTAAAGAAATACAAAAAATAATATACTACATAAATTTCTATACGAGAATGTGTTTAACAATAACAATAAATAAGAAGCATTTCTGAACTATACCCTTTGACCATAGACTGGGCGGACACGGTCGAGGGAGGTAGGTTGATGTTCGATTGGTGAAATTTGACAGATTCGTATACGTTGACCTGCTGTCGTCTGTACCAGGACATCATAATTTATAACTCAAGAACGGCTGAAAATTGGTAGAGAGGTAGCTAAGAACTGGGATAAGGACATAGGACATGTCGATGTAACTGCTCACCATGCTTCGTAACTTAAACCAACCAGAACTGTGCAATGTGCTAAACTGATGAACAATTTGATTTACGCCACAATACTCAAAGAAAAAATCAAAGGGGGGAAAGTTCTCATTCCGATGGTCCAAACCGACATGCCATTTGAGTTTAAACAGCTTGAATTTCCGATCTGTCTTGCCATCACTGTATATAAGTCACTCAAGGGTCGGACCTTCCGTGTTATTTGTTTTCGCGTCTAAAAATCAAAAATGTAGTCTATTACAAGGTGCTTCAATAAATAGCAAATAAAGAATCATTGAATAATTATAAATATATTTTTATAATATGACCATGTGATATTGCTCTTTAAGGCGGAACAAAGTTCGCCGGGTCAGCTAGTAAAATATATACTACAAAATCACGCTAAGACAGTACTTTTTTATTAATTTCGCGAAATTCTTTGATAAAAAAGAGGTGAATATTTTGAGGAATACTCATTTTAAGGACCTAACCTCAGTCTTAGGTCTACAAACAGTAGTGGCACTTAGACTTCCAAACAAACCCTTGTGAGAAATATTACCAAAAGGTCTTGGGTATTTCATGAGGACCCAGGCAAGCAATAAGGCTGAATATTAAATACTAAGATATGAACCCCTAGAGAATATTATTGCATCTTGAGTAAAGAGCAAATACAGGGAATGTGATGAGAATCCTGTTATTTTTCCGTACGTTTCTGATATTTGATGAAAATGTTCCAAGGATAGGAGTAAAAAATGTGGTAATGGCTACGATAGGCATTCTAAATATATGCATACAAATAAGTTTCGACTTGAATTCAAACTTGATGAAGAATTTGGTGCAATTCGGTAATCTAAGGACATCCCAAAAAACGAAGTTACATAGATATATCTAGGGACTACTAAACCGAGAAGAATATTATTATTACAAACGCTCTCTTACTAAACAATGTCTGAAACACTTTCTTACTGACTTATTAAATATTTTTTTTAGGTTAAAGAAACACAGTGTTCTCATGATCTCTCTATTTTCTACGCGTTTTGAGTTATTTGATTCTCATACCATAGTCTCATATCCTTGGAGACAATAGTTTTCATAATATATTCGTGAAATATTCTCTCAGGAAGCAGACCACAGACATTACCTAATGTTACCTAAGTACAAACATTCTGTAGATAATAAAGGAAAATGATTATCAGTCGCGCGGCACCACGGCGCGAAATCCTGTAGTTCCGCAGACCACAATTCCGATATGTGTGTCACGCTGCGATGTTCAAATGCCATGCCTCCCCTACACATCGTTGGGGGAAGATTGCTGCGATTCCATGAGTATGTTCTGTATAGTAGAAATAATTAATCATTATCATGATAATTGAAAATAATTATATGAAAGTTATCACACTTATTCAACGTGGAGACTGCTTCAATCGTCTACTTCTGAGCAAGACAGCCAGATATCAGATTATTAGAGGATTTTTATGTAGCTAGTAAGTATAATATAGGTACTGTATACACCTGTAGCAATTTTGTATTAAAAACAGCCAAAAAACAAAGAGATGTGGTCTCATGGAACACACGATTAAATACGGTGATCTTATTTATATGGTTCACGAAATTAAATCCCCCCTTGAGACACGCGTTTTATACTTACATCCATTCTGTACCTACATATCTATAGGCATACAGAATTCGGTAGGCATGCGAGGCACACAAAACGCTTACATACTTAATAAAGCGATAAATCAGTAGATACTGCTACTTTCAAGTTACTGTTTAGTTACAGATGATTTACGGTAACTTTACTTGTAAACTTAAGTTGAAGGGGGCTTACAATTGACTTAAGTAATAAGTTGAAGTTTCTCTAATTAATGTGTAGGTAAGAGGTAGGTTTAATATTGTAAATATTGAGGTATTTACAGAACTATTCGGTATTATCAAAGATGTTGTACGTTTTTTTTTTTGTTCTGAAGGATCTTTTAATATTGAAAATTACCTCATAAATACATCTAAAGGTCTGTCTGTGACAGATTCCCCTTTTTACAATACGACTGCCTATTGTGTCACTTGTTGTTTATTTTTTCGAATTGTAAAATAAAAAAGTATTTTTTTTGTATAAGTACATAATATTTATGTAACTTGGAACAAGGTAGTTTAGACTGATATAGAAGAAACGAATTCTAATAAATTAAAATGTTTCATAGAACAGATCAAAACAAAGATCAACACAGTTCGCTTTCACCAAAATTAGATACATATTTAATTCATTCAATTATCACACATTTAGCAATAAAACATTAGCGAGCCGTCAAAATAATAATGAATTTAGTTCATTAGTAATGCATAATTAATTCTTGTGGTGAATTTCAATCATCGGTCGGTGGCAGTGGCGTTTCAACTAGATAGTTATGACTGATACAATTTGTCAGGCATTTTGATATTGTTCCAGCTAATTTCGCAATTTAGACTACTCTGTATAATTTTGGTATTTGATAGATTTAACTCGGAATAAAGCGGTGTGTAAGTATAGGGGGCAAACCAACATCTTCCTGCCCCAATAGCCAACCTCACATGCCCGTGGTGCACCCTGCTGAAAAACTGACGAGGCTCAGGCAACCGATTGGTGGCGGTATGACTACCACACAGCACCAAGTGGGATATTAAATGCCTTGCTCGGAGATTAGCAGGAGCATCGTCGATGCTTGAAATATCCTACACTGCACTACCTTTTTTATTCATGCCTTGCCAACATGCATTCCTCCTTTGTTGGTTGTCCAGTAGTGGTACGTTTATCAGTAGTGACGACGAATTCGAAATACTTTAAGTTTGTCATAGAGTAACGCTTGAACTGTACTTAAAATTGAGAGACTTTTCAGTATGCGGTCGTTAGAGTTGTAAAGAATATAGGTACGATATTTATAATATCATTATTCTATTCCCTAAATGAATGTGTACCTATTTACTGTGAATTATATTGTTATGTAATGTAAAATAACATTCACCCATAAAAAAATAAAAAACGCCTTATAATGTACTAATAGCAATATTTACTCGACGTTGGTACATTTAAACGATTTTATTTTACGTGCTTGTCATATCATAATATTTTATGCAACGAAAAATAAAATCGTAAGTGGTGCCAAATAATTTATTATTATCAGAAATCCGTTTTATAAAAATAGTCTTGTCATAAATCCTTTATAAAATATATTATTATTTATAAAACAAAATTGTCGTTAAACTTTAAAAACATAGAATATCTTAAAATAATAGCTTTGTATCACTTAAGTTTTATAAATGATAAATGTAACTATTCTAAAGAATGTTTATTCCCATTTGCTGCAAAGTGATGCTAATGCACTTTGCGTTGATAATGTTGAAAATTTTCAATTGCCCCATCTCCCAAAGGAAAAAGGTCGTAAAGATAAGGCGTATGACCGCCATTAAACCCTTTTACATTCGTATAGTGTTTGTTATACTATGTTACATTTATTTGATACGCTCTTTCACTTTCAGGGAGCATAATAAGTATGTTTATCATGCACTTGGGTAAAGGTTTGCCAAGTGTGTGCTTTTGTGATAAAACTTTTAGATAAGAAAATAGAAAGTCGCTGCTTTTGTTCAAACATTTTGAAATTCTTAAATCTTTTAAGAAAAAAGTCTTCTTAAATAATTCAGACCTCTCGAAAAAGTCGAGTTACTACTAAATTCTAATGATGAACTATTATCCCATCTTTTAAATCTTGGTTTTTCACGATAACATGATAAATGTGAAAGTTTGTATGTGAAAATATTTGATAATTTTGATTAAACTTGGTAGTAATTAGCTATATGATATTGTCACCAAAAAATCATAATAATGAATGCTAAGTATTTTTTACCCGAGCCTTGGGTAGAGTTCCATCGGGCTCTGCTAAAACCCCGAAAAGTGAACAGCTAAAGTTTTTATACTTAGAATAAATTTTATACCGTATAACGTAAAGGGTGCGAGTGACACCACAAAACACAGGGCAGTTTATAAGACAACCCTTAAACCCTTTGTAAGTGATTCAAAATAAACATATAACTATCTTAGACGCCTTGCCAAAAGCAGTAGGTATCAGTTTTGATAAATGGTCTCTCATTGTTTATGCAAGCAGGACGCGAGGTCAATACCCACTTCTGTTTTGGTTCACAGAATAACTATTTTTACTCTCGTATATGTCTTCTTATTCGATGCTTAAGAAATATGAGTGATCGTACTTATGATAATGAAGAATAGTATCCCTACGATTTTTATAAGTAAGTATGTATTCTAGTTCCACTTCACTATAAATCAACTGCCTAGTTGGTCTTGTTGTGGCATAGCCTACTGCTATGCACGAGGTCTCGAGTTCGATTCTCGGGTCGGGCCGAAATTGCTTTGTGGGTTTTAGTTTTCTAAAACCAGAAGTTTTCACAAAGAAGACTTAAGTCTGGAAGTTGGTGATTGATACACTCGTGCATCAGAAAACACGTGAATGTCGGTCCTGCGCTTGATCTCTCTCCGATCGTGTCCAATTGCCGTCCCGCTGGGCTATGAAGGTGAGGGAATTGGAAGTGCACTGCGAAAATGTCTGTTTGTTTACTATCCTTAATATTTCCCTGATTTCCTTATATGAGAACAGCCGCCATAGCCGACAATCGTCCTTGAACGCCATTGTTATTGTTATAATAATCAAAACTGTGTAAAGTAGGAAATGAATGACTGTGAAAATAGGGAAAGTGATAAACTAAGTTTAAAAAAGGCTTTGTCGCATCTCTGTAATTTGAACTCAAAGTTGACCTCACAGAAATACAACATTACATAACCAAAATATTTGAAAAAATCTTATAATTTACTTAGCACTGTTAAAACAAATAAAAATAGATACTTTTTCCGTATTCCATCACTTTTGTGATTGCCAATTACTTAAGCGAGATCGTTATTTCAGAAATCACAGCGCATCGCCGTCTGTTTAAATAATCATATGGTTGAAACTTCCAAGAGAGATAAATATTTTTTTACAATCTTTAATGCCATCCTTCAACTCTGAATTCCTAGTACAAAAATAGACTAGACTTAATTTTTTATTCAAAGTACTTACTAACAGATGTTTTTGATAGCATTTTGAATTTATTGCTTTATCTAATGAAGGTTTATTTGAACCCTTTTTTTGCAATGGGAACAATAAAAATTGCAAATGTTGTACAAACGTTTTTGCCAATATTATCTTTATCATGCCTTTTAGCTTTACCTTTTAAGCCTGCTTTGGGCCTTATGCATCCTAAAAAGCTAAATATAGGATTCCTAGTACGCGTTCTTATTACTTTAAGACTAGTATAAACTTATACTTAGGTATATATCCAAATCACGCCGTGATAGAGCACCTTTGTGTTCTAGACTACGATTCAGTATCAAATAATCTACAAAAAAATATAAATTTCATCTTTGCGTAGCAAAATATATTAATAAACTAGTGTAATTTACATCGTACCAGCTTCTGCCAGCGGTTTCACCCGCGTCCCGTGGGACCTACTCGGCGTACCCGGATAAAAAGTAGCCTATAGCCTTCTTTGATAAAAGGGCTATCTAACACTGAAATAAATTTTCAACCTTTATAATATTAGTATAGATTTCTAATTACCTATACAAGTTCTTGCCGAAAGCTAAGTTTAGGTCTTAATAAAATAATAATACTAAGTAATAGATCATACTAATCTAACTACTAACGACTATTCTTCAATCTTTTTCCATTCTCATAACAGCCCACATTAGATACTCAAAAACATTTTCCTGTTATCTAACACAAGACAAAACAAGTCTCCCAGGAAAAATGAAAGTAGCGAAATACTCCCAAAATTAATGGAATATAACACTTATTATGTTGTTATCCTGAACAAATAACAACATCGAACACGTTATCATTAACTGTAATGCGGAGGTCCCGCAAAATGTCTCGGAGGCGTTGTTAGACCCTCAGATTTTCGGCTTTGGTCACATACAATAGTTGGTACCTACATTACAAATCTCACCTGGTTATCTGCCTACCTGTTTTAGATAAGGCCTGATGAATATACAGGGTTGCGTAAAACTATTATCTTGGGTACAATGTATGGTGTTTTTGGAACTCCTATTATTGTGTTTTACATGGGTTCTGCGAACAATAGATTTGTTTATTGAAACGTTATTGAATATACAAACAAATATTCGTGCTATTGCCATTATAAAATAAAAGAAACCTACTATGTTGAATTGGACAATGATTTCTTCCAACACCGAGTTCAGTATTCTAACCGATTAAAGATATTTCTAACTAAAAAGAAAAGAATTAGACCTTACATTACGGAACCTTAGCCGCCATAATTAAACCTAAAGAAGAATTTCTTTTTATCATCGAGTTTATAAAAGAGATTCTAGAACAAGTTTTTTATATAGGAATACTAACGAGGGCCTTGTCTAAGTTATGACCGTTTTGCATTGTTTTAATCACCCAGACCGGCTTACCAAACTAAGAGGAGAATAAGACGAGAAAAGATAAATCATTCCGAGAAGAAAGGATTTATTTGCGTGCTTTTACTAAAAGAAAACTGAATTTTTAAATGAAAGGATAACTAACGTTGTTTGTAAAGCGTTTGTAGTTGTTGCTGCCAACATTTTAAGTTCTTCCTAAAAATATACGTAGTAGGACTAGCTGGTTCACCTGCGTCCTTGGGAAATACATGACATATGTACCAAACATTTATATAGTTCCAGATGCTTTAAGGTCATGGCACACTATGCCCGCACCGCAACGGCACATCTCCAACCCAGCAAATAACGTGTCATTTAAATTTGAACATTAAATCGTATGACGTATGATATATTTCATAACGTCAATACAAAAAAGCCAACGGCGGGCAGTCAGCGCGCGGGTTCCTATCTAACAACTCACGTTGTTATGAAATATGTATATCATACGTCATACAATTTAATGTCCAAATTTAAATGACACGTTATTTGCTGGGTTGGAGCTGTGCCGTGACCGTGCCGGTACAATGTGCCATAACCTTATGTGTGAAAGACAGACAGAATTATTTTTGCATGTATAAATAATATCAGTATAGTTATATAGACTAAACTATTTAAACAACTGAAGGTTTATTTGTATCAGTTATTACTGTAGCAGTGTAGGCTCTCGCTACTTAAATCGCTACGGATTAGCTTGCTACGAAGCTTGTTGGGTAGCATCATCGTAGACTACAAGCCAACTTTTAACATAACGTGTATTTCCGTAGACTATTTTGGAGATAATTTAATTTTTAGATTTTTTTATCTATATATAGATTCTCTATTGTTTACTTATTTACACAAGATACTTATCCTGTTGCCTAGCAGTTGTCAGAACACATAAAAAAATCGAAACAAATCGAGATTTCACTTTGAGATAATTAAGTACCTAAACGGTCTTCAATAACATAGAATCAGGTCTTATAATCATAAAAACCTACACTAACTTAATATAGAATTTTAAATACTAGGCCAAAGTACCCTTTTCATAGCTTCACAGATTAGATCAGATAGACCGTAACTTATTTGATCAGAATAATTTTCCCAACTTAAATTGAACTCGGAAAACTTTTGAATAAATTATCAAGAAGTTATTGACTTTCACTCGTAAAGGGATGACCTGACACGTTTTAAAAATAGAGCTGTTGAAAAGTTTTTGGTTTTCCAGTTAGAAGAATTGATTTTAGTTCCGAGAGATTGGGAATGATATTTAATTTGTTAACAAAATAAACCGTTTTGAGCTGTTTCAATATAAAAGGTTAATACCAGGAAAAAACTTAATTTCACTAATAGTCAGCTAAATTATTTCTGCGTATTTTAGGTAGTTATCTGAATTTAGTTTTGCGAGAACTTTCTATGTATAGACGACAGCACATCAAGTTACCACAATCTGTCAAATTTCTGCAATCGATTTTCAACCTTATCACAATTGAGGTAGGTTAATGTTCGATTGGTAAAATTGACAGATTCGTATTCGTTGGCCTGCTGTTATCTGTAGGTACATAAAATATTAATTTAATATTCATCTATATGTATTAACCAATAATATTAGGTTAAAACTAGATCTGAGTTGGTTTGGTGGCGCGCTGCGATCCCAATAGATGATTTAAAAATATATCGTGTTATAGGAAGATTTTTTTCCGAGTACTTGATGTTACGCAATATTTCCTACGAGACACAAAAATGTCTATTTCAAAAAACAGTATATATAGTGTGTTATGTCTAACAGTCTATATACTCGTATACCTACTACTAATTAATTAAGTTCTAAGAGTAATTAGTTTCATGAAAATAGTGATAGTCTTAGTGAAAGGAATGACAGCATTTTATCAAGATTAGCACTAATTAGTCTAGTCTAGATTTAGGCCTAAATAAAAGACTATAATGTTTGTATTTAGAGACCCTTGTAAAACGCATCAGAGCGCGCTTGATTCAAACTAAAGGCTTACCATTATACAAATTATATGACGCAGTAGTTTCATTCTTATTTTTGTTCTATTGATACTCTTAATGTCGAGAAGTAATTAAGGTACCAAATCTCACGTTAAATCATTGCACTGTGAAAAACATGAAAACAAGTTAAAAAGGATTCATAAGAATGTTCCAGTAATATTATCCCATTTTACGAATTTAACCCTCTTGATAACTATTGGCCTATTGGAAAGTAGGATTAAAAAACAACGTTGACTTTAAATATTATAAACTTTTAAGCTCAAGATGCTCAATCTGCGACGCAGCTCGAGTTTACACCCAAACTATAGTCAGATATTATGTCTTGTAGTAAACCTGCCATCTATGCAGTATACTAAACTGATCCTACTGCTATCACCCTCCTCGCTGTAGTTCAATAACGCAGGCTGTATAACGTTGTGCGAGATGATTGCCTTCCTATTGTGTTCATTGACGTGACCAGCTCTTTATCACACTATTCATGTGCGCTTAGTTCCCAGCACAAATAGGATCCTCTGATTAGACTTCTGGATAGCTTTTGTGTCGTAATAGAAGTTTAATACGCTTATAAAATACTAGTCGTCTTTCGCGGTTTCACTTCTCGTATCCGGATAAAACATGGCCGATGTTCAGCGCAAAGAACGTAGCTTCCTAATAGTGAAAGAATTATTCAAATCGGTTCAGTAGATCCGGAGCCTATTCATTTCAAACAAAAAAACCTTCCCTCTTTATAATATTAGTATACAATTCCACCATGCAGGTTTTAATCCCTTTATTGAAACAAAAAAAAGTTTGAATACCGTATTGGCGCCATTTTCGCACAATGACTGGCCAGTAATTGTTTGAAAATGGAAACGCAAGTCCAAATGAAGCCAATTCGCACGCCATATTTGTGTCCACTTTATTGAGGTGAAAAATGTATTACAGTTACTGTCCCAATTATCAAAAAAAATATTGGCAAATGGATTTTTTAAGCACAGGTGAAAATCGTGAAATTATTTCCTCACTGCAAGCTTTTCAGAAAGCCAGAATGAAATAAAAGCCGATGGGTACCCGTAAGACGACAGCCCAACGAGTTATACTATCGTTGTGCCGGTATTTCTTAAGTTTAAATACATTGCATAAAATATGAATCAACTTTTTCGTACACATTTTTTGCACCTTCTCTCGGTACAATACCAAAAATCGCTACCAGGTCACCGCGCTTAACCTGAATCTTGAAGCAAACAATCTGTTTTACAGAACCAACATTCCGAGGAAGTAGCAATAAAATCTAATGCATCCATTACAGGCGGCGTAACAACTAACATTTTTTAATTTTACAAAGGAACGCGGCGTTTCTTCGGTTAAATGGCCGGCGATTAGTTTTAACTGCGTGCTGGTGACGCCGCTGGTATCAATTAACGGTTGGGGTAAGGCTGGGTACACTGTGATTTTGTTTAACTGTTGGTTTTAGAAAAACAATGAACAGATGTTTGATATGGCGTGTTTAAGAAAAATCCCATTAAAACAATTGTAGAAGTATTTTTTTATATTTTTCAATAATTTTAATAAAACAGTGCATCGTGATTAAATAGACGTAAAATCATCATCTGCCTAGCCTTTTCCCAACTATGTTGGGGTTGGCTTCCAGTCTAACCGGATGCAGCTGAGAACCAGTGTTTTACATGGAGCGACTGCACCTCCACAACCCAGTTACCTGGGCAACCTGGCACCCCTTGGTAAGACTGGTTGTCAGACTTTCTGGCTTCTGACTACTCGTAACGACTGCCAAAGATGTTCAAATGACAGCCGGGACCCACTGTTTATCGTGCCTTCCGAAACACGGAAGAACTCGTTATGAACAGATTGGTCAACCATCACGGACCACGGACCGACCGCGCCAAGCGTTGCTTAACCTTATGATCGATCGATCCGCGCGGCTTTGACTTAGCCACGAGCTCTTCTATCATCGTAGAAACAAAAAAAATATCTAAGTTTTTGCAATAATTGTAAAATTTGACAATAAAACGAACGAGTTTTTTTTTTCTATGAAAACCAAATTCATTTGGGTATTTTTTTTAACTCCAGCATAGACCCTAATTTCATTGAACACATTATAAAGACCCACACTGTATATTTCGATCTAAACTTGATACAATACCGAGATCGATCAATTACACCCATATTGAGGCTAACTAGTAGGTTTAACCAGCCGCTGTGTTCCATTAACCACTGTTACTGCACTGTGTTCAAACACGTTGATTGCTTATGTATTGTGTTTATATACGTTTATGTAAATTATAGGCGTTAAGTCTTATGTTATGTAAATGTTCTGAGAAACCAGGATAGACAGATTTACTTGCATGGTTATTTCATATTGAATTTTCAATTTGTTTTTTTTAACCGACTTCAAAAAAACGAGGTTCTTAGTTTGAAAAGTATGTAAGGTCAGTGGGGGCAAGATGAAAAACGGGGTAACACAAAATGTCATCCATAACTCCAGATTTAGTGCAGATTTTGCTGTGATAGCAACATTATTAGAATCGCCATTTTGTTACGCCAAACTTTCTCATTCAGCGTTTGCCATTTCGAGTGATTGGTTGTGTTAAAAACTTAAATACCCAAGTCGTGACTTTTACGAAGTTAAATCGAGTTTTTTTATCTTCCCCCAAGTTCTATAACTTCACTTATGAGGTAGGTACGAGTGTTTTATTGGAATACCTGCTCATTATTTTGAATTTTTAGTCGTGTTATTACACCTAAATATGTTTTTATAACGTACTTTAGGAGTTATTACAACTTTCCATCTTCACCCATAAAAATTTGACGGGGTAAGAAGAACATATAAAAATTTCGATCTGACCCCGATTTCAAAACTCATAGTTTCATTTCAAATTGTGTGGATTTTAATTATTATTATTAATAAAAGGATTTATTTGATTGACAGTATTTTTTTAAATTCATTTTTAAGCTGTAGTGAAAAGTTTGGGAACCTCTTCTTCAATCTTTCCCCGGTGGGGTAAGATTGAAATATACAAAACAAATAATTCGTTTTATCTTTGTTATGCCAAGGCATTTTGACACTAATGGTAGTTCCGAGTATCCTAGGCACTTCAAAATAAAGACTAGTGAGCATCAACAGCGTCAGATATTCATTTGAACGATTTTAGAAACTATTTCGGTCTTTCCCCATCACCTTTTTGTCTTTCCCCTAGACATATTTTCGTAATAACAACATTTAACTTATTTTTTTTTCTGCTTTCGAATAGATTTAATAGGAAGGTATTAATATGATACAAAAATATATTCTTTGCTCTTTACTCATGACAAAAAACATTTTAGAATACGCTTATATGTACGGTTCTACACGTCTTCAAACACAACACTGCTAATCTCATCGAAAAACCGTTCGGTCTTGCCCCTACCGACCTTATTTTAATATATTTTCAGTATGTGAAAAACAAATGCATTGGTAACTTTATCGTAAAAAAAAAAAAATTATCTATCCAGAGATATATGAAATATCTGTGTTTAAAATCACGTTATGCAATAAAAAAATGAAGGAAAAAAGAACTAATTATTAGCTGTTAAATGAAAAGACTTTGAATGCATTCAATGGTCAAATAAAAATATCAACAAACACGATAAAAAGTACAGAAAAAAAAACAATATCTGCTGAGGGCGTGAGTAGAATTAATTTTCAATTCAACAACATAATGCTCATATTCCTATGCAAAATAGGTATAAAACGAAAACGTTCAACAATTATATTGCTATTGAAGCGTTAAGCTTTTTGAACTTAATTAATCTAACACTAATTCTATAGTTAATGATTATTCGATAAAACAATAAGAATGAACTTTAACAATACTTTTAATAGGTAAATTCTTAATCGCTTCATAATTGTTTTTAACGATGTCTGCTGCGTTTTATGTGCAATATCTGTTTTTAATGGCAGCTTTAAAAAAGTGTAAATTAATACTTTTATTGCAGTGTGTATGACTCCTTAGAGATAATAGCTCTTGCAGTAACATCGGTCTTAGCTTCTCTTCAATTAGAAATGCCATCATCGATGGTTACAAGTTATCGTAGGACTTATTATAGATCATTTAAAGAGATTGTGTCCTTTAACTGTGTATTTAATATTCCACTTAAAAAAACTTTGAAAATTCTTCAAAATGCAGATCTAAAATATATATTGACTAGCTTCAGCCAGCGGTTTCACCCTCATCCCATCCGCGCACCCGGATAAATATTATAATAGCCTTTTTCGGTAAATGGGCTATCTAACAGTGAAAGATTTTTTCAAATTGAACCAGTAGTTCCTGAGATTAGCGCGTTCAAACAAACAAGGTCTAAAGTATTTTCAGAAGGTACATCTGAATAAACCACAGTAAAAAAAGAGATTTAAAAAAACCAGCCAGTAAAAATCTATCGATAAACAAACCGACCTCACTAACATCATCATCCCCATTACAGTGCGGTATATTGGACTCAATATATCGATATTAGTAGCTAACCAAGCGCTTTCTCAAGTTCTCTTAAAAGGGACTAGAGCCTACCCAGCGACAAATAAAATTTAATAGACCCCTACAAGGTTTCCTTTTCACACAAAATATTTTAGCTACATTTGCATTACAAAAGGCTATTCACTGGTCTTGGGTCTAAATATGTAGGTAGGTATATTTTATTATTGGAACTGGGTCTATCAACCTGGAGGGTTTGTGAATGGGAATCTTATTTATGCGGTGATATAACGACGTTAGGGATCATTGGTAAATAAGAATTTGGACTAATCGACCCATGATGAATTTGTTCATAATTTTATTAGTATTAAGTTTCCTGATTGATAAGAAAATACATACTTATGGTAATTGGAATGAACTAAAATACGTGTAGAAAAGTAATGTAATTGTTATTAAACTTTACACAACACTCTATTAGAAGAGACCAAATCACTTCTTGCACTCCTCCTCACGGCATTTTGTATGTGTGTGGTGTTCCTGATATATTAAATAGCCTAATAATTTACTGACTGGAATTAATCAACTCAATAATTCGAAGTTTCCAGGAAAGCTGGTTTCCGCTTATATCCAGGTTAATTTCACTAGAACTCAATATCTGATACTAGTATTGAAATGTCAAAAAACACATAGTTAATTTTAGTTTCTGATCTTGAAGAAGATATAACGCAGTAAATACATCAGGCAGTCAAAAACCAAAGTCTAGGATCCAAACATTAGCCAGTCACGCTTTTAATGACTCCCGCTTAGCGTCAGTTGTTTATCGCTAAAACTTCAAAACTTGTATTTAACTAACAGACACTGATCGTGTTCCGACTTTATCTCCAAGGGCTTTATAACTATAGGATGGATTGCAAGTTGCAACTCAATCCGGGGCGTTAACCGTTAGGATGAGTCCGTATCGGATTTATTCTTCCATTTTCATTTCGGGATTTTCATTTTTATGTTTGTGCTATCTACGTATTTGTGGCAATAAGTAATTGTAGGTGTTTATTTTCAGCGTTGATAGTACGATTAATGTTTATTTTGTTGATTTTTGGTTTTTATACAAAACGCTATGATAGTACAATTAAAGCGAGATTTGAATGTATGCCAATTTACATTATTTGTTTGTTTTTTAAAAACATAGTCCCTTTAAAAGCTTCGGTAACAAAAACATCCCTCGATTTTATAAGTTTGACCACTATCTGTGATTGTGTGTCTATTTATGTTAGCGTTAGACTTAAAAATCTGTTTCATATAAGCAAAAAAACATTACGCAACACAGCATACAAGGATGTATTTACCTAGGCTACCCCGTCTTTTAACAAACAAGACGCTCTTTGCGATGAAATGAAGCATGTTTCTTATTTTACCAGAGGCAAGTGCAGTAAAAAGCAAGGAATACCAAATGTAGGATTTGCTTGTCAACTCTTCTAAGCTATCTTTAGGAGGTACTTACACTGAGAAACTAGTGACATAAACAGTAAACTAGGAAAATTTGGAGTTTGTTGCAGCTTACGTAGTTATTTTTCAACACGTGTTTCAAATTTGAGCCTAGAACTTCTAGATGAAGTTGTGAGTACAAGCGGCGACTTTTGAAACTAGTTGCCCCGGGCAACCTGGTACCCGTTGGTAAGTCTGGTTGTCAATCTTTCTGGTTACTAATTACCCTTAACAACCGCCAAAGATATTGAAATGACAACCGGCGCTTACCAATTTAACGTGTCCCACCCATCCAAAGAATTAACCCGTGCGATGGTTAATTAGCCATGATCTCCTAGATGAAACAGTGTAAATGATATACACTTATTATTGAAACCTACAATAGTATACTCTTAGGCAGTAAAAATATCAAAGAAAAAGTACATACTTACGAAACTAAAAAGAAGAAACACTACATTTCTAACAAGGTGGCCGTAGAAATCTCATCGTGATTGCTTGGATTGTAGGTTCAATTTCAAAGCTGGCTTTATAAAACGATATAATTTTTATTCTCTCGTATTTCATAGTTTTTATTTTTTAAAATAACTTCTTATAGGCGAGTTTTTGTGCCAGTATTGCGAGAGTTTGCTAAGAGTTTGGTGCTTGAACGTTTTTGCATGAAAAAGCGACTGTGCAACGACTAAGCAATAACTTTGGAAGTTGATACTGACGCAGTTTGCTGTTTCTTACTTATTCACTTTTCACTATTTTAGTTTATTATACTTTATCATCTTAAAAAGCTATTTGATATCCTATACGGAACATTTTCATACAGATCGCTTAACAAAAAATACATAAGGTAATTACTTAAAATCGGTCAACGTAAGGAAAATAAACGTGTAACAGCTTAAACGGTGCCAAGTTTTCTCGATAAACTTTTTGAATTGAAATTGAAAATAACAAATAAATCAAAGATTTAGGTAATTTATTATCGCAAATGATAAAGATGATGCCTTCTACCCAATATTAAAATATCCGCTCCTCGTTGCGGTGTCTACGTTATTAAGAAACTTTTTTGATATTTTGTACCACAATTCAATAAAAATCTTGCTAGAATGTCAAAGGCTGAGCTTAACTATCACAGTGAAGGATTTAAGTTGAGGACTAGAATATTCAGTATAATAATTTATTTGCTTCAGAAATATGATGAAGAGCTTCTAGACATTTTTTGAACACAATAGACTTCTTACACCCCGTTCTTGTGAACTTGGCATGAGGTTAGAAATATTTAGCATCAATAAATTATGTTGCCAAGGTTTTTCTCATCTATATAGCTACATATTTAATAGATATCAGGGCTTGGATAACGCTAACGTGGGTTTATAGTCTCATCTATAAATCCCTACTAATGTCATAAATGCGAAAGTAACTCTGTCTGTCTGTTACGCTTTCACGCCTAAACCAGTGAGCCGATTTTGATGAAATTTGATTCAGAGATAGAAACGACCCTAAGGAACAACTAAAGCTACTTTTTATCCGGGTATGGGAAATAGCTCCCTCGGGAAGCGGGCGAAGCCGCTGGCAGAAGCTAGTAATATTATAATTCAGTTACCTCACTACCTTACTACTTTTTGCCTAGCTTTCATGCTTAAACTACTTAAAAATACTATAAATCTTTATTTTTAAATGTTTAGTACGCATATAGTCTAGAGTACAAAAAAGGACATAGGTTTTTTTTTAATCCAGGCAAATTCTTTGTGGCTATAGAGTTGCCAATTAAAACTGTTTATTTTCCTTATACCACGTCTGTTCAAAATCCAAAGTCTACATAAACAATCCAGCCAAATGCGTGGTGTAGGAAATTACGGGAACTACCGTCCATTGACAAAATACACTAGGATTTTTGTTTACACTTTTATCAAAACAAAATAGGTACCAGCTAGAACCAGTCTATATGCTAAATTCAACAGGCCATCAATCAAACCGCTTTATTTATTAAAAAAAAACAAACAAAAACCTTTGAAATGTACGCACACAAACAGTACATGGAAATTCCAAAAAACCAAAGTTTAGTGGATAAATTAAAAACCACAAATTGGGAAGTACTGAAAAAAATATGTGGACAAACAAAATGAAAAGGATTTTCAAATAAAAAACGTGCAATAAATGTTTTTGATTGTGTTTTTCTATGTAAATAACAACCTACTATTGTCATGTTCCTATACTCGAAAAATATCTAAAACTAGCAGTTTTTTGCGGTTCCGCCCACGTTCTAGGGAACTACTTCCCACACCCGGATATAAGTCACCTGTCCTTTTTCAGGCCTAGAATAGGTACCTATTATTGCTATCTGTGTACCTAATATCATTTAAATTGCTTCAGTAGTTTTGGCGTAAAAACGCAACATAGAGACTAGTTACTTTCGCACTTTTAATACCTATTATTATAAATCAAAAAATAAAACAAAAATATTCAAAAATCAAATGCGCCATTTATAATCACAGTCTTCAGAAACTAGTTTAACCTTCAACATGGTTCACTTAATAGTAAAGATCTTCATCGTACACTTTACAACCTGAAATCTGTATTTACCTGAAAATACCTTTTCGTGACCTCAGGATCCCAATTAGGAAGTATGGTTATCGACCGGCTGTTACGGCCTTTTGATCATCGCTGACCTCCCACGGTTTACCCGGAGATAGATTAATCAGAAACGTTAGGAGGATCAAGGATAGAACATGGCTATTATTAACCGACTTCCCAAAATAGGAAGAGGTTCTCAATGCAACTAGGAGCCTACAAGCCCCTTTGAAATAAACGCATTTGACTTTGATATATGGTCCCACTACTAATAGGTACAGTAGCCTAAGTAATGAAGAAATTGGAAAATATTTATACTGTAGATGCAATCTTTTTGCATGTACAGTATAAATATTTTCCCTTATTAATTGTAAAACTTTTCTATGAGTAACTTAAAAAAAACCTATCTACTTTATTATAAAAGTGAACATACTATCGATCGCGCATAATCATCCATTTACACCAAA
This sequence comes from Heliothis virescens, assembly GCA_002382865.2. Taxonomy (NCBI): domain Eukaryota; kingdom Metazoa; phylum Arthropoda; class Insecta; order Lepidoptera; family Noctuidae; genus Heliothis; species Heliothis virescens. Next base: position 9,848,907 of record NWSH02000019.1, read on the forward strand.
GTTAATGCTATTGAATCTAAATTCAAACAGAATCATCCCACATTTCAGATTTATATTTATTACACAGTGAAAATCAAAGATCAAAATAAAAGGCATGGCAATCAATGTAAAGTATTGCTTGAATAAAACCCATATTATATAGGCATTTCACAATTTTACAATTTTTGGACAAAATATAAAAGAGCAATTATTTGTGAATGCAATATTTTTTTGAATAAAAACTGGCAATCTGCCACTGAAGTGCGTAAACACACCGACACTCCGATTACTAGCACTTTATATTTATGATATTTCTGATCTATTCATATTATATTGCCTTACAGGAAAATATGTGTTTTTAAGGTAACCTTTTAAGAATCACATTGTGAACCAAAATGTTGATTTAAAACCTCTTTATAAGGTATATTTGAAAATAACAAAATCATACAGATAATAGGTCAGACAGAGTTATTTGTTGTCCCCAAACTTTTTGTCGTTAAGGAATACTGCGCGGGTCTCTGCGCAGAAACCATTTTAAACTATCAGGGGGTAGTGCGGGCAGAGGAGGGGTGTGGACACATGCGCAGATTTGTGCTCGGAATTTTCTTTCGGAAACACGTCAAATTTAACGAAAACTATACTATATTTTCGCATTTTTGATATAAGTAAAGACAGTCAAATTACTTGATAGCCATTCAGCAAAAAGTCACTGAAAATATAACTCGATACTTTATATACTTCATATAGGGTAGGTACGATACCAAATGGATCACACTTTCAATATTATGTCCATATCGTTTTTTATAACACTGCATATTTCAATAGGAACCACTACAAAATCCTGACACAAATCAAAAATTCTATTGAAAACGGACTTTTTATTTCGACGAAAAATATTTTTAACGTGTATTTCTATATCTATATGAAAGAAGCGCTTCAGTTATTCCAAAAAAAGGTTAAACCTACAATATAACGTCTTTGTTATAACTAAAAATGGGTGCAAATTAAATCTAGGAATTACTTTAACACTGCCGGTTATTTAATATGAAATACTGTTACCTTATTCTGAAAAGCTTTTATTTTCTGTCATAAATAAGATAAAAAGTTTAGAAGTTTTTTTTGCTATAGTGGTATAAATATAGTTGGTGCTTCACTGTCTAATGTTACGATTCAAAATGTCTATCAACTGCTTGTATTTACATAACACAATTGAAAATCAATTGTGTCGCGTATATCCGCGCGGCATATGACGGGTTAATCTCTCACGTAGAAATGCCCTTGTGAATTCCATAAAAAGTATCATCAAACCACACAACTTTCAACTACATCTCTTGTTAGTTTTTCGAATAAAAATAAAAATAAAAGGTCCATAAATACACGGACCCGTTTGAATTACTGATGGCGTGTACCCATGTCGAATGGTATTAACTCGGGCTTGTACTACATTCGCTAAATTATTACCACGTCACATGCAGCCGGCCTTAAAAATGTACCAATTTAGAATGGACTAGTTTCAACCCCGAAGTTGCTCGAATATAGCAAAAAAAGCCTTTTGTTTTTAAGAATACCTTTTGAATTATATTGATACTAGCTTCCGCCAGCGGTTTCACCCATTTCCCGAAGAAACTACTTCCCGTACCCGTATAAAAAGTAGCCTATATGTTATTCTGACATATAAACCATATAACTGCTATGTTTTATCAAAAACTAGTGATCAGAGTTTTTGCATGAAACAGTAACAAAAATCCATATGTTGAATCTTCTTGAAAGTGACAACAATCTGCGCAGGATATTAATACCATGTAACATGAGTGTATGGGCACTCACTCCCATAGTCTGATACGACGGCAATCTGAATAGGCCGGAGACAGGTCAAGCGCAGGATCGACAGCTTAACTTGTTCTCTGAGGTGGTATCCATCGTAAAGCGATGTGGAAGAAGTGTTCAGGGTCTCTTCTGTAAATATGCTGTGCTGCTTCTCCATTTCCATTTTTTTTATCAAATGAATATAATAGTCGAGTATACCTAATACATTTTTTACTCCTGAGGGATACGAATAAATTAAGCTTTCGTGCTTGTAAGCAGAACAATATCGAGGATATTCTGAGTAACCTAACTAAGTGGTAAGTATCGATTTCTCCAATATCGATTTCCGTGTTTGTACAGACGACAGCAGGTCAACGTACACGAATCTGTCAAATTTTACCAATCAAATATTAACCTACCGCCATTGCCATAAGGTTGAAAATCTATTGCAGAAATTTGACAGATAGTGGTAACTTGATGTGCTGTTGTCTGTACCATTTCGGAGAATTTGCTTATACAACTTTATTGTAAAAAACTTGAGATAAAGATAATTAAGGAAACTAGATGAACCTTTTTTAAAATTATTACGATATTTTTAGATATCCACGTATTAAATTTCCTATAATATCCGTCATCAATTAACTTAATGAGTTCCTTATACCATTGATGTCCCATAAACCGTTCTTAACAAACATTTTCGAAGAATCCCCTGGAACTTTACAAACATAAATCACAACAAACATACAGGACAATAAGTTACTATATATCTTAACTTTACGCGACAATTTTATCCACAAGTCAGGCAAGATAAATTCACTTTTTCCGCGAATTTCATTCGCTAATGAATGAAAGGTGAATGTATAACGATTTTGGTACAACAAGTCTTTATTAATACGCCTCAATATATTTTGTATGAATTTTCATTGTCAATTTTCTTGTATCTCTTTTGTTGATTTGTCAACGAGCCTGTTTCATGGAAATTGTTAAGTTGCGCTTAAGCCAAACGAATGCTCGTTATACGCTGGTATTTTCCACCTGTAAATTAGTCTTAGCAACAACGAGGGCTTCTTATTTGTATTTATAACCCGATAATTTATGGCTCTATTGGTTTTATAACAAACAAAAAGTAAAACAGACATTTGACACGTGTTTGAAAAAAATCATTACAAAAATTTTTTGAACACGTTTTAATTATAGGTACCTATGTTTAAAACTGAAACTTTTTTTTGTAATATAAACGTGTAAGATTTTTTTGTACGTAACAATTGAAATGTATTAATTAATTGTAATATACATCTGAGTTGTTGGAAAGTTTGTACAACACCGTTACTTCTTTCCAGTCATTACAATGAGAAGAAGGGGAGGCGTTTTTGGGGTGCTGTCCAATGCATTTTGACGGTTAAAAGGGCTAATTTATTAGCCTATTTTAAGAAAATGATTTTTACTATGATATTAAAAACACCATAGGCAAACTAAACATTTCATTCATGTGATGAAAAATTAACAGACAAACCTGCATCCTTAAAAATTACAAAATGAACCTTTACAAAGAAAATATACCTACATTTTAACATGATTATTCAATTATATTCCACCATTTATGTAGGTCAGTCATTTCGGGGTGAGATAATGTATTTTTTATCCAAACTCTGAAGGAAGGTTGTGTTTTTTCCGGACATGACAGTTAAAAAAACGGTTTTCCTTTACCAAGTTTACCCAACTGGGGTGTTTCACAGAATGTACGTGTAGATGTGGACAAATATACATATTGCTTAGTTCTCTGTTCCTAGAGCGAATTGAATTTATATATTTGTATTAGAAACAACTAAGATCATCATCTGCCTGGCCTGTTCCCAACTTTGTTGGGGTCGGCTTCCAGTCTAACCAGATGCAACAGATTACCAGAGTTTTACATGGAGCGAGTGCCTTTCTTATCAACCCATCCGCTCAACCTGAGACCCCTTGGTAAGAATTGTTGTGAGAATTTCTAGCTCCTGACTACTCGTGAAGACTGCCAAAGATGCTCTAATAACAGCCGGGACATACTTGTTTATCATGCCTTGCTAAAACAGCTAACTTCTATCTGTATCTATTTATATCTATACTTATAATAAATCTGTAGAGAGATCAATTCTGTACATGAAATATATTTCTAAAATAAGGGGTGATTAGGGATCGATACTGATGCCAAAAATGCAATCAGTAGAATTTCTGTCTGTCTGTCAGTCTGTCTGTATAACCGTTATAGAAAAAAAAACTACTGGACGGATTTCAACGAAACTTGGTACAATTATTTGCGTACTTCTGAGCTGGTTATAGCATACTTTTACATTACGCTAAAATCAATAGGAACAGAGCAGTGAAGTTTTAATCTTTGATGATGACGATCCGTTGTCGCTGGCATAAGCGACATGATTCGCGAACAAAGTCGCTGGCAGAAACTAGTAGCATATAACTTACATTTATAATAGAATAAGCAACTAAGATATAATACCCTTAGTTTGTGTTTGCATCTTGGAGATTGTATGCTTGTGTATATTATGTTACAAAGCTCACAGTATCATTCTCATAACATTAATTTGTTTGTCAATGCTTGCAGTAGGATTATACCTGCAATATAACTGGTACTGTTGTTTCATTCCCCTTATGAGAATTGTAACAGTAAATTGAATAATATTTCAATTACCTAATTGGGCTTCCTATTTATTTGCCTAAGATTTTAATATTTCCGTTTAAGTTGGAGACGAAAATAACTTCACTTTATTAAATGGTATTGGACGGTTGTCAAGAAATATGGTGGAAAATTTTACAAATAGGCAAAAGTTTTCTTTACGTTATATGAATATTTTCTATCCGAATGACTAAATTCATAAAATCTGTAGTAATATTATAAAGCTGGTGAAGTTTTTGTTTGCTTGAACGTGCTAATCTCAAGAAATACTAGTCCGATTTGAAAATTATTTCAATATTAGATTTTAGCCCATTTATCGACCAAACCAATGGATCTTGTTACTTTTTATCCGGGTTCCCGAATTTTCCTATGAGATACGGATGAAACTACTAAATGAANATTTCGGAGAATTTGCTTATACAACTTTATTGTAAAAAACTTGAGATAAAGATAATTAAGGAAACTAGATGAACCTTTTTTAAAATTATTACGATATTTTTAGATATCCACGTATTAAATTTCCTATAATATCCGTCATCAATTAACTTAATGAGTTCCTTATACCATTGATGTCCCATAAACCGTTCTTAACAAACATTTTCGAAGAATCCCCTGGAACTTTACAAACATAAATCACAACAAACATACAGGACAATAAGTTACTATATATCTTAACTTTACGCGACAATTTTATCCACAAGTCAGGCAAGATAAATTCACTTTTTCCGCGAATTTCATTCGCTAATGAATGAAAGGTGAATGTATAACGATTTTGGTACAACAAGTCTTTATTAATACGCCTCAATATATTTTGTATGAATTTTCATTGTCAATTTTCTTGTATCTCTTTTGTTGATTTGTCAACGAGCCTGTTTCATGGAAATTGTTAAGTTGCGCTTAAGCCAAACGAATGCTCGTTATACGCTGGTATTTTCCACCTGTAAATTAGTCTTAGCAACAACGAGGGCTTCTTATTTGTATTTATAACCCGATAATTTATGGCTCTATTGGTTTTATAACAAACAAAAAGTAAAACAGACATTTGACACGTGTTTGAAAAAAATCATTACAAAAATTTTTTGAACACGTTTTAATTATAGGTACCTATGTTTAAAACTGAAACTTTTTTTTGTAATATAAACGTGTAAGATTTTTTTGTACGTAACAATTGAAATGTATTAATTAATTGTAATATACATCTGAGTTGTTGGAAAGTTTGTACAACACCGTTACTTCTTTCCAGTCATTACAATGAGAAGAAGGGGAGGCGTTTTTGGGGTGCTGTCCAATGCATTTTGACGGTTAAAAGGGCTAATTTATTAGCCTATTTTAAGAAAATGATTTTTACTATGATATTAAAAACACCATAGGCAAACTAAACATTTCATTCATGTGATGAAAAATTAACAGACAAACCTGCATCCTTAAAAATTACAAAATGAACCTTTACAAAGAAAATATACCTACATTTTAACATGATTATTCAATTATATTCCACCATTTATGTAGGTCAGTCATTTCGGGGTGAGATAATGTATTTTTTATCCAAACTCTGAAGGAAGGTTGTGTTTTTTCCGGACATGACAGTTAAAAAAACGGTTTTCCTTTACCAAGTTTACCCAACTGGGGTGTTTCACAGAATGTACGTGTAGATGTGGACAAATATACATATTGCTTAGTTCTCTGTTCCTAGAGCGAATTGAATTTATATATTTGTATTAGAAACAACTAAGATCATCATCTGCCTGGCCTGTTCCCAACTTTGTTGGGGTCGGCTTCCAGTCTAACCAGATGCAACAGATTACCAGAGTTTTACATGGAGCGAGTGCCTTTCTTATCAACCCATCCGCTCAACCTGAGACCCCTTGGTAAGAATTGTTGTGAGAATTTCTAGCTCCTGACTACTCGTGAAGACTGCCAAAGATGCTCTAATAACAGCCGGGACATACTTGTTTATCATGCCTTGCTAAAACAGCTAACTTCTATCTGTATCTATTTATATCTATACTTATAATAAATCTGTAGAGAGATCAATTCTGTACATGAAATATATTTCTAAAATAAGGGGTGATTAGGGATCGATACTGATGCCAAAAATGCAATCAGTAGAATTTCTGTCTGTCTGTCAGTCTGTCTGTATAACCGTTATAGAAAAAAAAACTACTGGACGGATTTCAACGAAACTTGGTACAATTATTTGCGTACTTCTGAGCTGGTTATAGCATACTTTTACATTACGCTAAAATCAATAGGAACAGAGCAGTGAAGTTTTAATCTTTGATGATGACGATCCGTTGTCGCTGGCATAAGCGACATGATTCGCGAACAAAGTCGCTGGCAGAAACTAGTAGCATATAACTTACATTTATAATAGAATAAGCAACTAAGATATAATACCCTTAGTTTGTGTTTGCATCTTGGAGATTGTATGCTTGTGTATATTATGTTACAAAGCTCACAGTATCATTCTCATAACATTAATTTGTTTGTCAATGCTTGCAGTAGGATTATACCTGCAATATAACTGGTACTGTTGTTTCATTCCCCTTATGAGAATTGTAACAGTAAATTGAATAATATTTCAATTACCTAATTGGGCTTCCTATTTATTTGCCTAAGATTTTAATATTTCCGTTTAAGTTGGAGACGAAAATAACTTCACTTTATTAAATGGTATTGGACGGTTGTCAAGAAATATGGTGGAAAATTTTACAAATAGGCAAAAGTTTTCTTTACGTTATATGAATATTTTCTATCCGAATGACTAAATTCATAAAATCTGTAGTAATATTATAAAGCTGGTGAAGTTTTTGTTTGCTTGAACGTGCTAATCTCAAGAAATACTAGTCCGATTTGAAAATTATTTCAATATTAGATTTTAGCCCATTTATCGACCAAACCAATGGATCTTGTTACTTTTTATCCGGGTTCCCGAATTTTCCTATGAGATACGGATGAAACTACTAAATGAATATATCAATAAGACCAATGTATTTTCATTTACATTTCTGTAGCATTAAAACGCATTTTAAAATACTGTAGTCATTTTAATTATCTTTATCTTTGCAATTGCTACAAAATAAATAGCTTAATTGGTCTTTAAATATTTGAACACGAGTGAATGCACCGTACGCATTGCCAACATCAAAAGATAAGTACCTAGTATAAGTTTAATGCCTTTATTTCAAGTATTAATTTTCTCCTCTCAATCATTACATTAAAATTTATCTTCCTCGAAATATGATGATTAAATAAATACGAAATTCCGAAGCTACCTTCATTATGTTTATCGGTTTAACGGTGGATGTTCGAAAATTATCATAATGACGTAACACAGTCGTCAATTAACACATTGTTCGGCTGTAAATAATTAAACTGATACCAACGTATGGCATACTATGCTATGTACCCATAAACATGCTAACACGTCCGATACATAATATCGGACTAGCTTCTGCCAGCAGTTTCACCCGCGTCCCGTGGGAACTACTCGGCGAATCCTGATAAAAAATAGCCTATAGCCTTCCTCGATAAATGGGCTATCTAACACTGAAAGATTTTTTTTAAATCGGACCAGTAGTTCCTGAGATTAGCGCGTTCAAACAAACAAATTCTTCAGCTTTATAATATTATAGTGATTTTATTTTAGCACTAGCCGTTTTCCCGCGGTTTCACTCGCATCCCGTGGGAATTACTGCCCGTACCCGGATAAAATATAGCCTATGTNTCCTCGATAAATGGGCTATCTAACACTGAAAGATTTTTTTTAAATCGGACCAGTAGTTCCTGAGATTAGCGCGTTCAAACAAACAAATTCTTCAGCTTTATAATATTATAGTGATTTTATTTTTACACTAGCCGTTTTCCCGCGGTTTCACTCGCATCCCGTGGGAATTACTGCCCGTACCCGGTTAAAATATAGCCTATGTCACTCGTGGATAATGTAGCTTTCGAATGGTGAAAGAATTTTCAAAATCGGTCCAGTAGTTTGTGAGCCTATTCATTACAACCAAACAAACAAACAAACAAAGTTTTCCTCTTTATAATATTAGTATAGATGAGTTCCCTGGCAGTTCTTATTTGATAGTTATAGTGATGTAACCTAACGAAACTTAATCGATTATTTTATAATATCGAATCGGTTGACAAAGAAAATGGAATCGG
>NWSH02000019.1:9859243-9875911 GCA_002382865.2 Heliothis virescens
AAGCACTACCTTTGTAATTTTTGTCTTTCCTGTTATTTGTCTCTATTGTGTGTGTACAAAAAATCATAAATAAATAAATAAAATAAATAAACCTCAATGATCATTGTCTTCTTTAGAAAACTTTATGATCTTTACTGGAATAAACTACTCAATATTTCGTGTAATTCCGACCTTCATACCTAAAAGTAGTTTCACAACCATTTAATATAGAACCCGTTTTTATTACAGTTACACTTATGAAAGTTCGCTAGGTTTTTCATTAGTTCTTGCCGTGGGAGCTGCGAGGCTAGATGGATTGCTCCCATTCGTCTCAACATCGGGCGTTTCTTTAATTTGCACTACACTGCAGCGACAAAATGTATATCCAGGCTGAAATTGTGCCAAAGGAATATTGCGAAAAAGTTGAAATTTATGAAGTGTGACAGAAAAGTTGTTAAGGATTAGTATAAATTATAGCTCTCTAAAGTTTTTTCAAAATTGTCTCAGAATATAAGAAAACGGTTTATCCGAGTGACTGTATGCGATCCACTTTGAAACTACTAACCAGATTTATATGCAATATTACTAATCTTAATTACAAATAATGCACCTACAATTTATTATTTATGAAATAAAACAAATATTATAATAAATGTATTTTGTAGCTTAAATTCAGATAAAACCATAATATTCTACATTAGCACTAAAAACTAACTATTCCCTGTTTTTGGTTCAGGCCAAAAGCCAAAGCGACACTTATGAAAGTTCACAAAACCTTTAATTAGGGTCCCTAGAACACCGGTCTAAGATGGATCGGGCCCATTCGTCTCTATATTGGGCATTTTCTTTAATTTTGTCGTGTAACTACCGCGGCGCGACCGCTGTTTGTTACTTTGTCAATGTCAGGGCGGCCTAGGAAATACAATCTGGGCGTTGTTTTGATCACCGACTATTTAAGATATACGTAACGAAATTTTCAAAGATAATAAGATAAATTACTAGAGTTCGCCCACGATTTCGTTCGGAGGAACTATGACCTATGCTCGTCCGTTTCTTGGCTTCCATTTAGATGTATGACTAATTTCTACTCTATAATTTCAGTAGTTAGCGTGAAAGTGTAACAAAGAAACGAACTAAGTTTAGCATTTTTATAATATTGGCATTTGCAATATTATTTCGTTTTAAATTTAGTTTCAGGACTGCAAAAAAGAATACATCTAATACTTATCAGAATTCTCAAAATAGACTTGTAACACGGAATTGTTGTATAACTAAACTCAGGACACAATTTTACTGTCCATTTCTCTGTTTTTGCCCTCAAATCGGCAGGCAGGAATACAAATGCAAAAACAATTGAACGACATTCTGGAATGACATAAATAAGGAAATGTTTCAGCGAAATTCTTCAACGAGAGGCGCATTTCATTATAAAAGGAATGAAGACATTCATTTTCTTTACTCATTTAAGGAGAAAAACATTTTTTTCAATATAACTAAGTGAATGACGTACAATAGAAATGAAAATTGATTGAATACAAATATATGTGCGGATGGCGTCTTTTTGATTGAGTTATACGCCTTTTCGTGAAAGAAATTGATATTATATATTGCCGTATCAACGTTTCAGATTGTACAATATTAATAAAATATGTATCATTTTTATTATGTACGGAATGAAACTTCGAGTAGAAAGGAATTAATACCTACAGAAAGTATCGTATCTTATCTCTGGCGGGTCGTACTGGATTGTCGTCACATCGAGCTATAAGAGTGTGGATTTCTAAATAATCTCCTGACCCTGGCCAGAAATCAGTCTCGTGCTTGCTTGGGAGGGCTATGTTTTTCTGTTTTATTTTTTATCAATTGTAACCAATATATACAAGGACAAGTAAGGCTTCTCCATAGTACTCATAATCTTTTAAAAAAAATCGCAAGGTGTCACATTACTAGGTTCAAAATCGCAAATATACCAATTTAGCACAAACCTTGTTAAATAAATGGAAGAAAAGTTACAGCTACTAGCTACTCAGTACAACATTTTTTAATCAAACAGACCAATATTTTAAACATTTTATGCACATCGCAGTCTGAAAGGACTAGACTAATACCATTCTAACGTCTATGGGTGCAGTCTTTAGGGTAATATTTATGGCAATCGTGACTTGTTCCTATAAAACCCATTGAATCCAGTAACAATGTTGGTTTGCTAATACGGGCTGGATCAAGGAGTGGTTACCATTATCTTCGATGGGAAGGAAATAAGGAGACTATGTTGGTACTAAAAATGTCTTGGTTCAAACAGGTTAAAAGGATTTGCAATCTAATACTAATAGTAGTTTGAACAAGGAATAACTAAAGAAAAGAAAGCTTAAAGAGTAGCGACCAGGTTCATAGATTCAAGATAAAGTTTTAGATAGCACTGCCACAGATATTGCCATAGACTAGTTTTTAATTTTAGTTACTTTTTTGTGGCAATATCTGCCAGATATCTATCTAGAACTTTATCTGGAACCTGTGAAACTCTTAATTCGACTGAGCCAGGCGGGGGGTTGTCTATAGATACAATATTTTTTCACAAGTTTTAGTGCACAAAATTATTAAAATCTTATTACTCATACTCATATTAACTTAACGGTGTTTATTTACTATTCTGGCAGGAGACATGCTAAATTGAGTAATCATAAAGTGTTAGAGCGTGTCCGATTCTCACCGTCAACATCAACGTCATAAAAACACAAAATGATTTTCCCGTTCCTCTCCCCCCAAATTATCTAAAAGAATACTTTATATTTTTACTCTTGTAAATAAGTATATACTTCACTTATTAAATGACCTTCCACCAAAAATATACGGCTCAGGTCACGGTTAAGTTATTCGTAAACAAAATAAGATTATACGACGTTTTGAGGAAGGTAATTTTGTTTTTTTGCCTTTTATTATAATTTTATTTCATGTAGGTACCTACCTAACTTAGTCTGGTAATGATGCTTATATAGCGACGGAGAAACGAACTTATTATGTTGCTGGGTACCTAAACGCTTTCATATTTTTAAGGCAGATTAAACAAACATCTATTTTGGTAATAATAACTTGTATGTAGACTTATTTTTTTTGTTCACAAGTGCCTATATTTTATCTCAAGTTTGATATAGGAATTTGCTTTTTATTAAAAGAAAATTATGCATGGGCTGAGTATTAAATTTTTTTTAGACTGCCATCAGGTGTTATTTATTTTTAGTTACTAAACAGAACCAGATAAAGTTTACCACACAATCTGGACGTGTCTCTAAAATAGATTTGACTAAATTAGAATATTTAATTAATTAAACCAAGGTACCTCTGTTTTAGTACGTAGGTAAGTACATACTGCCTCGTTGGTCTAGTTGTCGCATAGCCGACTGCTGATCACGAGGTCTCGGGTTCGATTCCCGGGACGGGCCGAAATCGCTTTGTGGGTTTTAGAAACTTTCACAAAGCAGCCCGGAGTTGGAAGTTGGTGATTGATACACCCGTGCATCGGAGAGCACGTTAATGTCGGTCCTGCGCCTGATCTCTCACCCGTTCGTTGTTCGGATTGCCGTCCCATCGCGTTATAAGAGTGAAGGAATAGGAGAGATGCTCCTGTGTCTGCGCAAATGCTTGTGCACTATAATATGTCCTGCGCAGCTGGCTGATCTCCTTATATGAGAACAGCCGCCGTGGCCGATAATCGGCTAGGAGGCCATCATCATCATCATCATCATCATCAAGTACATACCTAATACATACTTTATAATCCGTAAAACAAATAATTCAACCCTAAACTAACAAAAGAGCAATAAACTTTGATTACACCGATCAAAAAACAAAAAAGTTTCTTCAGGGACGAAAACTAGTAAAATTATTCCCCGTATTACCCCATCAAATTGAATGGTTGCCTCTCGATGGGGATAATCAGAGCTCACAAAAAATGGCGCGTATAGTGTATCAAATATCAATATAACGTCATATCCGGATTCGATACGGCAGTTTTCAATTTAGGATAACCGGTAGGTTATACTATATTATACATATGTGCACGTTTTGTTGTTGTGAATTTTGCGGATTACAGGGCTGTGTACACAAGAGGAGCGAAGTGTTTTTTTAAATGATTGAAAGATTGTTTGAAGAACTTTATTGAAGTAGGCAGCAAATTTGGATTACGATGACAACGTAGCAGTACTGCCATAAAAAGAGAATGTTGTAGTAATTGGTGTAAACAAATGTAATCCAAATACTCCCAACTGCCCCGTTGGTAGCAGGGGTTACATGCTCGATATTCCGGGTTTGATTTCTCAGAATGGCATTAGAAACTTTCGCAAAGCAGCCCGGAATTTTAGAAGTTGGTGTTACACCTCTTATCACCTTTTGCAATAAGCAGATATTACCCAAAAGCTGAAACAAGTATTTGAAAACTAGAAAAGCTTAGTTACTTTTACGATTTATCCTATCGAATCACTGTATAGCTCAATGGTGTGCTATTAGAAAACCATAAAAAAAAATTGTACGCAAGAACGTAAAATAATCGCGGTTGGTAGAAAATAGACGTAATATCCCAGAACATTTTTACCCGACTGCCAAGAAGGGTTGTATTTTTCGCACATATTTTCCCAGTATGTTCCAAGCCTTAGCGATTACGGTCCGCGCACCGGGCATACGGATGGACCAGGGATTACCGATATGAAACTTGACTGAATGAAATCGTTACATGTTGCGATACTCGTTCCGAAGATTTTAAAACGAAGTACTGACAGCTTACTTGTGGGAATAACGAGATTATAATATAACAACAATCTGGTTCTCGATCTGGTAAGATTTGAGTAGTAGTGTACTGTAGAAATTTTACTTCAAATTGATTAATTACTGGCCGAAAGTTTAGATTAAAAAAAAACCGGCCAAGTGCGAGTTGGACTCGCGCGCGAAGGGTTCCGTACCAAGCTGTAGTTCCACGCTTGAGTAACAGATGGCGTTGTATTCAAATTGCACTGTCTTTATAATTTATTATACGGGGACCCCCCTTAATATATAACTTTTTTTAATTTTTAGTATTTGTTGTTATAGCGGCAACGAAAATACATCATTTGTGAAAATTTCAGCTTTCTAGCTATCACGGTTAATGAGATACAGCGTGGAGACAGACAGACAGACAGACAGACAGACAGACAGACAGACAGACAGACAGACAGACAGACAACGAAGTCTTAGTAATAGGGTTCCGTTTTTACCCTTTGGGTACGGAACCCTAAAAATGATATGGAAAGTTTTAAAAGTAAAACTCTTTAAACATTTACAGCCAGTTTCACAAGTTCCAGATAGCTATCTGACAGATAATCCCAACTTTATCCAGAACCTCTGAAGCTGGCTCGTAAACTGCTATTCTATTTTCGGTTTCAAAATTCTGACTGCACAAAACACAGCGCGTTCATATTTCAAAAATCAGCTTGGTTTTCGATGTCCAAACTGTATGTCCCGCAAACCGACAGAGCATGTAGACCGCTGACCAACCCTTCAATCAATCAATCAAGTCAGCCAATTGCAGTCCACGCTGGACCAACTGGTGTCAGCGTGCGTTTACTACGACAAACTATGTGGTGTTATTTGTAGGGAGTTACAAACTAGCGAAATATCCATCATTTATATTTCTTATCTATATTTATTATGGGACATATTGGTATTTTCTTGAAACACAATAACTGTGGTTCCTTGCTTGGCTTGTGGGTCTATAATTTCTCTCTTATATTTCAAAACTCATCTCTATTTCTATGATCTTGTCTTCTTCATTTAATTTAGTGTAGGTAATAAGTATACGTAGAATACAATCAGCTTGTTTGCTACTGAAGTCAAATCAGCTAAATAATAATAAATAATTAGAAGTGTTACTTTGTTTGCATATTTTGCATAAGTACACATTTAGTGAAAAAAGTACCTACTTTAAATAAGTCAATTAATGATTCACTGAAAGCTTGAATTAAATATGTAATTACATAGATCTGACAACCTTTATCATTTGCAAATCGTCTTAGTTTTTGCTTTCTATAAATAAAGCCATCCTTGTTTATCTCTTCACGTTTTCCAACACCAATAGGAATGTCTAATGATACTTCACTCTTCTCTTAGCGTTATCTCAATAATGCAAGCTCTTCTTTTACTGTCGAACTCTGATTTACAACTTCCTTGAAAATAAGATAGATTTATTCGTAAGAAAATAGTGTTGAACGTTCAATGAAAGTGTTAAGGAAACCTGAGTGCACAATGAATATTCAAAGTCGTTCTCTTTTTAATTCATTTAAATTATGAGTAGTTCTTATAAAGAGCTTTTCCATCACAAGTACGTGAATGTCGCCCATACCTACTAATACTTCATACTCACTTGTACCCTTCGCAAATATCCGTCATCGAAAACCACCAAAATAAAAAAACCGGCTAAGTGCGAGTTGGACTCGCGCACGAAGGGCTCCGTACGAAATCTATGAAAAATGAACGTATCTATTACCTACAACTTTGCCAAAATACAAACATTTTTCGGGCAGCAAAAAATAACTTTGTTTTTCATAGACACATGAATAACAAAGTTATAACGTTTATTGTATGGGAACCGCGTAATATTTTTTTTTATTGTTTAGTATTTGTTGTTATAGCGGCAACGGAAATACATCATTTGTGAAAATTTCAGCTTTCTAGCTATCACAGTTTATGACATACAGCCTGGAGACAGACGGACGACGGAGTCTTAGTAATAGGGTCCCGTTTTAACCTTTGGGTACGGAACCCTAAAAACGATTGTTTGAGCAGCAACTGCACAATGTTCCGTGACTACAAAAAGTTCGGTTAAAACGACTTCTAAAACAAAAACACCCTTCTGCTTAAAAAAAATACAATAAATTAGACTAAATAATTAACAAAAAATCTGTGCAAGATTATTTAACACAAAATATTTCAATTCACAATTTATCAGATTTAGACACAATTAGATGATATGTATATCCCATTGTTACTAAATCCACTTATTACAAATCCGATCGCTCGATAAAATGCCAGTCTACACGTCTGTACAATAAATCTGCATCGCAGTTCAGCATACACTATTAACTTTAGTTACTGGTTAATCTTTCTTTTAAGTTTTATCTTACAAGCAATTATTTCAATAAGTACTTCTTAATCAATTACCTCACTTTGTTAGAAGAATAGTCTATTAGTCAAACCTTAATCAAAAGAGACCAAATGAAGTCAGTATTCAATAAAAACCGGCCAAGTGCGAGTTGGACTCGCGCACGAAGGGTTCCGTACCATTATCTATGAAAAAAGTACAATAGGAATGGTCAAGTGTGAGTTACTTAAGTTGCACATTATTTCTAATAGACGGTGCTACCAGTATACAATTTCGCAATTAATTAATATAAATCAACAGCCTTAATACATATTTTTTAATTTTTAGTATTTGTTGTTATAGCGGCAACGGATATACATCATTTGTAAAAATTTCAGCATTCTAGTTATTACGGTTAATGAGATATAGCATGGAGACAGACAGACAGACAACGAAGTCTTAGTAATAGGGTCCCGTTTTACCCTTTGGGTACGGAACCCTAAAAACATATAAAACACACTTAATTAAGTTAGCTCTCTCTAATTATTCCTAACACAAATGAACGAACTAACTACGAGTGAATAGAACATTTTCTCCAAAAAGCGGTATATAATTTTAATTAAAGAACGTTACAATGTGGCGAGGATTCGCTTACAAGCTTGCGGCTGCACCAAACTTTTGTAATGGCTGCAATAGCATATTTATGTACACACAGCGGTTTTTATATATCTGTTTTATTATTATTTTTGACGTTTTTATGGGCTTAACTTATTGCTACACTGGTACGTAATAGTGTGGGAAGGTTAAGCTGCACGTGGGAGATATATCAGCGAAGATAAATAAGCATACAAGTTATTTTGCTATAGTCTTGTATCAGTTAAGGTTTGTTACACAGCGGAGTTATTGTTTGATTTATTACTGTAATATAAAATAACCATTAAACAAGGTAATCGTGAGCACATCAAAAAGCGACATTGGCCAAGTAATTTCCATGCTTTGAAGGACATTCTGTATATTTGAAATCGACATCTGTAACTTATGTATAAGTATTAAGATATTGCTGTAAAAAATGCTTTGAACATCAAACAAAATAAAGAAAATCAGTCAACAGAGCAAATTAAAACTTTATGGTAACCAAAACAGATGAAATCACTACATGGCCTCTTCTAGTAAAACCGCTCTGTTGCTGAAGACGATCTCGTCGAACCCATGGAATGGCGTCGAATAGGAATCGAAGTATCTCCTGACTGGCCTGTCTCCTGTTTTCAGGTACATCACAAGAGACTCTAGGAATTCCACCAGCTCTATAGTCCTGGAGCTGAAATAAAAGAGGTATATTAAAAAGGTAAGAAGAAAATATTAAATGGATTTTGAAAATATGAATTCCGCCCATGAGACTGTACTTTCTCAATGTACCACTAATTTTAGTACGGATGGTCTAAATAACACTTAATTTGACATCATCCATCTTGGATTGACGATGTAATGACGACAACAGGTCACGGTACCCGAAACTGTCAAATTTTACCAATCGAACCTCCCACTATTGTGATAAGGTTGAAAATCCATTTCAGAAATTTGTCTGTACGAAAAGCAACAAATATACGAGTTACGTTGGCCAAGCTAAGGAGTAGACACGTTAAAGCAGGTCATTGTATCACTTTGTGCCACTTGTTTAGGAGATTGCAATGATGTAGGATATCCAAGGAGCATTATAGCCTTATTATTAGTACAGTTTTCGAACACTCGATGGTGGAAGTCTGAAAGTAAATTCCGACCACGAGTACGCGGATGTGGTACATAATCTCGTCACCCACTTATACTTAAAATTGTTTTTGCACAGCGATTTGGGCAATGTTCCGTGACGACCAAAAGTTATTTATATGAGATTAAAAAACCCTCAGCAGGAAAATTTGTATTAAATAAACACAATTTAACGCTCTTTCAGAACTCAACTTGACACATAAACACACATAAATCAATCAATTACCTTTAAATTAAACCAAAATGCATAAGATACGTTGAATAAATAAATCAGGGATTCGGATCCCTCAGGGAATAACGAAATCACGAATGTCATGGAACGTTTGAGTTGATTCCGCATTTACTGAGCAAAATTGGCGAATTAACTTGATTTTCCCTTTTTTCCTAGCGATCAAATTGAAGGGACCTTATTATACTGTAGAAGGAATTTAATTTGGTCTGTTTTGTTTTTTTTTAATGTAGCGGCATAGCTTATACGGCCGACCTACAGTTTAATTGCGCAATATAATGATATTGTGCAAAATTGACGTTTGGACTTAATATTGAAGATTGCACAATGATTTTTAGCTAATATTTTGATTGCACAATATTCTTATCGCAATATTACACAATTATATTGCCCGGCTAAACACAGCGTAATAAGTAAATTAAGTGGACGTAAGCATTATGACTGCGCTTGGTTCCAGGGTCACGTAAACTAGTGTTTAGTTTTACAGCCCGTAGTCCGATAGATGGTTTTTGGTGATGGACCTACTATTACTAACTATATTGCTTGTGGCTCAGACACAATTGACGAAAATGAGTCTAAGCTTCAAGTAAACTTAGGCAGAGATAAAATGAAATAAAGGGCACTATCGGGGCCTTTTTCACCTAGCCAACTGTAAAAGCTTGCGCCCAAATCCTGCAGCGCTGCTTCAAGTAAATCCTTTGTAGATTTCACCTATAAGGAAAGAGTAATATGGTTTATTTATGGTCAACGAGGCAAAGCTTGTGAGTGCTTCTATTTCGTCCCAAAAACCAAAAATAGCTTAGTAGTGGTCAGGCGGGAGTTGTCGCGATAGTAGTACATAAATATAAGACCATTTTCACACATAACGTATTTTCATAACAAAATGTTCCATGCTCTGCTGGATGGAATTAAAAGTTGGACGTAGTTTGCTTTGGGGACGTTAAAAAAACAAGTATTAAAAAGTTTTAATAGCCAATCCAGGACCTGCTATGTTAAACGCTGGGCATTTAACACGAACGACTAAGTATATCATTGCCAAAGAATTGTAGAATTAAAGGCTTGGTCACTATAGTAATGGAAAACGTTGATATTGTACAGTCACTAAAGATATTGTAATCGTTCAAATGTATCAAACATTTCATAATTTATTAATACTCCACTTAAATCGAAAATTAAAAAAAAAATCTGTTGAGTTGACAAAGACAACAACATGACGTAATTTGCATTTTCAATAGAGTCTAAAAACCGGAGTTTATTCCTGAGAAAATTCTTTATATTAATTCATTTTCTTTAAACACGCTAGGTACTCATAAATTACGAAAAGACTTGTACTCATTTACTAATTACTCACCTGAACATCACCGTATTTATTTCTTCAAAGTACGCGATCGTATCATTCTCAGCTTCAGCGCNAAACACACTTAATTAAGTTAGCTCTCTCTAATTATTCCTAACACAAATGAACGAACTAACTACGAGTGAATAGAACATTTTCTCCAAAAAGCGGTATATAATTTTAATTAAAGAACGTTACAATGTGGCGAGGATTCGCTTACAAGCTTGCGGCTGCACCAAACTTTTGTAATGGCTGCAATAGCATATTTATGTACACACAGCGGTTTTTATATATCTGTTTTATTATTATTTTTGACGTTTTTATGGGCTTAACTTATTGCTACACTGGTACGTAATAGTGTGGGAAGGTTAAGCTGCACGTGGGAGATATATCAGCGAAGATAAATAAGCATACAAGTTATTTTGCTATAGTCTTGTATCAGTTAAGGTTTGTTACACAGCGGAGTTATTGTTTGATTTATTACTGTAATATAAAATAACCATTAAACAAGGTAATCGTGAGCACATCAAAAAGCGACATTGGCCAAGTAATTTCCATGCTTTGAAGGACATTCTGTATATTTGAAATCGACATCTGTAACTTATGTATAAGTATTAAGATATTGCTGTAAAAAATGCTTTGAACATCAAACAAAATAAAGAAAATCAGTCAACAGAGCAAATTAAAACTTTATGGTAACCAAAACAGATGAAATCACTACATGGCCTCTTCTAGTAAAACCGCTCTGTTGCTGAAGACGATCTCGTCGAACCCATGGAATGGCGTCGAATAGGAATCGAAGTATCTCCTGACTGGCCTGTCTCCTGTTTTCAGGTACATCACAAGAGACTCTAGGAATTCCACCAGCTCTATAGTCCTGGAGCTGAAATAAAAGAGGTATATTAAAAAGGTAAGAAGAAAATATTAAATGGATTTTGAAAATATGAATTCCGCCCATGAGACTGTACTTTCTCAATGTACCACTAATTTTAGTACGGATGGTCTAAATAACACTTAATTTGACATCATCCATCTTGGATTGACGATGTAATGACGACAACAGGTCACGGTACCCGAAACTGTCAAATTTTACCAATCGAACCTCCCACTATTGTGATAAGGTTGAAAATCCATTTCAGAAATTTGTCTGTACGAAAAGCAACAAATATACGAGTTACGTTGGCCAAGCTAAGGAGTAGACACGTTAAAGCAGGTCATTGTATCACTTTGTGCCACTTGTTTAGGAGATTGCAATGATGTAGGATATCCAAGGAGCATTATAGCCTTATTATTAGTACAGTTTTCGAACACTCGATGGTGGAAGTCTGAAAGTAAATTCCGACCACGAGTACGCGGATGTGGTACATAATCTCGTCACCCACTTATACTTAAAATTGTTTTTGCACAGCGATTTGGGCAATGTTCCGTGACGACCAAAAGTTATTTATATGAGATTAAAAAACCCTCAGCAGGAAAATTTGTATTAAATAAACACAATTTAACGCTCTTTCAGAACTCAACTTGACACATAAACACACATAAATCAATCAATTACCTTTAAATTAAACCAAAATGCATAAGATACGTTGAATAAATAAATCAGGGATTCGGATCCCTCAGGGAATAACGAAATCACGAATGTCATGGAACGTTTGAGTTGATTCCGCATTTACTGAGCAAAATTGGCGAATTAACTTGATTTTCCCTTTTTTCCTAGCGATCAAATTGAAGGGACCTTATTATACTGTAGAAGGAATTTAATTTGGTCTGTTTTGTTTTTTTTTAATGTAGCGGCATAGCTTATACGGCCGACCTACAGTTTAATTGCGCAATATAATGATATTGTGCAAAATTGACGTTTGGACTTAATATTGAAGATTGCACAATGATTTTTAGCTAATATTTTGATTGCACAATATTCTTATCGCAATATTACACAATTATATTGCCCGGCTAAACACAGCGTAATAAGTAAATTAAGTGGACGTAAGCATTATGACTGCGCTTGGTTCCAGGGTCACGTAAACTAGTGTTTAGTTTTACAGCCCGTAGTCCGATAGATGGTTTTTGGTGATGGACCTACTATTACTAACTATATTGCTTGTGGCTCAGACACAATTGACGAAAATGAGTCTAAGCTTCAAGTAAACTTAGGCAGAGATAAAATGAAATAAAGGGCACTATCGGGGCCTTTTTCACCTAGCCAACTGTAAAAGCTTGCGCCCAAATCCTGCAGCGCTGCTTCAAGTAAATCCTTTGTAGATTTCACCTATAAGGAAAGAGTAATATGGTTTATTTATGGTCAACGAGGCAAAGCTTGTGAGTGCTTCTATTTCGTCCCAAAAACCAAAAATAGCTTAGTAGTGGTCAGGCGGGAGTTGTCGCGATAGTAGTACATAAATATAAGACCATTTTCACACATAACGTATTTTCATAACAAAATGTTCCATGCTCTGCTGGATGGAATTAAAAGTTGGACGTAGTTTGCTTTGGGGACGTTAAAAAAACAAGTATTAAAAAGTTTTAATAGCCAATCCAGGACCTGCTATGTTAAACGCTGGGCATTTAACACGAACGACTAAGTATATCATTGCCAAAGAATTGTAGAATTAAAGGCTTGGTCACTATAGTAATGGAAAACGTTGATATTGTACAGTCACTAAAGATATTGTAATCGTTCAAATGTATCAAACATTTCATAATTTATTAATACTCCACTTAAATCGAAAATTAAAAAAAAAATCTGTTGAGTTGACAAAGACAACAACATGACGTAATTTGCATTTTCAATAGAGTCTAAAAACCGGAGTTTATTCCTGAGAAAATTCTTTATATTAATTCATTTTCTTTAAACACGCTAGGTACTCATAAATTACGAAAAGACTTGTACTCATTTACTAATTACTCACCTGAACATCACCGTATTTATTTCTTCAAAGTACGCGATCGTATCATTCTCAGCTTCAGCGCAAGAAGTTTGTATACTGATCTGAAACATTACTTCTTGATAACTTACAACTTTACTTAGTAGAACATTTAGTACTGACATTTTAGCAACGTCGAGTGATATTATCTTACATTTCGATAAGTGGTTAGACTTAGCCTCAGACTTCACCAAAGCGAACTAGAATTTAGTTATTCAAACATCTAAGAAATAAATCCTATTGGATATTTAAAAACTTCTCTGGTCCGCTTTGGTGGAATCTGGGCCTCGAGATTTTTAACTCATCGCATAGGTATAAGCGCGGATACACGCGAGACAGAATTGATTTTCTATTGTCTTATAGTTACAGGCATACGAGCTGTGTGATTACAAAGTATTTTATTTTTGGTAATTTTACGGCTTTACATGTTAACTTAACACTACACACGAAACAAAGCAAAAACACTACTTAAATAAAATACATACTGATGTCTCGCTGTATATAATTTTATAATTTTGTGATATCGTAAAAGAAACAGTGTGAAGGAAAAACCCCTTTAGAAGTTTACATATTTAATGCAATCAGTACAGGTAGCTTGGGAAAGTTGCCTGAAAGTGGCACAATCATGTCTTATATGTGAAGATATCGTTTCAGAAGATTGTTTAGATACCATTTACATTTTTTTAATACACTTAGGTGCAATATGATCAGATTTCGACGTCATTATTAGAATTCAAAAACGTATCGGTAGATTTGGTTATTGGAATTTGATGTTACTTGTATGGGGCTAGTGTCAAAATGTAATCTCTAGTAGATATACAGATTGATAGAATATTGACAACAACCGCAATTTAAAAGTTAGTTTACAACTCACACTTTTGTATTTAGGAGGCATTCGTTGCAGTAAAGAATAAAATGACTAGTAATTAAAAAAAAATCACTTTTTTCACCCAAGTATAAAATGACCACTGATTACACCACCAAGTATATAAATGACCACATGAACCACCAATTGCCAATTATAAATTATGAAATATGTAAATAAAAATTATTAAATCTATTTACCATAGAAACAACAATAGTAATTTGAGCGATACGTAATAATTTGATCTTCATACTCGTATTTTACATCAAATAGTATTGCCTTTTTATTTAGCACCCTTTTTGCTGTTTTATATACATAGACATTTCACGAAACGATTTTTGCATAAAAATATATTGCGTTGAGTATTTTTATAGTTTATTGGCAGTAAAAATGTTAGTATTTTAGTTCAGACTTGAATTTAGTTCAGACACGTGTTTACATTTTGAAAAAATACAGTAAATAAAAGCAGAGTTTTTTAAATGCATTTTTTAAATTAAAATATCAGCAGTCGAAATTACGCTCGACTAGATTTAAACTAAGAAATCAATTACAAATTATGTAATGAAAATGCTAATACATATTAAAATAGGAGACAGCTATTGTTTTGGGAAAAGCAAATACAAAGGTAAGCATTCAAAAACATAACCATCTTTCTGTCGCAGTTGGTTAAAAATACGTAGGCGCCGGACAGAAGAAGTAACGTACTCCATCTAAAACTACTTATATCTTTCACGCGAAAGTTTATACGGGCAAATGGATGCATGGGTGTTTGTTACTCTCTCGCACAAAAAGATAAGGACTGAAACTTGGCACGTAGATGTATCATGTTCTGCACTACTAACACATTATTTTTGAGATACTTCCAACCGTGGTTTTGCCCACCAGTCGTGGAAACTACTTGGCTCACTCTCTTAAGAAATAAGATAAACCTTCCTCGATAAATTGGCTATCGAATAATGACAGATGTTTTTGTCTGAGATAGGAGTTCAAGCAAACAAATAAATACTCTACTGCTTTCAAATATAATAATCTAGACACGTGGCAACGTGTTTTTTTTGTCGATGGGAAATCATCAGATGACCCCTCCCGCGTGTGGGTGACAGCGTGAGTGTCAGACTTTTACTGACTAAAATCCACAGTGTTTCCTTTGTGAACCTGGGCTGCAGTATCTCTTTCGAATAATCCCTCAGCCAGCTTTGGCCCTAGTGGGCCCCGCTGGGGTTTGCTGACTCACTTCAAGCCAAGTTCAAGCAAAGCTAGCCAGAGCGTCGAGTGTAATATTACACAAACTACTTGGTGACACTTTTTATTTATGAATATGGAACTTCTAAACCCGGTTTCATTCACATTGCTTGTTACTTAACCTTAGCTAACCAAACTAAGTACATCAACGGCTTGTGTAGGTAATCCAATCTACCCCTTATTACCACTATCGCACCGTCAGACGACCAAAAACTTAGCATTTAGTTACGCAACATAATCTGTTTGCAGGTTACAGAATTAGGTCTCATGAGATTAGTAGCTGCCTAAACCTGTTTCACAACGAAATTGTAAACTACACTGTTGTTCACACAGAACCGCCTAACTAATTAAAATTAGGACTAGTCTAGACATTTCTATCCTATATTAAGTGCTTTAGAGAAACTCGTGTAAGGAATAGGTATCATGAGGTTACGCAACGCATGGCGCGGTCAGTCTTTGTATGGGTGACCATACTGTCATGGCCAGCTCCTTTGTGCTTCAGCAGCCATGACAAATTGGTCCCGGCTATTATTTGTGGCTATTTTTGGAAGTCATTACGGGTAGCCAAAAGCCAGAAATATCTTAAGTACCTACAACCAGTGGTCTTACTAAGGTGTATCGGGTAGCGCGTGTTGAGGATTCAAGTTTTACTCGTTTCGTGTACTAAGTAATAGGTACTCAGCTGCATCCAGTCAGACTAGAAGCCACCCCATAGTTGGTAAAAGACTAGGCCGTTGACTTGTCTAGCCCTTTTGAATCTTACAGCCAAAAGCGCTTTCCACATAAATTATTCAGCGGCGACCAAGATTTATGTAATGTGTTGTTAAACGCATAGCGCTGTATTAAGCGGGTGTGTATGATGCATTATCGATGTCATTATGTGCATATGGAGTACGAGTGGGCAATCATCGCGTTCACGTCGTGCATAATTGCAATAGTGATCAGAAGTGCACCCAGAGCTTGATGAATAAAGGAGATTGTGGATATCCATTCAAGTAGTGTACTTACAACAAAGTTTTTAAGCAAGGCATTCAAGTATCAAAACAGTTTGTTATCATGTTAGGTTACATCAACACATTAGGTACTAAATTAAACTATTGTCATCTGCCTAGCCTTTTCCCAATTATTTCTTGGGGTCGGCTTCCAGTCTAACCGGATGCAGCTGAGAACCAGTGTTTTACATGGAGCGACTGCCTGTCTGACCTCCACAACCCAGTTAACCGG
>NWSH02000019.1:9887951-9900084 GCA_002382865.2 Heliothis virescens
CCCGTGCATCGGAGAGCACGTTAATGTCGGTCCTGCGCCTGATCTCTCTCCGGTCGTGTCGGATCGCCGTCCCATCGGGTTATGAGAGTGACGGAATAGGGAGTGCACCTGTGTCTGCGCAAATGCTTGTGCACTATAATATGTCCTGCGCAGCTGGCTGATCTCCATATATGAGAACAGCCGCCGTGGCCGATAATCGGCTAGGACGCCATCATACATACCTTTTAAGACAAGTAGACAGTAGACATTAATTGAATATACCTACTCCTCTTTCTATTCAAGTATGTTCTACGAAATGTACATACACAAACAAGTGACACAAACTGTAAGTACCTTGACTTCATACAAATGTGTGCCGACATTTTAGCAGCCCATTACCACGATGTACGGAATAGCTTCCAGCTCTGCTTTTCCGGGAACATCGTAATGGATACCTAACTTGCAGAGTATTTGTCTGTTTCTTAGTTATCTACTCAACTTGAAAATCTTAAGGTTGAAATTAGTATGCCTGAATTTAATTTAGTAAACATTTACTTATTTTTTAGGACAATTTCAAAAAAAAATATTTTGTAGTATTATGGAAGTTTAATTTTTATTTCCACCTTTGTTTGGAATGTTTGCTATTTCTGTCGAATTATTTACTTAAAACTTAAAAGTACTCTTTCATTCTTTTTTATACTTGATTGCGTTCACTTTATTTGAGACACATTTTTCAGCCCTCTTAATATATTAACAAAACATCTAAACGAAATTATAGGATGCTTAAAGTGGGCCAAAGTGGCTTACCATGAATTATACTATTGCTATCCAAAGTTATGAAATTTTATTTGCATTTGTTTATAAAAACAACTAGGTACATAAACATTTTCAGTGTACAAAAACATTAATCATTGTTTTTACTGTCTTTGTCATCAGTCCACATAATATGCACTGAATTTATGACAAACGGTATTTTATTTTTGCGGTGAATCCGTGAATCAGTATACACGCCAATTAATAAATAAATATACAGCATTTTTAATTAATTAAACATTGTTTACGTACTCGAAATAATGTTGAGTGTGAAACTTCAGTGGCTTACACAGAATTGGTTACATAATTGTGTCAATTTCAGGGTTTTGCGAAAGATATTTTGAACCACATAATTATGAGGTATACGAAACAGCATATTTTTTTGTTATTTATGAATTTCCAAAAAGGCAGCAACCAGCACCTAATTTTCCGAGCCAAGTCAGTCGAAAAACTAATACTTCGCCGTATTGAAAAAAACTACAACATATTTTTTATATTTTCTTAATTAAACGAAACCTTAATAGGGATTAGTTTTTGAAAAAAAAAACCATAATATTTCTTCGAATACCTATGTAATTTTTTTTATGCTTTGAATTAAAAGTTCTCTAATGTAGGCTTTAGGTATAAACATAATACATTTAGTATTATGTTTTGAACTTGATTTAAAAAGAAATGGGTTCCTCTTAATCAGAGCTCAGTGGTTCCTATTTAAATTCTATGAGTCCACCTGGATGTCGTTTATCCTTATTTTATTGCTGTCGTATTCCTGGCTCATCCAGCATTCGTTAAATCTTGACTTTATTTAGATTGAAGCTAAGTTTTTTTGTCTTCTCATTTTCTGAACCTATTTCCCGAATGTTACACTCAATGCTGATTGCTGGAATGAAAGCACTTTCAGGCGTTTTGGAGTTTACGTATTTGGTTGGTAAATTATATAAATATACTTTTAAATTAATGTGTTTCAAAATGCATATTTTTGTGAAATCCCAGTACTTAGCTAATTAAATTGTAAAGTTCATGTAGAAATACAATTTCTTAATGAATAACTGGAAAACAACAGAATACTAAGAAAAAATAATGAGGGTACTAACTTGTAACTAAATATTTCTCGCAATTTCACGTCTTGAGGGAACTTCTTTCCATATAATAATAATGTTTAAAATTACACTATAATGTTGAAAGTCTATTCCTAGGTTATGCCATATATTGTGAACTACCCCTAGATGGCACAACCTAGGAAAAGTGTAATTTAAACCATTGAACGAATTTTACAAATCGGTTCAGTAATTTCGGAGCTAACAGGCTCACTACTACTAAAGATAGTACAAGCAAAAAAACAATCAAATCTTTCTCCTTTAATTATTTTACATTACAAAGTGGTAAGTAATAGTTACATGATAAATTAATTAATTAGCAACCCACCAATCTAAACGAAAACTCAAACAAGAAATATTTAACACGATACAATTTGTATTTAGTTAACAATATAAACATCTAAAACATTCAGGAAAGCGAAGTAAGTTGTTCAAGATTTAGAATTTGCGAGGCAAATGCTACACGGAGGCTTTATCTCGAAGACCTTAGCCCAACAAAGCTACTTCAGCCAAAGTAGTTCCCTGGGTAAATTGAATTTTATTTACTAGCTGGCTTGGAAACAGGTTTCTTGTATTCTCAATAATAATTGGAGAAAGCTTTTGTTTGATAGATTTTTTACAATTCTGGAAATACGTGGGAACCACTTCGCGCACCTGCATAAAAACAGCCTATTATAGCATTTTCCGATAAATGGGATAACTAGCATTGAAATAAGTTATCAAATTAGACCTGTATAGATATTATTCCTAAGATAAGCGCGAACATGCATACTTACAAACAAAAAACTCTTAAGTTTGATAATATCATTATATAGATTTTTGGCGAAGAGTAAGTTGCCCAGAATATTTCTGAACCACATCTGGAAACTTGAGTATCCAAAATTGAATATAAGTATAAACACACCAATATTACAAAAGCACTAATTATTTTACCTGGAATTCCTGAAACCATATTCTAGTACCTATTGATGGCGTCCTAGCCGATTATCGGCCATGGCGGCTGTTCTCATATAAGGAGATCAGCCAGCTGCGCAGGACATATTATAGTGCACAAGCATTTGCGCTGACACAGGTGCACTCTCTATTCCCTCACTCTCATAACCCGATGGGACGGCAATCCGACACGACCGGCGAGAGATCAGGCGCAGGACCGACATTAACGTGCTCTCCGATGCACGGGTGTATCAATCACCAACTTCCAACTCCGGGCTGCTTTGTGAAAGTTTCTAAAACCCACAAAGCGATTTCGGCCCGTCCCGGGAATCGAACCCGAGACCTCGNTTCTAAAACCCACAAAGCGATTTCGGCCCGTCCCGGGAATTGAACCCGAGACCTCGTGCTCAGCAGTCGGCTATGCGACAACTAGACCAACGAGGCAATACCTATTATAATATGTATATTGCCAATCAGCACCCCAAATAGCTACCATTATACGCAAGGAATGCAAATTAATTTTCGCAGAAAAAGCCCAGCAAAGTTCCTCACATTTATTACCAAGATTATTAGAAGTAAATCATGAAACAATTTTCGTTTATCAGCTATATGTTCACTCTGACACAACTAAATCCAATTATCGTGCTAATGTCTGGCTCAATCAATGTAGCCTTGGAACTAATCCATATAATGCGGACCATCTTATCAAAGCAAGTTCGGTTCTATATAACAAAGGAGGTTAATAGCGCTTTCACACTGGCGGATTTTTGTCATGTGTAGCAAAACCGAGCGTAGCACGAGTTACAGAAGAGATGAGAGGTAAGTGGTTGTCATGGTATAGGCATGTAATGAGGAGGAATGAAACACATGCAACAAAAATAATGCTAAGTATGAATGTAGATTAGATAATGTATGAATAACAAACTTATAATTCGCGGTTTCGCACGTTTATTAAAATTTTTAGTATTTGTTGTTATAGCGGCAAGGAAAATACATACTTTGTGAAATATCAGCTTTCTAACTATCACGGTTTATGAAATACAGCCTGGAGACAGACAGACAGACAGACAACGAAGTCTTAGTAATAGGGTCCCGTTTTACCCCTTTTAGGTACGGAACCCTAAAAAATGAATGGATTGGGTGAAAGATGATATGAGTGAATGGGAGAAATGGAAGCAGCGACAAAAATCTGTCACTCGGTTTTACAGCGTTTTATACTGGTGGTTACCACTTGATTGTTCACCGATGACACTGCTCGGTTTGTTCGAATGAGACAAACAATTGACAACTATCGGTACAATTAAATGACTTGTTCGCGCGTACGATCCGAGTGATTTAGCTCGGAAAAAACGAGCCAAAAATCGACTAGTGTGCAAACGCTGAAACTCCACCAAGTACACGAGGCCGTTCTTGTGTTTGGGCCATAGGCATCTTGATAATGATTAGAGATGGGCTAATGGTAATTACAGTTCAACATTTGGATTTCGATGCGGTAATGACCGAAAACATTAAAATATTGGTAATACTTGCCAATTTACATACATATTGAATTAAATTCATTTATTTAATGATGTTATTCCTTATTTTATAATATCGGTTTTTTTCTGATTCTGCTTTTTAATCTGAGCCAAGAATCTTTTTCTTTTCTTTAGAAAATTTCAACCGATTATTGATGAGTTTAAATCCGACTACTGAACGTTAATTAGTTCACATTCACTACTTAAATATTAACCTGGCGTAACTTCTATTCATGAATACAGATTTTTGTAGCTCAGTCCAAATATTAATCATAAGACTAGCCAAAACAAAGAACAATGCAGTGTCGGTAAGCAGCCACAGCTCGTTCTCATTAATATTGGGTTTAGTTAGAAACCGTTTCTCTCCTTTATGGTTTTTGGGAAGGACATTAACAAAATTATACTTGGTCTTGTAAAGGCCAGGCCTTTCTCTTATTTAGTTATTGCTAGTGGTAAAAAATAGCTCGTTTGGAGTACGGTGTTGCCGTACGTTAAAAAAAAACGTGCCGAAAAAAACTAAAAGTATCAAACAATGCAAAACGTTTCTAAAAAATATGAAAGTGTCTACTATTTTAATCAAAATAATTATTCAAAAGGCGATGTGATCGAAATTCCTGAAGAGACAGCAAATAAATCCAAATAGATTCGAAGAATTTGCTCCAAACTAAACCTTTGTACAACTAAATTGCAAAAACTTACAGCTGATAAGGTTTCTTCACAATTCAATTATATCATCTGACTTCCTCGCATTTCAATTTAAATCTATTTTCCTTTAGATTAAGTCAAGAAACCTGAAGGCCTAACAAACCCTTTAACAAAATTGTAGAATTTTAGAACAGGCACTCAAATCCTATCTATGGAAAGAGAAAAAGTTTACAAAATTCAGTGAATTTCTCGTTCTAAAATCAATTGATTTATATGCTGAACTAATCTTTCCATTAAAATCGTAATGTATTGTTTAGTTTCAATCTAAAACTTTATTTTATTATGTTTAATTAGACTAAAAGAATCATATTACTTCTTAGGAATAAACTTAAAAAGAGCAATTTCCCATTTTCAATTAACTATGTAAAGTCAAGTCATGAAAAATCGGATACGTGATCTCATTATTATAAGCGTACATCTGGAAATATATTGCTCATTTATTAAATACTATAGAAGCCAATTCCTTTGCCAAATAACACCAAAAACACTCATAGTATGAATCCACTCCACGAATGTAAATCAATTAAACAGCTCGAGCTTTCTTAGTTACTCGCGCCCCATTTCTTTGTCTACAAAATACCGGCTGATTCATGGAGACGATCTTAGACCATTTAACTAACGAGAGACGCCATAAAGATAAATCTCTTTGCGACGAAGTCTTCCGAATTAGGCGCGACGGTTGAGAGATCTCAACTAATAGTAATAGACTTACACTCATGCATTTTCGTTCGCATCTTTACACACAACTTGGCAAACACAAACATAAACTTGTGAATAAGCACACGTCATGTACAGACAACAGCACATCAAGTTACCACAATCTGTTAAATTTCTGCAATAGATGTTCAACCTTATCACAATGACGGAAGGTTAATATTCGATTGGTAAACTTTGACAGATTCGTATACGTTGACCTGCTGTCGTCTGTACCTACAGACGCCTACCTTAATCAATCAAAATTCTTTGATAGATTTCAATCTTATCACTATAGTGGAGCATTGATGTTTGATTGATAAAATTTGACAGATTCAGATAGGTTGATCTGCTGCCGCCTGTACATACACAAGAGTATAAATTACTATACTTTGGCAGAGGGAAAGGCATATCAATGGTACCTCCAGTTGATTACATAGTCTAAGGAGACGACACACTGAGACAAGCCCGAGATTAGACCTTTAATTTATTACCTACGGACGTTGGTAAATCCGAAACCGGGAGTTTCATTGTGTTCAAATTACACTGACATGGAGTTCTTGAGTTGTAAGAGTTTAAATGTTGGAGTATTTTACTAGGAAGCAGCCGGATAGCTTGGTTTGTACTTGACTAACTTTTTATTGACCCCAATTTGAGACTTTTTTTTACAGAAGTGAATTTTCTGGTCAATATTAAAATATCCTTTGCATTTGCACTATAGAAACCACGTCTTCCTACTATTAATCAAACAGCGTGTTATCTATAAGTATATCCTAAATCAAAATATGAAATACCTACATATTATTTTTTTAAAAATAATTGTAATTCAAATAGTAGTATGTTTTTTGTGGCCAAAAGGTTGGTAACAAACCTACCTACTAACTTAAACTTTAACTATAATAAACTTTGAAATCGTCCAAAAATGCTATTCGCATTTCAGACCAAAGCAAACTCTAGTTGTAAAACTTTAGGTGTCAAGAGGTTCCCGTAAGTGAATACCCCACATCACATTTGCATTTATTAACATGACCTGGACATCCTCGGTCAAACCGACACACATAAGAATGTCTCAAGGAATACAAGAATAAGGACGGGTGAATGTGTAGCGAAATGGGTTATAGCGTTCCCAGTTTAAGTATTTCGGTCCTATGGGTACATTTACATTACCTTCTTCACTTCATGGCAATAACGCGTTTAAAACGGTAAACAAAAATGTTATAGTATCAACAACTTCAGATAATGATGATTACTCCAGACCGTTTTCGGCCACCCGGCGACCGCTTCAGCTCCGTAGTGATAATTGTCGCTGGTGTGTTCGCATATGACTACAGTACCCTATCTTTTTTGAGAAGGTCCGCGCATATTGCGGGCATGTGAGTACACCGTTATTATAATTATAACTGATCACCGCAGGTGGTCGGGCTTTCAGCAACTGCTACCGACTCTTTGTATGTGAGTACTATTGTTATGTGTGAGTGTGTTCAGAGTGAGTCAATGTCAAAATAATTCTCAATTCTAATCATCCATTGTCAAAGGTTACACGGTCAGTCTGGCGTCATTCCATTTCATCATTCTGGTCAAAATGATAGGAGAATAATCGTGTAACTGGGTGATTGACGGACTGATGGTCCAGAATATACCGTGTTTCTCGTTCGTCATTCTGGCATCAGTCGGCTGATGCCAGAAAGATGCCAGACTGATCATGTAACCCTTATCATTGAGCAAAATATTTTATATTCAAAACGTAATGTGGACACTTCTTTTTAGAACACGTTTACAAATTCAAAATGATTTATTTGACCATCAATAATGAAATGTAAAATGTTGTTCAATTTATGACGTAACAGATATTAAGTAGGTAGGTACTTACAAAACTTACTTATTTTCAAAAACCTACACAAACAAAAGTACAAAATAGCTTAATCTTCAAAATGCTAAGTCAAACATTTTAACTTAATTTCAGGCAATTTCAATCTGCTCGTGAAAGCTACTTCAGTTGTTAGATAAGCACTCTAAGTTGCAACACTAACGAATTCCCCGCAACTCTTACGGTGCAGACCATAATATTATGGTAATTTATTGCCATCGTTGTCCTTTCAGATATTGTGCTTTATTTTTAATTAATTTGATAAAAATATATATAAAAACCGGCCAAGTGCGAGTCGGACTCGCACACGAAGGGTTCCGTTCCATTATCTATGAAAAACAAACGTACTTATTACCTACAATTAGCCAAAACACAAATATATGAATAACAAAGTTATAATTTGCAGTTACTGAAAAAGAGCTATATCTCAAAAACCACTAACTGTATCTTGTTCAAACCAATTTTGGTTGGTAGTTTTTATTGAGATCTATAACATATATTTTTTTCAGATTTTTCACTTTGGTAGTTTAGAAATTACAGGGGGGGGGACACACATTTTGGCACTTTGGGAGTGTCTTACTCTAAAATGATTGACTTTAGGAAAAAATGGTTTTAGAAACCTCAGTACCATTTTTTAAGACCTATCCATAGACACCCCACAAGTATAGGTTAGACGAAAAAAATTTTTTTTAGTTTCAGTTCCATGTATGGGGAGCTCCCCCTAATATTATTATTTTTTTATTTTTGTACAAAAATCGTAAAGCGGTTAATATAATACATCTACCTACCAAGTTTTAACTGTGTAGTCTTAATAGTTTCGGAATAAAGTGGCTGTGACATACGGACGGACGGACNAATATTATTATTTTTTTATTTTTGTACAAAAATCGTAAAGCGGTTAATATACTTAATACATCTACCTACCAAATTTTAACTGTGTAGTCTTAATAGTTTCGGAATAAAGTGGCTGTGACATACGGACGGACGGACAGACAGACAGACAGACAGACAGACAGACAGACAGACAGACAGACATGACGAATCTATAAGGGTTCCGTTTTTTGCCATTTGGCTACGGAACCCTAAAAAATATTAGTAATTTTTAAACTGCGGGTTGTTTTGTGATTTTAAAAGTCTACAAAGCGATTTCGACTTGACTCGATAATTATCGAGTCTAATCGATAATAATAAAGTTATCGATTATAATCGAAACGCGCTATGAGACTACTAGACCAACAAAACTAAACTAAAGATTAGACATAAGGTCCTGTTTCATAGGTTCCAGACATAGTTGTTGATAGCATCTGACAGGTAGGTACTACCACAGAAAGTCGTCAACAAAACATTTCTGTGGCACTATCTGTTAGATAAGTATCTATAACTTTATCTGGAACTTATGAAACCGGCGTTAAAGATTTTTTAAATACTTTCTAGTCTTTTTTTATAATAATATGAAATACTTCTCTCCATTGTTGACAATAGGTACATCTTAATATTTAAATGAGGCACTTAAGAGCAATAGTACTTTGACAATATAAACAGAGGCTGATCTTTAAACGCTTAGTTTGCCATCGAGGGATTAAGAAGCTTAGCGGGCGCCGACATTGGAAATGCTATGCTACGGTATGCTAACTATGGTAAGCCGTTGTGGGATTTGTACAACTTTTTTAGGGTTCCGTACCCAAAGGGTAAAAAGGAACCCTATTACTAAGACTTCGTTAGTATACTAAAAATTAAAAAAAATATTTTAACGCTGTTGATTTATATTAATTAATTGCAAAATTGTATACTAGTAGCGCCATCTAAGGTAAACGGCCCAATACTCGACGGTTTTTGAACTTGGCGAGGTTTACAGGTCTGCCACATCATTGTTAGTTGTTTTAGCGGGATAGTTTAACTATGATGAGAAACCTCATTTAATACACTTTTCAGAAAATATATTTTTGTAATTAATGGTAAACAAATAAATAATATATTAAGTAAAATATCAAGAAAGACCCATTTGTACCATTATCCGACAGTTTTGTCCTAGTTATCGTCAAGATGTCCCTATACTCGTCAACTTTCAACGCCAATTTGAACTCTATTTCCTTACAAATAAGGTTCATGTTATTTTAGTTATTAACTTGTATAAATCTTAATGCGGTTTCTCAAACTCAAAAAACGGTCCCTAAAGTAACCAAACTTGCTAAATAAAAACAAAATATCGATGTAAGTTAACGGTTTACCACTACCGCACAGATCAATCCACCATAAAGTTAAGCAACGCTTGACGCGGTGGGTTTGTGGATGGGTGACTATTTTTCGTAACAAGTTCCTCTGTTTTTCGAAAGGCACGTTCGAATTGTGGGCCCCGACTGTTATTTAGAGATCTTTAGTAGTCAGAAGCAAGAAAGTCTGATATTCAGTCTTACCAAGCGGTAACTGGTTTGAGGAGGTCAGATAGGCAGACGTTCCATGTAGCACACTAGAGTTTCATGACTGTCATGCCTGGACTGTCAGCTGCTTGAAGCTGACCCCACATAATTCGGAAAAGGCTATCCAAAACATAGAAATAATTCGATCAGATGCTCATGGAAAGATGATCTTGCATGGTGGATAGCGGGGATAAGTGAACCCTCGAGTTCCGAGTGCTCCACGGAGAAGCTTATGTCCCTCACTTCCGACCAGCCAGAGTGGCGGGTATTCCAGTGAAGCTTGATATACAGAGAGCTCGTGATCCCAGTTTAAAGTCCTCCGAGGTATTATTATCCCTAAGATGCTCATAATTGTTCTTGTTGCTTTATTGCAATTACACTACCGACTATAGTTTTACGGGAGAGGGGAAAAGGTAAGTATAATGGCTAACTGGCTATCTTCTCCATTTCTATATTTATTTATTGCATTGCTAATCCGGGATTTAAAAACCGGGGATCGTACTTGATATATATAGGGATGATCGCCGGTTGAATGCCATTTTTTGTCATTACATATTAATATTCTTAGGCGGATGTTGAAGACTAGCTAACATAGTAGTGCGTTCCTTCATCTCCATAACCATGGCTCGATAAGTGAGCTGTAGTAACTTGACCAGCAATTTATATATGTTTCTAAATCATGATTCATAGTTTCTCTATTTCAGGTCCACCGTCATCCCACCCCAATAGCCCAAGTAACTTTCCACCATATTAAGAAATAGTCTAACAAAAATTTCTAATGCACCCAAAGACGTACGATGAAGCGTATAATCGTCAGTTAAATAGTAACTCGGATCTTCGGATTTACTGTCTCCTCTCAAAATTTCAGAACTCCTTAATCTTGTCATTATGGTCTCGTNCTAGCTAACATAGTAGTGCGTTCCTTCATCTCCATAACCATGGCTCGATAAGTGAGCTGTAGTAACTTGACCAGCAATTTATATATGTTTCTAAATCATGATTCATAGTTTCTCTATTTCAGGTCCACCGTCATCCCACCCCAATAGCCCAAGTAACTTTCCACCATATTAAGAAATAGTCTAACAAAAATTTCTAATGCACCCAAAGACGTACGATGAAGCGTATAATCGTCAGTTAAATAGTAACTCGGATCTTCGGATTTACTGTCTCCTCTCAAAATTTCAGAACTCCTTAATCTTGTCATTATGGTCTCGTTGAGATATTATCTCTCTAGACTTTTCACAATTAAATGTATCTTGCGGTCGGTTTCCTTCGATCTCCATCTCGAGTCTCATCAATTGTACTTAGGTATCAGTGTTTTAGATTCTGATGTCCTCAACCCAGTTATTCAAATGAAAGCCAAGACCCACCAATTTAACACGGAGGAACTCGTCATGATAAGATGGTCACCCATCCACCGGCGTTGCTTCACCTTATAATTGATCGATCCACGCGGCTTTTACTTAGCCACGGGCTCCTCGTGGTCTTGTAGAGACATGCATGATGAGAATGATGGGGAATACCCCGTCGGTACTATGTTCCAAATAACCATGCCTCACTCTGGCTTGTCTTCGTCGACTGATAGAAGTGAAAGATTAGATTATCAATCTCTAGCTTTCTTTAATTGATCGCCAAAGTCAAAGGTTCATATTTCATACTATCTTCTGCCAGCGACTTCGTTCGCGGATCACGTCCCTTATGCCAGCGACAACGGGTCGTCATAATCAAAGATCTGAAACGTCTGATGTCAAATTCTAATACCTCGGGGAAACAACGGGATGCCCGAGACGATTGGAGACGTTTCAGATTTTTAATTTTTGTAAGTCAACTCGCACTTGGCCGGTTTTCTAATTAGGGATGACTCAGAGTGTTATAAATGTAAAAGTAGGCAAATATAATCAGAAAGCTTCGATCTGCGAAGCTTTTGATT
The DNA here is from genome assembly GCA_002382865.2 of Heliothis virescens. NCBI lineage: Eukaryota > Metazoa > Arthropoda > Insecta > Lepidoptera > Noctuidae > Heliothis > Heliothis virescens. Next base: position 9,899,900 of record NWSH02000019.1, read on the forward strand.
ATATTAGATGTGTGGTTCAATTTTGACGAGGTATCATCGTCCTTCAACAGCTCATGTTCCGTTACCCACTTTTGTTGCATTTTTCTTGACTGGCCATTTTTCCCGCCATATTGTAACCGCAGTAGCGACCATTGGCTTGTTTAGTGTTCTATAGGCTACCCACTAATATAAAAAGATTTATGTAA
>NWSH02000019.1:9924498-9936028 GCA_002382865.2 Heliothis virescens
CGCAATAAAGAATCTGGTTCCCGTCTATAGACTAGCTGAATTACGTACATGTATTTTAGCATGCAGTCCTGCTCATAGCCTTCCTTGGTGGAGCGGAGTCTCTCAGACGTCCTTTTCGTCAATTTGCGCTGTAAAAGGTAAATATTTGAACTGATAATAATAATTTATGCTCATTAACCGAAGCGTAGCGCTTAGCAAGCGATCCGTCTTATCGCACGTAGATTGTTCCTTTCTTTAATACTATGTAAATAAGTAGGTACCTACATACGCCCTTAATGTTTAGTTTCGTGGATAAGAATTTTATTGTTCACTTCCTTGCAGTTAACGTAATTTGTAGGTTAACATTAAAGTTCTATACTTTAGTTATTTACTAATTACAAATTTAGTTTATTATGGAAGATAATACTAAGTTAACTAAATAAAACGTAATTTGTATTTATTATTTAGATTACTTCGAAAAGATAGGTTTATTTTATTTATTCGACTTAATTAGAGGCTTATTTTTTAGGATTCCGTGTCCAAAGGTAAACGGGACCTATTACTAGGCCTCCCTTGTCTGTCTGTCTGTCGTCTAGTGTATCTCATAGACCGTGATAGCAGGAAACTGAAATTTTCAGTAATAAAAAAAATTAGGAGTCCCATAAATAACGTGTGAAACCGCAAATTATAACTTTGTTATTTCATATATTGTATGAAAACAAAGTTATTTTTGTTAACTGCCTCGTTGGTCTAGTGGTCGCATAGCGCGACTGCCGTGCCACGGGTCTTCGGTTCGATTCCCGGGTCAGGCCGAAATCGCTTGTGGGTTTTAGAAACTTTCACAAAGCAGCCTGAGTTTGGAAGTTGGCGGTGTTACACCCCGTCCTGGAGGGCACGTAAAGCGCTCGTCCTCGATTGTTACTCAGTAGCAGTCGTATATAAATCCACGTCAGAGGCCATCAGGCGGATTGAGAAAACTCTGACACTAGGGCTTGTTAGTGATTAAGCTGCAGCTCACTCGATAAAGAAGAAGTTATTTTTGTTGCCGAAAATATTTTGCGTTTTGGCTAGCTGTAGGTAGTATACGTTCATTTTTCATAGATAATGAACCTTCGTGCGCGAGTCGACTCACACTTAGCCGGTTTTTAACTTTAAGTGCCTTAATTTATTTTAAACAGTTTTTCGATACCTACATTAAATGCACTGGCAACTAATTTACAGATAATTGTGTTTTATTTACTATCTAAAATTGGTTAAATGAACCCGCGAAGCTTATCTATTAGTAAAAAAATACGGAAAATATTCTTGGAAACGTTAAGTTTTCATTAATTAAATGATAGTAGTTTTCAAACAGCCAAACTGCCGAATTACAATATTGGATATTTTGTGACGACATTGGTCACATCTGTATAAGGGTAATTCTCACGAAATCCCGAATTTTGGTCAATACAAAATGTGTTATAATTTTGATCGAATTTTTATATATTTTTATGAGTAAGTAGTATTGATGTTACTAAGTTTAATATATAGTGTTCCCCCATATAACGTGTTTATGAGAATAAAAAAAAACAAAATGAGGGAATGATAACTTAGGTGAGGGAATGACCATTATAAGACATTTATGAAAATAGTAAATGATATTGCTATGTTATTTTTAAATAACCTTTTATTAAGTACAAGCAATAATACAATGTTATTTTCTTACATTAGAGGATTATTGACCAAAATACAACATACAACTGTCATCTTTGATTATTTGCCATCACCAAGATTTCGTTCCTTTTTTATATTCCTTATTTTATTTAGCTCTTCATCGCTCATCTTCTTTTTCGGACATTATTTGAACCTATACAAAAATGCAGCGCAAAATTCAATAGTTAGCCAAAGCAAACAAGCAGCTAAGCAAAGCTAACCAGTCAAAAGTCATCCCTCATAAACCATCATTCCTCACTACATATAATTGAGGAATGACGGTGAGGGAATGACGAAACAGAGATAAATAAAAAAAAACTCGCTATTATAACTGCACTTTAAAAAGAGTTTTTTTATATAAGTTTAATACTCCCAAAGACCTACTTCATTGTGTAATTAATAAGTTTCAAAAGTACTTACCTATATTTCCAGCTTGATGAATGGGAATGACGATCAGATATGTAATATTAATAAAATAAGCATTAAATCTTTTTGCAGCACAAACCTTAACAAGTTCACGTAAAATTCGCCATATTGATACATTGACAGTACTGCCTACTATCAAAACCGAATGGCTGCGTTCAAATTTAATTAAAAATGCGTTGACAATTTGACTGACAAAAAATTGTGAGGTAATGATTTATTTTTATCAGACACATGAAGATTATTTTTTAAAATTCAGTTCCTAAATTTTTAACTCAAATTGTGTTTTTTTTATATTAATGTATCATATTTTGAATCGAAAAAAAAATGTTGTAAAGCTTTGTTACACTATTTTGTTTGTTTAGTGATATAAATGTAATTTAATTTGGAGGACGGGACATAGTGAGGGAATGATTTTAGGGGTATCATATAGGCAATTATTTTTTTATTTACACATATGATTAAAAACTGATAAATGAAACTTCTAGCTACAGTAAAGTAGATTGCAAAAAAATATTGGTAGCCGCTATATGTCTCTTATATATTTTTTTAAGCTCAAAGGACAAGAATTTTGGAATTTCGTGAGAATTACCCATAAATATACCGTGTAGGCATTTACCACTATCCTTGTACAAAAATTAACTATTAAATACCAATACATACCGATGACCCTGTAAGACGTTATACTGATATTTATTTTATTTCGTATTTTGTCTATGTGCTATCAAAAGTATGGCATTTTATAACACCGTGAGATCAACAAAGACATTTACTTTTTAAATCTTATGTGAGTACCTATCATAAACCGCAAGCGGAACTTTAGAACACGTAAATTCATAATAGTAAAAATACTCTGTGACATGCCCAAAAATCATAATCTCTCTATTAGTTCCTAAATATTATCTAACACCTCTTCTAAACATACGTCTTTGAAACGTATTTTATCTTTAACATCCACTAATACCACACTAAGCCGTTTTAGGGTTATCGCTTGTGTACACTTGACACTGACTTAAAAAACGAGAAACTAAACGAAAACTCTTCATGAATTTTCGTTCGCAGTATGGAGTGGTAAGACGCGATTTTATAATAGTTTTCTTTATTCAAGTGTTTTCTAACAATTACGTTTAGTTATAGAAATAATTGTTAACTCATAAAAATACTTTGATTTAATTAATTACTAGCTGCCACCATGGTTCCACTTATGACGCAAAAATGAATCTCAGACATTAACCACTAATTCAGTATTGGTAGATACCTACAAATCAGAAACAAAAAAAAATGTCTTACATTATAAATATTGATGTACAGTTTGTTCTTGTTACAAGTTACAACGCAACATGTGTGACTCCAACTACGGGGACTGCTCCTCAACTCTTCGCATCAGCCTTGCAGTTCTTTGCAGCAGCACAATGTGCCGTGTCAGAAGGATTGATAGCAGATTCTAATGTGCAAAGTAAGTTAACAGCCTGTTTTACAGAATCCAGATTGAGTTCTCGATTTTTATCTGACAGATCATCTATACTAATATTATAAAGCTGAAGAGTTTGTTTGTTTGTTTGTATGTTTGTTTGTTTGAACGCGCTAATCTCAGGAACTAATGATCCGATTTGAAAAAATCTTTCAGAGTTAGATAGCCCATTTATCAAGGAAGGCTATAGGCTACTTTTTATCCGGGTAATAAATGGAGCTGGCAGTAGTTCCCACGGGAAAGCGGGTGAAACCGCTGGCGGAAGCTAGTGCCATATAAAAGTAATCAAATTTAAAAATATTTCTATGACACTATCTGTCAGATAGCTATTTAGAACTTTATCTGGAACCTGGAACAGGCCGTCAATGTTTTATTTAATATTTTGTCACTGTGCTATGAAAAGGACACTAGAATACGCATATCTTCGATAACTGGCAGAAAATTATCAAAAAATATCCACAAGTATCATCAACACGTGCCAGCATTTAAATTAAACTTTGCGTAACGATAGCCTATTAGAGACCAAAATCATCGTGATAGTTTGTAACTTGTTACAGATTATGAAGAGTTTGACTTTATAATAAATGGAGCTGGGACGGCGGGTAGTGTTTTAGCAAACCGATTAAGTGCCATACCCGAATGGAAAATATTACTCCTTGAAGCTGGCGGTGATGCTCCAATCGAAGCTGACGTAAGTACTACAACAAATGAATACTGACAACAAAAAATATTGCCTCTAAATTCATGTTAACTAAACTTACATATTTAGGTTCCAGGTCTTGACAAAGGAATGTTTAAAAACGCCAGATTTGATTGGAGTTACTTAACTAATGACAATGGAGTAACCAACCGAGCTCATATAAATGGATCCATTAATTGGCCGCGAGGAAAAATGATGGGAGGCAGCAGTAACCTGAATGCTATGATATATATTCAAGGAAATGATCAAGATTATCAAAATTGGTACGACGAGGGTAACACTGATTGGAGTGTAAAAGAAGTGCGCAGATGTTTCAAAAAAGCTGAAAGCTTACAAGATATGGATGCATTGAAAAATCCGAAAATAAGAGATCATTACGGTCTTGATGGACCGTTAGTTATAAACAAATTCAATAACACCTATGCATCCATTTTCTCAAGGTTTCTATCTGCGTGGGATGAAATTGGCATTAAAAATGTTGATGACCTAAATGTCGCGAACGTCCTAGGATCAGGTGTTTTGAAATGTACAGCTGCTAGTGGAGAAAGACAAAGTCATAACAAAGCATATCTGAATCCAATATTGTACAGATCAAACCTTAAAATAATCAAGAACAGTTTAGTCACAAAAGTATTGATAAATCCTTCTAGTAAAACTGCGTATGGGGTAGAAGTCTCACATGGCTCAGAGAACTTCACGTTTTACGCTACCAAAGAGGTTATTGTAAGTGCAGGAACTATAAACTCACCTCAACTTCTTATGTTGTCTGGAGTTGGCCCCAAAGAACATCTAAGTTCAAAGAACATTTCTGTTATAGTAGATTCACCAATGGTAGGACAAAATCTACAGGATCATTGTATTATACCAATAATAATGTACGCCGATGAACCAGGTCAATTAAACGAAGCTGAACAATATTATGGTGCTATACAGTATCTTTACAATCGCACAGGTTATTTAGCACAAAATAGTTTCTCTGACGTGCTAGCATTTTTTTCAGACACACCAAAAGCGACATACCCAAAATTTCAATCTCATTTGTCACTGATGTGGAGAAATAGTTCTACTATTCAACAAGCTTTGAAAACCAGATTTAGATACAAAGACGAAGTTGCCAACCCAATTATTGAACTGAACAAGAAATATGCACTTTATATGCAACTGTTCAATCTTCTACATCCAAAATCTAGAGGGAACATTACCTTAAATTCAAACGACCCCAGAGATTACCCAATCATTAACCCGAACTATTTTTTTGATCCCAGAGATTTAGAAGCGGCAGCAACGGGTATAAAGATTTTAACAAAAACACAGAATACCAAAGCTCTCAAAGAAATTAATGCCTTCTTGGGAAGGATGGAGTGGGGACCATGCAACGAGTATGAATTGGACAGTAGAGATTACTGGAAATGTGTTTGTAGAGAGATGGTGCTTACAGTATATCACCCTGTAGGAACCTGCAAGATGGGTCCTGATCCGAAGACTTCAGTCGTGAGTTCTCGGTTGAAAGTGCATGGAGTTAATAATCTCCGCGTTATAGACGCCAGTATTATGCCGACACTTACTAGTGGCAATACCAATGGCCCAACAGGAATGGTGGCGGAAAAAGGAGCTGAAATGATAATAGAGGATTACAAAACGTGTGAGTAAAGTAATACGGAAATTAAAGTCGTGACATGAAAACTATACTATTTTTTAGTCGACTGGTCTAGTCTACTTTTTTCTTTCAACAATGCTGTTATCTCAAATGTAAATAAATAAATGAGTTACTATTACTGTATTACTTGATAACCGTGATTTACAATTTTATAAGAAAAATAGGACACGTGTAGGAGTATTTTGAAAGTGAATATCAATCAACACAATCAAATGAAACCTCCAGTAAACTGAGGTATTTTCCTTATTATGTTGTTATTTATTTTCTATTCAAAGAATATATCACCTTCAGTGAGTCATAGGTTAAATACAAAAGTTGTTTACCTACACATCTCGGAATTTTTCGAATTTTCTGTCCAGATATACTAAAATTCAGAAATCGATCATATGAGTGCCAATTTGTATTTTCCTACAATGTGTCCTTCTTTCTTATCAGAATTAGAACACCAGACAGAATTAACTACTAAGTCTGTAGCAATAGTTTTTTTTTTAAGAAATCCAAAATAGTATCTATATGTTTTATTAGCAATGGCATAGTTACAAGTTTATCGGCATTTTCTTATTCTTTATCTTTTAATCTTAATTTATTGACGATATGACCATGCTAAATGTTTGTTTAAAAAGATATCTTTCATTGTCAAAATCATAGTTAAATTCAACCTTGTGTAAAAATTCGGGTAGTAATAAAAGTGTAATGTATTTAACTGGATAAGTTATTTTAACCACACACAGTTTAGATTTCCTAAGTCTCTAGATATTTAACATATCCTTCACAGTTTGTCCATTATTACTCAAACCAAGTCCATTATCTGCCTCGTTGGTCTAGTAATCACATTGCGCGACTTCTGTGCCGATCTCGGGTTTTATTCCCCAGTCGGGTCGGGCTGGGTCAGTAATATATTGTGGTATCATCCATACGGTTTCTGGGTAAAACTGTAACTACTAGTACCAACAAATTTTCCATGTAAATTCATTTTATCTTCCCAAAGATTTAACAAGCATGATATTACGCCATTTACCCATCAACCGTCTAGGTGTTAATTTAATTCAAACTATTCTGAACTCGTTACAATAACCGTTCCAAATAGATAGAACGGTATAATTGGGCCTGGAATATAAATCATAAACCTTACAATATCTGAAACTGAACAGATATTCTTCAAGCTATTGTGAGACGAACGACCTAGATAGTCCAGATTATCGGAAATACATTTATCGAGATTTGGCACTACTAAAGACCTAGTTGGCGCCATTGCAACCCTAAACTGCTCGTTGATATGAAGATTATTAAGAAAAATGGTCATTTAAAATTTTATGCCAACACTTTGAATTTAATACCCACTAGGAAAGCCGTTTTATAATAATGATATTTTTACACTAAAGTAGAAGACACCATTTAAAAAAGTTTAAACAGCTGTGATGACACAATTTTGTATTTTCCTAAAAACTTCTCTCTATTTCGTATTTACAATTTAATTAAATAAAATAGCATGTGGACTATGTGTAGCGCAAATACCATGTGTCATGTAGGTACTTTGTATGGTGCGCATATCTTTAAATAAAATAATTTGGTACATTAATTTAATCGGTCCATTCTGTAGTAACTAAGATATCCACACCACACTGACCTGCTACCATAGGATTCACATTTAACTATGTTGGGGTCGGCTTCAGTCTAACCGGATGCAGCTGAGAACCAGTGTTTTACATGAAGCGACTGCCTGTCTGACCTCCACAGCCCAGTTACCGGGGTAACCCGATACCCATTGGGAAAACTGGTTGTCAGACTTTCTGTCTTCTAACTACCCGTAACTACTGCCAAAGGTGTTCAAATGACAGCCGAGACCCACCAATTTATCGTGCCTTCCGAAACACTCATTATGACAAGATAGCCACCCATCCACGGACGGACCGCGCCAAGCGTTGCTTAACTTAATGATCTATCGATCTGCGGGGCTTTGACTTTACCACGAGCTCTTCAAAGATTCACATTTATGATAGAAGTACATTATTAGTTACACTAATGCATCGGAATATAAGTACTTACCTGTAAACATTTTTTCCAACTGCAAAAAGTTAAAAAAAAACCGGCCAAGTGCGAGTTGGACTCGCGCATGAAGGGTTCCGTACCCCATCCCCCTTAATATACTTTTTTTCATTTATAGTATTTGTTGTTATAGCGGCAACAGAAATACATCATTTGTGAAAATTTCAGCTTTCTAGCTATCACGGTTAATGAGATACAGCGTGGAGACAGACAGACAGACAAACAGACATACAGACAACGAAGTCTTGGTAATAGGGTCCCATTTTACACTTTGGGTACGGAACCCTAACAACGAATAAATCAAACGCCACATTTGAACAGCTCACCGCAACAACAAACATCAAAGTGATTCAACTGGCCCTTAGTTTCATTGTGCACCGTGATGAATAGAAACATCCACAAAAGGTGTTCTCACTAACCTACATCGATTCTTTCACTTGTTTGCGCCATTTTAAATGAGTAGGAAGTGCAGTTCTTTTGTGTAGTAGACAATGTCGTTTACTGCGGCGCGTTCGAGAAAATTCGAAATTCTTTCGCTTGGCAAATACATGAGGATTTAAATGCGTACACAGAAAGTCACTCCGGGTAAATCTTCTGTCTGCGAGCTTAGAAAGTTATTGGTGCTAAATTGAAGGCGGGTGTTTGTTTTTTCTGTAGTTTGATAAAATCAGTAAAATATGAACTTGTATCAGAAAATAGAGGATTAAATATATGAAAGTTACATGAATATTGGTTTTCTAAAAGCATCAGATTTAAAAAGACAATAAGTATTTCTCGAAAAATAGGTTTTCATTTATGTAGTAGTTTTTCAACTGATTTTGTAGTGATATTTTTTAAAAGCATTCCACGAGCGTCAATGTTAAACAATGGATTATTTTGCATAAAGCTCTTTACATAATCTGTAAAAATATTCTTTTACGCACTGTATATTGCACAAAAAGCATTATTTATCGAATGTCATGACATCCATAAATATTATTTTTACGCCAACTGTCTATCAGCTGCTTTAAGGATTATTTAAAACATAAAATGTTAAATCGGGTCCATTTTCATACATCGCTGTAACGTAGTTGAGATCATCATGATTCATGTACACTTTTGCGAATAATTTTAAAAGACGAAATATAAAAAATGCTAGAAATTTTTCAGTACAAATTATGTAAATACTTCCAAAAGCTACGGACTATTGTGTACCACACAAAATATTTCACTATGCTAATTCTATCCGAATACGCAAGCTGCAAAGCACTCGGAACAATAAACAAAACACGACCGAACCCCGCCTAGCATTTTGCCAGAAAAGCGCCTATTTACGAAACGTTCCATATCTTCCCAGTCTACACACCAAACCCTTGCATCTACCATTTATTTAGGGACCTCTCTACACAAAACTATCTTGACCCTATATTGACATTGAAAACGGGAAGCTTTTTCATGATTGCGGTTCGAGTAAACTGTTTACTTTACTACGGGAATAACCCCTATTGTGTTCTGTTGTCTTGCCTTTAAGCTGAGGACGAATATCAATATATCACATGCATAAACATGTACCGATATGGACTCCGATTCGGAAAAAGGAAATGTATTGAGCACTTATTTCTGTATCAAGTAGTGGATTTGATGGGGAAAATGGGTTTGTCTGTTATTGTTTGTATCTGACCCGAATATAGATCTGCTCCATTAACCAAATGGCATATCTTTAAAGGCTTCTTAACATATTTCTAACATCTCTTTTGTATTCTATAGTTCGATTGTGTATAAATCCAGTAGGTTAAAATATTAATGTGAAATTCTTCTTTAAAAATGTGCTCTTCAAGTCGATTTTATGAACGTTTCGATGCAGTTTCATCGTATCCACCAATATCCTTTTCTTCAGTTCGATTTAGCCCCATCTCCTCCGCATAGTCCCCGAGAGAAATCCAGGAAAAGCGCCACAGACGTCAGTGTGTTGCAAAAATACAACAAATAACATTGCGTTTTTTCCCTAAAAATCTTTGGTATGTATTGAGGAAAAAAACAAATCGTAACGCACTATTCTCGCCGGTTAAATGACATCCCTAATACTTGTTTATGTTTATGGTCCATTATAAAGGAAACGTGGCTATCTGCGTTCAAACGTTATCAGGTCAACCGTGACTTTCTCCGGTTTGGCCAAAACAGGACAGTTTGTACGATGATTATGTGGAAATTGGTATTCAGCGTGATTATTTTGTGACACAAAAACAATGTTTTGATTTTCTTCTCGTTCAATTACAAAAGTTTTCAATGATGGGAGAAGGAATCAATTTTAACAAAAAAATAATTATAATCGAACACCGACAATAGTTCATATTGAGTTCTATTTTATCACGCCCAGGGTCAGATCTGAATAGGATATTTTCATAAAACAAAATCATAGGGAAAACATAAAATCTACTCAAACACGAATCGCACCACAATACTCGCGTGTGATGTGATGTCTGTTTATTCCCAAAATCCTATCGTTTTCCTTATGAAATTATTTCCAACAAAAGCACCTGTATTTTCACATGAGAAAATGTGAAAGGCTACCGTAAAACGGAACGAAAATCATTGAATAGTTTACATGAAAGGGTGAGCTGAACAAAATGAATTGGTTTCTGTGATAGGGCGAAAATCGAACGTTGGCGCAAAAACATTTCTTGCTTTGACCACCCCTGATTTAGGTTCTTTAACCCGTTTTACCCTCTATCATCTCTCGAAAGATGAAAGGATTATCAAACCACTGTGAAACTTTAGTTTTGTATGCAACCTGTTTTGTCGAAACCTGTTTATTTACTTAAACCTTTGGGAGTGTAAAATAATGTACTTAATGTATTTTCTTGTTCATGACTTACGCATTTGCTCATCAATATTTATTTGATACATTTTAAAGGTATTACATTTAGATTGCTAACATTTCATTCTTTGAGTGTTTTTGTAATAAGATTTCACTTTGATTGTACAATCTAGACACGCGGCAGCGTGTCAAGCCAAGTTCAAGCAAAGACTGGCTGGCAAGCGCCACGTGTATATTTACACGAACCATTTGGTGCCACTTTTTACCCCTCCATAACTCAAAACCTATTAAACGTAAACACTTCAAACTACGCGTGTTTCATTATGTCCATAAGGACACCTAAAGCCCAAATTCATGAAGCTAGCTAACTTATAAAGATATGAAGGTCCAAAAGTCGTAAAAATTCCCATGACTGACTGGACTTATAGTTACCTAACCTACCTACTTCCACGATAACCTAGAAATATGAAATTGAACCTAGCTCGGTAATGTGTGTAAGCGTAGGAAAAAATCTGAAAATAGAAAAAGTTAAAAAATAGGGGGGGTCCCCATACAAACGTACACGTTTATGTATGGGACCCCCCCTATTTTCAATATTTTTAATATTTACGTATTTCTGTTATGCGGCAACGGAAAATACATCATTTGTGAAAATTTCAGCTTCCTAGCTATCACGGTTTATGAGATAGACTTAGTAATACGGTCCCATTTTACCCTTTGGGTACGAAATCCTGAAAAGAAAACTATATAGCGGAAACGCAAGAA
>NWSH02000019.1:9939072-9957479 GCA_002382865.2 Heliothis virescens
ATCTTGTTCCTATAAATACATATTTGGATTTTGTACAGAACTTGGTACTCATTTAGATCTCCATTCTTTTTGCGGCGAAGCCCACAACCAAGCATAGGTTTTGTATTGAACTTGGCTTTCCTTTTTTACATTTATGTTTTTGGTGGGATTTGGATTTTACCTTTAATACATTTCATTTTTCAAATACTAAGAAAATAAAGTAACATAAATGTAATAACGTTTATTTATTGTCCCCGTTTTGTTACCAACAACAATATTTCTAGTAACTGCTTAAGAACAAAAGGGATTCATCTGGAACCATCGCCTTAAGCCAAAACGCTCTAAGTTTCTTTTTAAAAGTTGTAAACTTTCCATCATTCCCTTAAGACGGATCACACACTACCACGCACCGAACTTCGCCGAGCATATTGTTATCGGTATCCTCTTGCTTACGATAAAAATGTCTTGATAACTGGGACGCGATTTGTGAGATCCACACAAGCAAGCACAAGCTTTTGCCCAGAAACAAGTGCACTCACTATTCCTTCACTCTTATAACCCGAAGAAAGCAAGCTGACACGACCGGAGAGAGACCAGGCGCAGGAACGACATTAACGTGCCTTCCGATGCACAGGTATATTAATCACCAACTTCCAGACTCCGGGTTGCTTTGGGAAAGTTTCGAAAACCCACAAAGCGATTTCAGCCCAGCCCGGAAATCGAACCCGAGACCTCGTGCACAGCAGTCGGCTATGCGACAACTAGACCACCGAGGCAGTTAAACACCCACCTAAAGTACGTATGTATACATCCAATCGTACCTTATCTTGCGAAACTTTAATCAGATGCGTAAGAAAAATTGCTCCGATTTGTTAACGTCACCACAGAGGGCCACAGCCTTACTTTTTTCAACCTTATCCTTGAACATCTGTTTTGCCATAATAGTGGGTGGTAAATAATATTGGTATCACTGATTCGAGTATCTGCTCCATATATTTAGTCTGTGACCTACGAAATTGATTGTATTATTCGTTCAGTCATTTTTAAAGGGCATGTGTGTGGGTTTATGAAAGTAGATGCTATTTTAGAAATTATGTTCAGTGGGAAAGTAAATGCTGATATGTTTCATTGATGTAATTTTTCATGGAGCATCTTTCAGTTGTAGATTAGTTAAGTTGCAAATTGTAGCAAATCTATCGCCCTAATAGAGGCTTGTTGTGCCTGCAATACTGCTGGTTACAAAAGCATGCCTAATAGACTAATCTTTGATATAGCCATAAATATACTTAGTTAACGTCATGATAAATAAATCCCCTATTGTTTCCTCGTTACTTTAGTAACGAGGGTATTATCGTCTGAAAATACACACAAAGGCTTGAACACAACAGCCGTTCTCAAAATCTCGGATTGCTTTTTTTTCCGAAATGCAAGCGGTTTTCCCAGTGCCTTTTCCTACAATTATATTTAACGTTGTTCCTTTCAACGTACGTACATATAAGCTGACGGGAGATAGTGAAAAAAATCATTGTTTATGTACATTTGAAAGTGGGTTTAAAGTACTGTACACACGAATTCTGGGTTTATAATCCGTTCATGATGTGTACATGCAATTTTTAAGAGTTTAATGTTTCCATAAACATTACAGTATTGTTTTGATGTAGCTGTTGCGAGTATATTTATTTTTTTAATTAAACTTTAGACTTAAAATTTTCGTCGGCGGTTGAGCTATGAAAAAAATTATAAGAACAAGTACAAACGATAGCCCACTGTCTTGTTTTCTCAGATGCATTTAAGTTTCCAAAGTAAACTTTAATTTATTTATCACCTTTTTTTATATTTAAACGTTTACCCAAATTGTTGTTTCATGTTGTATTACAGACTCATTCCTTCTGCAAGTAAGTGTAAATATTTACGGGGAAATATCCACATTTATTTCGTTGTTTATAACCGGAGTCATAACAATATTTATGGGCCCGGTGTGATAAATTCGGCGTATTCAAATGTACCCCATAGTTTGTGGGTCGCATTAGAATGAGGAGCGGCCCATATCCTAAGCTAGTCCGAGACGAGAATGCTAATAAGGATAATGTTTTAATACGAGGTAATGTGGTACTTTTTTGGTCTTTAGGAGACACTGTATTTTGCATTATAGTACTATTTTTTCTCAAGGTCAAATTAATTGAAAGGATTACAGGTACTTATTTCTCTGGTGACTTCAATCCTATAAAATAAATAAATACAATTTATGAATACTCAGATGATCGACCTAGCATACCTTTCAATCAGACGCAAAGACAAATCTATATATACCAAGAACAATACTCCTACAACCAGAATAACACTGCTTCATCAGGTGCCAAAATCTACTTGGAGTGGTTAGTAACACAATGAAAAAGTAAGACTTATCGCCCATCAAGCGAACTGCAAAAACGATCAGCAAATACTTTCGCCAGTTCTCTAGACAAATACTTATTCACCCACTATATTCCTCAGCTACATCGCAACAACATACATATGCGAACTGTCCTGAACCTAAGAGTTGTGACCAGCATTCGAATCTTCTAAAATAAGATACAAAACTTATTTATTTCCAAACGTTGCTCTTGGGCGGAATCCAATAACAGAAATTGGAGTTGAAAAGTGTCTTAGGTCACATTCAGGTTTCCTTTTATGAGGTGGGTCGCGAGTAGGTTATAAACCTATTAATGTTGTTCGTGCCAAGTTTGTTGAAAAAGACTATGAATATCACATCATGTTGTCAAGGATAGGCAGGTCTTGAAGTGGACCTTCATTTTGTGCAAAATTACTTGAGCCATGAAGATAGAAAATTGAGTCTGTCCTGCAAGCTGATATTAAAATCTTCCTGGAAGATTGAAAAACGCTAGTTCCTCTAACTAGTTAGTCCACTAGTTCTATAAACTGAATTGAATACGATACCAAGACTTTACGCTGATGTCTTGCACTGTTTTGTAGGTAAAGATAAGTTAATAGAAATAATACTACCGATAAAAACAGACACGGTCTACATTAAGTCCAAAAAGGTACGTCGCGTATGTCGACTTCAAATGGGGCGTAGCTACAAGCTAGCAAAATAAGCTCATACTTTGAATACCACAGATTTAGCAACAGCAGAACAACAAAACTAAAACAGACGCTGCGTTCTTAGAGAATATCTCGAATATTTGATTTGATGCGCTTGCACACCAGTGAATAGAGTTGGTGCGGTTTGTGAATATTCTATAATACTGTTCTTATTGTAAAATTGTGTAGAATGTCAAATGTTAAGAGCCCTGGTGTCCTAATGGATAAAACAAATATGACTGTGTAGGTTCAATTCGAGGTCGGATAACTACCAATGAAACTTTTCTAAAATTCTATGTACCTACTTCCGAAGTATATCTGAGACACCAATGGCTGATTATAGGTGAAGGAAAACAGCTAAAGGAAACCTGGACTTTAAAGTTTGAAATCACCAACGTGCTCTGAGCAAGGGTGGTGATTGACGTTCAATCCTTCGCCATGTGAGAGAAAGCCTGTGCCCAGCAGTAGGACGATAAAAGAGCTGATGATGATGACAAATGTTAATGAGTAGCTGTTTGGTATCGACTTCCCAAGTTCTGACTGAGTTCATGGTGTATGTATTGTATCGTTTGTATCTAGGTGCTGATTCCCACGCAACTGTTCCCGGTTATGCGACAAAGTGATCACCAGATTTGATAACACGGGAACATCTGTCTGTAGATTGAATCACTAATGGTCTACGCTATGGTGCAATGAATTGGAAACGGGATTAATAAATCAAACTGGTACTGTCCCGCAATTTAACCTGACATAATAAATAAGTAAACTTTACGATTTTTTTGAGAGAAATATAAGTCTTCAAAAAACTACCTCATTCGTAAAAATAAAGTCCTAAAAATACTCCCACATCACAAAAAATTATTCATGACTCGAAAGGAATTATAAACAAAAGAAAAGACAATGGCAAAGTTGACCCTATATTTTGTCACTTAAGTGTACGGCCAAACTGATCACTACAAACCAAAACTAAAGTGTCAAGTCTACAAGGACTATTTGTAACTAAATATACGTTTGACTAACATGAATGCAATGCTTAGGCAAGTTTATTTTTGTCCCCGACACAGCTGGTCGGTAACCGGTGTGAAATTTGACTTTGCTTTGGTACTCCTGTTTCACTGCATTTTGACGAATTATTTTACTTGTACAAATAATGCATAATAAAAAGTGCTATTATTTGGTTAGTAAGTCATGAAGAGTTTTTTTATTTATTGAACGAAATGATTGCTGTAGCTGTTGTGGTGACGCCGCGCTCCTGCCATGCTCCTGCCGCGTTGCTACCATACTGCTGCCGTGTTGCTACCGTGCTGCACTTTGTGGCAGGATTGGTTATTGCGGTAGCAACCAACTTTTCAAAGGCCTCCACGATCAAACGAATTGAATTATTTATTTTTATGAAAAACAAACGCTGTGATATTTATGTAATCTCACCAAATGTGAAAAGATAAATGAATATTTGCGATCTAAAAGTTAACGAAAGAGCAAAAAAGTGATGCACACTAACGGACTACAAGATATGAATAATTTTGTTCTATAAATAGAGAACTTTAACACATCAAATTATTTTGTATACCTTTATCTTCTATATCTATACATCTATACATATAATAAAATTGTAGTCAGAGCCGTGTTTTTACATTGAATATTTTTTCGAAAAAATTAGTGTTATGCATTATTTGTATGCTACTGAAGCCAAAACAATCGTTTTTAAAATTTTTGTCTGTTTATCGGTTTGTCTGTTAGTCTGTTTGTCTGTTCGCGATGGAATCAAAAACGGCTGAACCGATTTGAAAAATTCTTTCACTGTTAGGAAGCTACACTATCCGCGGGTAGCATAGGCTATATTTTATCCGGGTACGGCAAGTCGTACCCACGGGACGCGAGTAAAACCGCGGTAATATGAAAGCTCACTGATTAACAATGAAATCTCGGACACTATAACACCTTCCAACTTGAAAATTGGCAGGTAGGTTCCACATAGGATGTAAAAATACTCTAAGAAACGATTTTTGGAAATTCCACCCCCAAGGGGTAAAAAAGGGGTTTGGTAGTTTGTATGGAAGTCCAATGATTTTTGAAGTAAGAGACATTAAATTTTGCAGATAAGTCCGTTATAGAGTGGTAAAAATTATTTAAGAATGCATTTTATGAAAATCTACCCCTAGGGGTGTAAAACGGGGGTTGGGAGTTTATATCGAAGTCCTATATTTTTGAAGTAAGAGACATGAAATTTAGCAGATAGATCCGTTATAGGGTGTAGAAATTATTCAAGAACAGATTTTACGAAAATCAGCCCCTGGGGTGTAAAACGGGGGTTGATAGTTTGTATCGAAGTCTTATGTTTTTGAAATAAGAGACATGAAATTTAGCAGATAGGTCCGTCATAGGGTGTAGATATTATCTAAGAACGGATTTTACCAAAATCTACCTCTAGAAGTGTAAAACAGGTGTTGAAAGTTTGTATGGAAGTAATTTGTTATTGAAGTGTTGGTTTGTTTGTTTGTACACGCTAATCCGTCCAGTAGTTCAGAACTACTGAACGGATTTGAATGATTCTTTTAGTAAAAGTGACATTTTAGTAAAAGTTGTTTGACGTACAATAACGAGAGATCTGAAACGTCTCGAATCTTCTCGGGCAACCAGTTTTTTCCCCGGACTCCTAAAATTCGACATCAGACGTTCCAGATCTTTGATTTTGACGACCCATTGTCGCTGGCATAAGCGACATGGTCCGCGTACGTAGTCGCGGGCAGAAGCTAGTTTGAAATAAAAATATAAAATCGTACATCGTGTACGCAGCCTAAGTACAGAGCTAAATATGTCCTGAATAGAATTACATTCTCGTACCACGATGCTAGTTTAAATATTTCTTATTTTCAGTTAATTACATGTTTTAGCTCACTTGTATTTGCAAATGGAATTTTTGGTATGTAGTCTGTGTTAACAACACAGACATTCTGTGCTGTTACTTATTTAAGCAAGGATCTGAAGAAAAACCAACTGAATTCAAGCTTTTCAATAATTTCGGACTCAAGAATTTCTGGCCCAATGAAAGAAGTGTAAACAAAAAAATATTACAAATTCTATGACAAAATTAATCACCAATAAAATTGAGCCAAGTATTTATATTAATTTACTTTTCAGCTCAATAAAGATTTTCCAATTAATTACGAAATGAGTTCATCAAAGTATCCTTAAGGAAATTAACATTTTTCTTGTTTAATTGCATTGAACGAAAAATTTCATCAAAGTAAAAAAATATTCGGTTTATTTTTTTATCGTGATCCTATTGGTTCAAACTGTGAAAATAATTATGAGATCTTCTGTAAACAATGTTTAAGAAGGTATAAGTAATTTAGAATGATTAAATAGCTTCAAAGTCTGCAGTATACCTATATTTTTCATTAAATCTTCAAGCAATCAATAGGTGAGATTTAAGCACAATAAAATACAAAACTTTGTTTGCATAATTTATTAGCACAATTTTACGACCATTATAAAATAACGAAGTGTCAATTATGTCATGAAAAAATAAAGCTCCTCATAGTAGATCTTTTTATCTTCAAGTCGAGCAAACTTGTGTGTACAATCGTTGAGGCATGCAGCTGTTTGAATGGGGCATGCACGTGTGAATAGGCACTAAGGAGTAACGAGTTGGCTTACATAGCAAGGTGACAGTTCGTTAGTCTTGCTTGCTGACGTCACTATTACTTTGCCGATTACGCATGGTTGCTTTGGGAGTTAACCAATCAGAGATTGTACAGACAGTCTAAAAGTGCTGGGTTATAGAATTTGCCACTCTTTTTAAACGACCTTTCGGCCATCTTTTTATCTCACATACAGTGAAATCTACCAATAATAATTATAAACAGTTTTTTTCAGCTAACTCAACTCAGGAAATGTAAAATAATGAATTCGTATACCTATTTAAATCAATTATTTTTAATTATAAACTGATAATTGAGAAAAATTAAAGCTTCATCAAGGTCTTTAACGCGGATAAAACAGCAAAAAATCTTTCTTCATAATAACAGGTTCCTCTTCTATGAAAAACATTAAACTCATAATAAGCTGACTGCCTTATAAAATCTGTGAATCAAAAATACTGTGAGGCGTTGATCTCCTTATATTTTTTACCAAAATTGAAATCGAGGAAGTCAATGTAAGACAAACAAGCGCCTTACGGTTATAAAATAGAAGGAAGATTTTCCTTTTCGCGTAAAAAAACATAAACCAATGAAAAACATTATTCATGGCACAATGTTCTATAAATTCGTACCTTCGGCATAACATCTTTTTTGTGCTTCGACGAAAAATATTTTCGCTTCCATTGAGCTTACATGGTGTTTTTTTATTGATAAAAGAATACTTACAAGTCGAATAGCCTATTAAGCTTACCTATAAATCCTGTCTCTGCAAAACGCTATTATAATTAATAATTATCGCCAAACTTTATTACTAAAAATAAATACAAGAGGAATTTATTTAATAAATTTTCCACCAAAAAATTATAATCGGCATGTATTCAACCAAAAATGTGCGTCATCGCCCAAGTTCACCGCGTTTAACGTTCGACAAAGCTATGAAAAAATTGCAAACGCGTCCATTCGTGGCGTCATTCGTGGATTATTAAAATTGTTCAGCCATATTGTTCCGCCATATTGACAAAGTTCCGGCGGTTCCCAAGTTTTTGTCGTTAATTTAAATGTTGGGATGACATCAAATATTTTTTACATCGTGACGAGCTTTCTTTAAAAGATTGACGGCACGAAACATACATACTCTTTTGAAATTTAATTATGTTACACACCGTAAAATGTAAGGGTGGCTCACCCGTGGGTACGTTTGCATAATTCAATGAATACATCTACCGTATCACGGAACCCTTTTAAAAGTAATTTCACACATTCGAAATATTATGTACATTATTATACTGTTTCATTCATAATCTCTAAGTTTTAATAAATAATATTCACCTACATGAACAATATTTTTGTGCTGCCATTAAGAACATATTTCCTGACAATAACATACAATTTCGCACAGCAATATCTCCAAAAACAATATTGTAATATCCCACAATCCCTTTGTTTCACCTTTAATCAAAGCCGGATCATATCACTCCACCTACGTCACAACATGGCTGCCTAAAGTAACGCAATACCTAAATATAATCTATCCGTAAAACAATGGAGACTAAAACAATGCTCCCTTTGTATCAACCTGTCTCCCCGAATCTAATCATCAGCAGGTTCCTCAGACATATTCAAATATATATATAAAAAAAAACATTTACATATTCCCCGGTATCGAGGTAAGATCTCTTTTTCATGAGCCCATTTGGCAACCCTACGTATGTACGTCGTAAAACTCCAAATGCTCGCTTTATACAAACAAGCCTATGATAGGGTTGTGTGCGTTAGGAGGACACAGTTATGTGAAAAGTTTTATACGTCATACGTGGAATATAAATCATGGGAATTAATATGAAATTGTAATAGAAGTGCATTTTCATGGTAATGTAGTCGTATTTGTTGAGGTTGTCAAAGAAAAGTGGTTGATAGTATATGCTATAATAAAACTTGGAATTATATACCCATACCTATGTATATCAGAATTGTCCTTGCAATGAACCTTTATAGTTTACAACAAGATCACCGAAAGTATGTAATGTAGATTCAAAATTCTCTCAAAACAAATTCACAGCGTTAAAATAAAAAGTACTTATATAAAATGTATAAAAATTCGACCAATGAGGCAATTCAAAATTGAGAAAAGCCTAGACTTTTAGTTAAAACTTAAAGCCTTATAATCCCTCCAAGTTCTACAAAGGTGGGTAATTCATCAATGCCGAGCAAAAATACTGAATCACTGGATCTTGAGGGTTTTGAGGTCAATTCTCACAGCTGTCTTCATGAGACGATTATTGGAGAAGTAAATACAATTGCCGCTATTGTAAAGCATTTGTTACACTTACAGATATTTTTCACTTTAAGAAAAGCCTAAGACTTAAAGTAGTTGCATTTTTATTTCTTTTATTTTTCTATGCTCTGAAAACATTAACCTTATATCGTAACGTATTAGAACTTAGTAACCCGTAGTCTCTTGTGAAGAGACTAAACTAGGAGTCAATCAAAGAGTTGAATAGCAAACAGCCCTTTGCTAGAAAGGGATGGTCCCATCCCCAGGCTCTAACTACATTTATTTAAGATGAATATAAAATAAACGTAATTAATTACAACTATACATTTAATCTAAGCGACTCATGCTTTGTCATGATTTAAATGAAAAAGAAAGCTAATATTGTGTGCGATAAGACGTTATTCTTTAAAATGTTTATTTTTGGAAAATTTCAAAAAATGTTTCATGACTCTCGGATTTTAGGATCAGCAAGACATTATTATACTTTTTACTTCACACTAGCCGTTTTCCCGCGGTTTCACCCGCGTCCCGGAAGAACTTCCTCCCGTAACAGAGTAAAATATAGCTTATGTTACTCGCTGAAAGTGAAGCTTTCCAACAGTGTAAGATTTTTTCAAATCGATTCCATAGTTTTGGGGCATTTATGGTACAAACAAACAAGCAAAAAAATATTATCTTTATGATATTACTATACCTAGATTTAATATATTAGTGTAGACTGATTTTCGTGTGGTACTTAATTGATAGATATACATCACCACAGTAGCCTATTGATATTTAAATGAATTTAGAAGCAAACAGTCGTTGAGAAAATTGTGCGGCCCACAGTACTCCCCCATACAGCAAAACTTGTTCAATTAGGATTCTGTTCAAACTATGGCCAACTTCGTCGACTGTAATATATTGTTACATAATATTAAATGAAAGTATAGTTATAGAAAGTCTAGTAGTTGAGAAACTAGTTTACTATGGTAAGTTGGTCGCAGCTTCCTTTTGTTTGACGTGAAAGTTTTTCTTATTTATTAGTAGCGTAAAGGAATCCTTACTTATATCATAAATGCGAGTAATTTTGTCTATCTGTCTGGCTTCAAACCAAAACTACTGAACCGATTTAAAGATAGTCAGAGACAGAGTAAGGGAATTTTTTATCCGGGTGCAGAAAGTAGTTTCCAGGCAGGAACAACGGTGAGCAGTCAGTAAAACATGCATCTATACTAATATTAAAAAGCTGGAGAGTTTGTTTGTTTGAACGCGTTAATCTCAGGAACTACTGGTCCGATTTGAAAAAATCTTTCCGTGTTAGATAGCCCATTTATCGAGGAAGGCTATAGGCTACTTTTTATCCTAGTGCACCGAGTAGTTCCCTCGAGACGCGGGTGAAACCGCTGGCAGAAGCTAGTAAAAAATAATCATAATTTTTTCATTGTAAAAATAGCGAAAACTTATTTCAGCGCCTCAAACAACGATCTGCATGTTTACTATTTTGCATTTAATTGCGTAGAATTTCAACATTCCGCCGTTTTCAAAGTAACCTTCAATACTTTTTCATTGTCTGCAATACCTTTATTGTTTAAAATAGCCACAGGTATCTCAAAAACACAAGTCATGGTCTCACGTCACTTTATTTAATTACTTTCAAGTTGCTGAGTTCAGGATCGTTGTAGCTGTCTACAACTGGCAAGTTTGAGTTGGACAGTCACTTGATGGTTCCGTAGTTTGTTAACAATCATCAACTGTCAGATAGCTGGTTGCTGGGTTGCAATTTTTAATGAGTTGACAGGACTGTGATTTTGATGTTGACTTTGGAGAATATTGTAATACTTACATACTTGTCAGAATTAAATTCCGCACTCTATCACATTATCGTCGAGAGAATTACGCCTCCAGGATAAAAATACTTGTTTCGAGGACATGTTACCCAGCTCCTACTAAATCTTATACTAATTGGTTGCGCATTTATGTTAATAATGAATGGATATCGTGGAATCTTGTATAGCGATAAGCGTCAGAAAGCATTTGAATAGATAAATACGCACCATCGGCCTAGATATTTCCCAATCCAATTTGAGTCCATTATTTCCAATGATAATAACCATAGCACACAAAAAAAAACATGAAGTACCGTTTTAGTTATTTCTACGGAATCGTAAAACGGTTACAGAAACTGTCCGGTCATTTGTTTTTATTCTGAAAATGTAAACGTAAATATTGGTCCTGCGATCCTAAGCTAAGTGATATAGGTTTGGGAGTTTTCCGCCTGTGTGTGTTTATATTGTATTTTATTGTCACGTTTATTTATATGGACTGTTTTTATAAGGCCAGTGGTAGTATCAATGATGGACATTTCGGATAGATACAAAAATCTATACTAATATTATAAAGCTGAAGTTTGTTTGTTTGTTTGAACGCGCTAATCTCAGGAACTACTGATCCGATTTGAAAAATTATTTCAGTGTTAGATAGCCCATTTATCGAGGAAGGCTATAGGCTACTTTTTATCCGGGTGCGCGCAGTAGTTCCCACGGGAAAGCGGGTAAAACCGCTGGCGGAAGCTAGTAATTCATAATCCTCGTGCCCTTACTCGCAACGCCCTTACTTACCAATTTTATTTGAAGTCGGCATAGCGTGTTTTCTTCTGCCATACTCTTCTATTTTCTGTCATCACTCAAGTCATTCAATTCAAGCATTCTTTGAAGTTATATCATGTTCTTTCACCACAGTAGACCCATCGTTTTTTTGGTCATTGGATGGCCCTCCAATTTTATCCACCTTCGTCTTCAAAACCTTCTTCACAACAATATCCGTATTTCCCCGCATCACATGCCACACCGTGCTTAGATATAAACTAAGTTAGTTAAACAATCATAAGTAAACTGTACTGATCTTAATTCATTGATTTAACTGTCACATAAATGTACGCAAACCAGTCACTTAAGCGACTTAGTCTCAGATTATTCAAAACGCAAAAATAAACAAACCTGGTCCTTGAAGTCTTGTTTCTTAAACTACTTAGTGGATAAGTACATAAAACTTAGCTTAGTCGTCTGAAATAAAAATACATTGTTAAACAGTTTAATACTTGAGTTCAAATAATAAGTTCAGCTTATTATAGTTAAGTGGAGGCAAGTTAACTTAAGTTTTGCTTCGTTGTGTTTACGGGTTAAAAAGCTTCTTCTATCAATACTTATCTACTTAGAATATTGATTTCTATAGAATATTGGACAACAAAATGCAGATTATTTAGAGTAGGTATATAAATATGTAACTACATTTATTTTAACTGCCTCGTTGGTCTAGTGGTCGCATAGCGCGACTGACGTGCCACGGGTCTCGGGTTCGATTCCCGGGCCAGGCCGAAATCGCTTTGTGGGTTTTAGAAACTTTCACAGAGCAGCCTGGAGTTTGGAAGTTGGCGGTGTTACACCCCCGTGCCTGGGAGGGCANGTGCCACGGGTCTCGGGTTCGATTCCCGGGTCAGGCCGAAATCGCTTTGTGGGTTTTAGAAACTTTCACAAAGCAGCCTGGAGTTTGGAAGTTGGCGGTGTTACACCCCCGTGCCTGGGAGGGCACGTAAAGCCGTCGTCCTCGATTGTTACTCAGTAGCAGTCGTAGTTATAAATCCACGTCAGAGGCCGTCAGGCGGATTTGAGAAAACTCTGACACTAGGGCTTGTCAGGTGATTAAACCTGCAGCTCACTCGATAAGAAGAAGACTACATTTATTTATTTACTTACCAGACACACAACTATTATTACAGGTATAACCTATTGCAATAGTGTTGCAACTTATTTATTCGTTCATATTCATATTCTAACATTATACATAGCATAGCCGTCTGCTGATCACGAGGTCTCGGGTTCGATTCCCGGGACGGGCCGAAATCGCTTTGTGGGTTTTAGAAACTTTCACAAAGCAGCCCGGAGTTGGAAGTTGGTGATTGATTCACCCGTGCATCGGAGAGCACGTTAATGTCGGTCCTGCGCCTGATCTCTCTCCGGTCGTGTCGGATTGCCGTCCCATCGGGCTATGAGAGTAAAGGTATAGGGAGTGCACCTGTGTCTGCGCAAATGCTTGTGCACTATAATATGTCCTGCGCAGCTGGCTGATCTCCTTATATGAGAACAGCCGCCGTGGCCGGCAATCGGCTAGGATGCCATCACATTATACCTTTAAACATTTGAACCCTTAATACATAATAAAAAAAAGAAAACAATAAATACGTAATAAACAAATAACTGGTTAATAAAACTAATACAATACAACAGTTACCTATGTGCAACTAATGGATATTATACAATATATGCGGCTCTAGTAAATTTAGGTAGTAATAAAAGTTAGGCAAATGTAGATACAAATCACATTTATCATAATTTTCTTATCTAAATAAAACTACTCAGAGCTAATTTCAATGGATCATGTTTAGATAGCTACCCCTTTATACGGGACATCTTCAAACCAATTTACATAATACTTTTATGAAACATACTAGCCGTTTTCCCGCGGTTTCACTCGCATCCCGTGGGAATTACTGCCCGTACCCGGATAAAATATAGCCTATGTCACTCGTGGATAATGTAGCTTTCGAATGGTGAAATATTTTTTTAAATCGGTCCATTAGTTTTTGAGCCTATTCATTACAAACAAACAAAGTTTTCCTCTTTATAATATTAGTATAGATATGTCGACGTAACAGGACATATTTACCAAAGTTTACTTACTATAAACTGAGCCTAAACAAACGCGAATCAAGCAAAACCACTTTAGTGTTCCTAAACAAGTGACGGCCTAAATAACCTAACATCCTCGTACTGAAGGACCAAATAAACACCAAAATGGCCACGGTATAAAATAAATATGCTACAGTATTTTTTAAATCTTTTGAATTGGGACCGCCGCTGCGGGGTTTTTAATTAATCTGATTTAGAAAAAGATTTATGATTACATTTTATTTTGATGGTAAACCACTGTTTTATTGAACTTACGAATTTTGATTTTGAATCTCTGATTTTTAGGGTTCCGTAGCCAAAGTGTAAAACGGGACCCTATTATTAAGACTTCGTTGTCTGTCTGTCTGTCTGTCTCCACGCTGTATCTCACTAACCGTGATAGCTAGAAAGCTGACATTTTCACAAATGATGTATTTCCGTTGCAGCTATAACAACAAATACTAAAAATGGAAAAAAATTAAGGGGAATGGGGTACGGAACCCTTTATGCGCGAGTCCAACTCGCACTTGGCCGGTTTTTGTTCGGTTATATCCCAAATCCTTTTCTTTACTTAAAACTAAGCAGTAATAGTTATAATTGGCTTCCTTTCACTGAGTCGTGTTGATTAAACTATACAAATGCACCCATTTTCTTCGAATTTCAGATCCCGTTCGTGCTTTAAATAGCTTTAAGTCGAAGAGAAGGTAAACAAAACCGTAGCTTTTCTGCGCTTTTCTCTCGAAATCATTTTTTTTCCCCGATTCCGTCTTAATGCCCTTTGCACTGGAAAACGAGTGATTGCATTATAATACCTTCTGATAGTTAAAATTGCAAGAATATCGGCCAGTTTCAAAGGTTCTAGATAAAGTTTAAAAAAAATACTACCTGACAGATGGTGCCTTTTTTTATTTTTTTTTATATCGATGGGAAATCATCAGTATTACCCCTCCCGCTGTGGGTGACAGCGTGAGGGAGTGTCAGACTTTTACTGACTAAAACCCACCGTGTTCCTTCGGGAGCCCTTTGTGTGCCAGGGCCGCGGTAACTCTTTCGAATAAACCGCAGGATAGATGGTGCCTTAGATTTTTTTTTAATATTGATTACTCTTATATGTCATAATCCGTCAGTTAGCTATCTAGAATTCTATCTGGAAGTTATAAAACTGGTCATCAAGCTAAAGATTATTATAAAAATAGAACATCGAAGAATATTTATATAACGGTTTCTTTGACAAAGTATTTATAACAGCAAAGGTTTCGCGAATATCAAAACAGAATAAATGTCAAAGAAATAACATCGCTCAAATAACAATGACAAAATATAAAACATAATCGAGGAAATATATCCATCACAAGTTATTTCCCTTTCTTGTTACTCGATCCCATACATCATTATTGGTTTCCATAGAGTGGGAAAAGGCGGCTCTAGAGGCTAGACATTGATATTATTAAATGAGCTATTGTAATAGTCGCATTGGATATGTTGTTATTTCTTGTAGTGAATCAAAATTCGATGGAGTTTCTTGCCAGTTCTTCTATGGAGTTTCTTGCCGGTTCTTCTCCATGAGACCCACTTCTTTGAACCGTGCAACTAGCTTAACGTTTCATAAGAGCTTTTATAGGCCTATTTGAAATTAAAAAAAAATGAGTTTGAATTTGATAGCACTTGCAATAAATACAGAAAGTGAATTAACCTTAATTTTATGAGATAAAATTAAATTTTTACTCACGGCTGGGATTGTCTTTAAGTTCTCACCGCACTTAAAGACGGCTCGGAACAGACTTCATCATAGTTGCGTGCATGTCGCCACCGCACAGCTCCCACAATCTGCTCAAATCTAAAATTGATTTATATGTAGCGACTTGCACGTATTTTACAAAAAAATATATATATACGGTCAAATTAAGAACCCCTCTTTCTTTCGAAGTCGGTTAAAAAGCCTGGTTTTTGATAAACGGGGAGGAAAATATCAACATGCGCAAATGGGGTTTTTAAACTCTCGTTTCCCCGCAATATATTTCACCAGCGCCTTCTAAGCGAAAGTTTAGGAGATTTTATTATAAAGGTAGTTCTAGTTTTTCATAACTCTACGTCGGAATCACATAAAGTTTGTGTGCTGCAAAAAACATGATGGATCACTTTTATTGTTTGTTTATTGGACGTTAATTTCTCCGAAAAGAGTTGGCTTTCGGCTTAAAAAGTGATTGTGTATTTTTCCGTTTATTTTTATAAACTACGCTTGTTAACATTTATTCTTTGGTTTTATTTAGGGCTACAAATAATTTATTTAACATTTTATAAGTGGTTCCAGGAAATTGCGTGCAAAAAGTCTAAACTTTAACATACGTTTAATATTTTAACCACATATAAAAGCTTATACCCAATTGAAACTATTAAAAATGTATGAACAGAGAACATGAATTATACTGTCTTATTCCAATCTATACTAATAAAACAAAGATGAAGAGTTTCTTTGAACGCGCTAATCTCAGGAACTACTGGTCCGATGAAAAATTATTTCAGTGTTAGATAGCCCATTTATCGAGGAAGGCTAGAGGCTAATTCTTATCCGGGTGCGCCGAGTAGTTCCCAAGGGACGCGGGTGAAACCACTGGCAAAAAGGATAAAACAAACAGTACAAATTTAAAAATTCATATTCTACTGGTAACATTCTCTAAACCTGCTCCAAATTCCTGTTTTCAATCCTCAAAGCTTTATGGTTTAGCTACTATTAAATATTCAACATAAAACGTCTACCATCAGGTTTCCACTATCCAATTTCTGGGTAATAAAGGTATTGTAAACCTGGACGGTTTCCAGATTTTCAGGTTTGTCGACCCAAAACGACTGTCATAGATATTCCTAAAACACAAGACCGACTATTAGTCTGAGATACGAAGCGATCTTATTGTAAAATGTGGTTACTCGTTCTTGAACTAGTAGGTAAATGTAGACTAATATTATAAAGCTGAAGGAATGTCTGTATTTCCTTGAACGCGCTAATCTCGGTAACTACTAGTCTAATAATTAGAAGTTACTTTTTGTACAGACGACAGCACATCAAGCTACCACAATCTGTCAAATTTCTGCACTCGATTTTCAACCTTATCACAATGGAGGTAGGTTAACGTCTGATTGGTAAAATTTTACAGATTCGTATACGTTGACCTGCTGTTGTCTGTACATAGGAGGACGACACGAAAAGTGGTAAAAGGTATTATTGGAAATTAACCTACAAGATATGTCAATTAGTGCAGTTATGTTTGACACAAAAAAAATCTTCTCGAACGTTCCTAAAAATATTTTCTTCTCTAAATCGACCTACCTTAAATTGTGGTATCCATATCAACTAAATATTTACTCACTTTCGTCACTCACCTTAATTTAGCCGATAAAAATACGCCCACAAAAATGCCCTATTTTTGTTCGCTCCATAAATTAAATCGTCGCATGACCTTCGTGCTGCTTAGCGCCGGTAACATAATGACCATCCATTAGTAACTCGGTTGAATACATCAACATAATCTGAATGGCCCAAACCAACTTATTATAATAATCGTTCAATCTCATTTCGTAATCCCACTGTAGTTGGAAACACGCGGATGCAAAGACATACGATTATCAGAATTGTTTTTTTTTTGGGTACAGAACCCAGGAATAAAGCGAGGCCCTACCTACTAGGACTTTACTGTCCGTCTGTTCGTCTATCTGCATGTCCATTTATCCGTCTCTGCTTTCTTAAGAATCGTAATAACTAGACAGTTGTTTTCACAGATTTCGCAAATACTGAAAATTAGAATAAAACAAATATTATAGGGGGCTAATAGTATGGGATTCTGCGGGTCCGTGTCTTCGAATTTGACTCGCACTTGACGGTTTTTATTTTGAAAACCCTAAACCTGAAACAGAAATATAAAAAAATCAAATCAACCTGTCCATTGAATTCGAATCAATTGTTCCTGTATAAACAGTTTATCAAACCAAACTAGTTATCTTTATCAATTAAATAATACTCCTAAAACCTATTAAAATCAATTTTAAAACTAATTCCAGGATTTCTGACTGGACATTTACTTACATGTAAAAGGGGTCACCAATTCGGAACACCAGGGTCGCAGAGTATTCAGCCGTGACATTGGCTGAGCATTGCCGCGTGAAACTTGCACGCAACTAGCTTTCACTGAAGCGGAGATACGACTGGTGAACCGCGAGTATCATCTGAATCTAATTGCTCTAATACTCCGTCAAACTCGAAATCACTTTATTTAAACAAATAAGTTTCTTCTTAGCTGACTTACAGCTTTCATACATTCTGAAAACCTTGGCTAACACGATATAAGCAAATCCTATCTATGCAACAACAAAAAAATATCCAAGGTGAAATATATGATTTCTTGTAGATAATTTGATACTGAATAAAAGTCCGGAACATAAAATTGGTCTAGCACGTCGGGATTTGGAGATAAACCATGCTTATAGTGCTAAAAACGCGATTTTTAACGATATTTAACGTTAATTTTTGGAGGACAAAAAAAAATTATAGTATTTTTTACCTATACCATCATATAGTACTACTTTCCCCGCGTTCAATCCATTTTAATTTATATTTTTACGACTTTTCTTTCCCAAGATATAGCATTTTATATCTACATCGGAGTTTTTCATACTAATAGGTCAAATAGAATATAGGGGAGATCGAACTACCGCAGCTGAAAACGTATA
>NWSH02000019.1:9957504-9988133 GCA_002382865.2 Heliothis virescens
ATAGAAATACTATTCTGGGAAGTTATAAAATGGTCATCAAGCTAAAGCATTATTATAAAAATAGAACATCGAAGAATATTATATATAAACGTTTCTTTGACAAAAGTATTTATAACAGCAAACGGTTTTCGGAATATCAAAACAGAAATAAAGTTCAAAGAGAAATAACATCGCTCAAATAACAATGACAAAATATAAAACATAATCGAGGAGAAAATATATCCATTCACAAGTTATTCCCTTTCTTTTACTCGATCCCATACATCATTATTGTGTTTCCATAGAGTGGGAAAAGCGGTCTCTTAGAGCGCTAGACATTGATATTATTTAAATGAGCTATTGTAATAGTTCGACATTGGATATGTTGTTATTTCTTGTGTGAATCAAAATTCGATGGAGTTTCTTGCCATTCTTCTTATCGAGTTTCTTGCCGGTTTCTTCTCATGAGACCCACTTCTCTTGAACCGTGCAACAGCTTAACGTTTCATTAAGAGCTTTTTATATTAGGCCTATTTTGAAATTAAAAAAAAATGAGTTTGAATTTGATAGCACTTGCAATAAATACAAAAGTGAATTAAACTTTAATTTTATGAGATAAAATTAAATTTTTACTCAGGCCTGGGATTGTCTTTAATTCTCACCGCACTTAAGACGGCTTTCGAACAGACTTCATCTCATGTTGCGTGCATGTCGCCCACGCACCCAGCTCCCACAATCTGCTTCAAATCTAAAAATATTTATATGTTAGCGACTTGCCACTATGTGACAAAAAAATATAATATTTACGGATCAAATTAAAACCCCTCTTTTCTTTCGAATGTCGGTTTTAAAAAGGCCTGGGTTTTTGAATAAACGGGAGGAAAATAATTCAAACAGCGCAAAGGGTTTTTAAACTTCTCGTTTCCCCGCAATATATTTCACCAGCGCCTTCTAGCGAAAGTTTAGGAGATTTTATTATAAAAGGTAGTTCTAGTTTTTATAACTCTTACGTCGGAATCACATAAAAGTTTGTGTGCTGCAAAAAAAACATGATGGATCACTTTTATTGTTGTTTATTGGCACGATTAATTTCTCCGAAAGAGTTGGCTTTCGGCTAAAAAGTGATTTGTGTATTTTTCCTTTATTTTATAAACTACGCTTGTTAACATTTATTCTTTGGTTTTATTTAGGGCTACAAATATAAATTATTTAACATTTTATATAAGTGGTTCCAGGAAATTGCGTGCCAAAAAGTCTAAACTTTAACATACGTTTAATATTTTTAACCACATATTAAAAGGCTTATACCAATTTGAAAACTATTAAAAATGTATGAACAGAGAAACATGAATTATACTGTCTTATTCAATTTATTACTAAATAAAACAAAGATGAGAGTTTCTTTAACCGCTAACTCAGGAACCTACTGGTCCGATGAAAAAATTATTTTCAGTGTTAGATAGCCCATTTATATCAGGAAGGCTAGATGGCTAATTCTATATCCGGGTGCGCCGAGTAGTTTCCCAAGGGGACGCGGGTGAAACACTGGCAAAAAGGATAAAACAAAACAGTACAAATTTTAAAAAATTCAATTCTACTGGTAACTCTAACAACCGCTACCAAATCCTTTTCAATTCCTCAAAAGCTTTATGCGTTTATAGCTACTATTAAATATTCAACTATAAAACGTCATCCACAGGTTCCACTATCCACATTTCTGGGTAATAAAGTATTTGTTAAAACCTGGACGGTTTCCAGATTTTCAGTTTGTCTGACCCAAAACGACTGTCATAGATATTCCTAAAAAACGAAGACCTACTATGTAGTCTGAGATGACGAAGCGATCTTATTGCTAAAATGTGGTTACTCGTTCTTAAACTAGTAGTTTATAATGTTAGACTAATATTATAAAGCTGCATAGAATTGTCTGTATTTCCTGAACGCCCGCTGAACCTACTCGGTAAGCACCTACTTAAGTCTAATATATAGAAGTCCTTACTTTTTGTAACATACGACAGCACATCAAGAACTACCACAATCTGTCAAAATCCTTCTGCATCACATTTCCTGATTTTCAACCTTATGTCCAAATGGAGGTAGGTTAACGTCTGCATTTGGGTAAAATTTTACAGATTCGTAACGTGACCTGCTAGTTGTCTGTACATAGGAGCGGACGACCTACACGAAATAAGTGTATGCATAAATAGTATTATTGATGCAAATTAACCTTAAAGATATAGTCAAATTAGTGCCATATTAATTGTTTGAACAAAAAAAAATCCTTCTCTCGCAACCGTTCCCTAAAAGATATTTTCTTCGTCTAAATCAGATACACCTACCTTAATATTGTGGCCGTATCCATATCAAAACTAAAGATATTACTCCACTTTCGTCACTCACCTTAATTTAGCCGATAAAAATACGCCCACAAAAATGCCTATTTTTAGTTCGGCTCCATAAATTAAAAATCGTCGCAATGACCTTCGTGCTGCTCTTAGCGCGGGTAACATAATGACCATCCATTAGATACTCGGTATTGAATAACATCAACCATAAATCTGAATGGCCCCAAACCAAACTTATTTTAATTAATCGTTCAATTCTCATTTTCGTTTAATCCCACTGTAGTTTGGAAGCACAGCGGATGCAAAGGACATTACGATTATTCAGAAATTGTTTTTTTTATTTGGCTACAAAACCAGGTAATAAAGCGAGGCCCTACCTACTAGGACTTACTAGTCCGTCTGTTTCGTCTTATCTGCATTTCCATTTATCCGTCTCTGCTTTCTTAAGAATCGTAATAAACTAGACAGTTGTTTTCTACAGAGTTTCGCAAAATACATGAAAATTAGAATTAAAACAAATTTATAGGGGCTAATAGTATGGATCTCGGGTCCGTGTCTTTCGAATTACTCGCACTGGACCGTTCTTTATTTTTAAAACCCTACAATCTGAAAATAAGAAATATAAAAAAAGCCAAAATCAACCCTGATCCCATTTGAATCATCGAACTCACCATCTTCCCTGTATAAACACAGTTCTAATCAACACCCAAACTAGTTAATCTTATCAATTAAATAGATACTCTAAAAATACCTATTTAAAATCAATTCTCTTAAAACTAATTCAGGGAACTTCCTTCTGACTGCGACATTATCACAACCTTTACATGTAAAAGTGTCACCAAATTCGGAACACCAGGGTCGCCAGAGTATTCAGCCGTGACATTGGCTGAGCATTGCCGCGTGAAACTTGCACGCAACTAGCTTTCACTGAAGCGGAGATACGACTGGTGAACCGCGAGTATCATCTGAATCTAATTGCTCTAATACTCCGTCAAACTCGAAATCACTTTATTTAAACAAATAAGTTTCTTCTTAGCTGACTTACAGCTTCATACATTCTGAAAAACTTGGCTAACACGATATAAGCAAATCCTATCTATGCAACAACAAAAAAATATCCAAGTGAAAAATATTATGATTCCAAGGTGAAATATATGATTTCTTGTAGATAATTTGATACTGAATAAAAGTCCGGAACATAAAATTGGTCTAGCACGTCGGGATTTGGAGATAAACCATGCTTATAGTGCTAAAAACGCGATTTTTAACGATATTTAACGTTAATTTTTGGAGGACAAAAAAAAATTATAGTATTTTTTACCTATACCATCATATAGTACTACTTTCCCCGCGTTCAATCCATTTTAATTTATATTTTTACGACTTTTCTTTCCCAAGATATAGCATTTTATATCTACATCGGAGTTTTTCATACTAATAGGTCAAATAGAATATAGGGGAGATCGAACTACCGCAGCTGAAAACGTATAGTACGTCAATGAAAACTCGTAGCGTTAGGAATTTAAATGGGTTGGTGTCGGCAAGAGTAGTATTATATGATGCCACAGTTAAAAATTTCCAGAAAAATTTTCTGTCCTTCAAAATTTACATCAAATATCGTTAAAAATCGCGTTTATAGCACTATAAGGAAGGTGTATCTCCAAATCCCGACGTGATAGAGCAACTTTATGTTCTGGACTTCGATTTAATATCAAATAATCTACAAGAAATTATATATTTCACCTTGGAGAAAAAAAAATTTTTTTTTTTGTTGCGTAGATTATCAGGAAGACAGGTCGCAATCTGCAACTGTTTTTCTTTCAGTAAGGTTTTTATTTTTCTTCTTAAGCCGCAAAACGAGACTAAAAATACTGGTTTCTTTTTAGATCAACCTACTTCTTCGTATATTAATACTACTTACAACTACAATCTGAAACAGTTAATTCTACACTAGACAATATTTTACTTCAATTTTTAATATGAATAATGGCACTTCATATTTAAAAAAGCCTACAGCAACGATGCAATAGAATAACACATTGCGGAGTTCAATAATTATACGGGGCTAATATCAAAAATTCAACTCCCAGTAATTCGACAAAGAGATAGGATATTGAAACCCATCGTCAGTGCAATTGAAAACTGTCCTATCATCCGATATTAGGACCAATCACCGCTACCTTCGAAGCTGTAAAGTCTAAGCGCTTACTAACTCCAGGTCGTTGTCAGTAGCACGTGGCGTCAGATTTCTTATTAGTTTTAAAATGAACATTTTTCCTTTCATATAATATGCTGCCTGAAATAATGAACGTAAGACCTAGGCAGACGTAGTTTCGTTTTATAACTTTTAATTAAGTTTTTATCCTGTTTTTATTTTCAATATTTTTCTTGGTGCCGTTTTCGTGGAATTTTTGTAGCAACGAAAAGGTCTGTTAATTATAGAAAATTATAAAATTATTATTTTTAAGATACTCTCATCTACACAGGTAGACGGTGTTTGTGCTACAGAAATGATTTATAATAAAAAATATATATAAACGTATAATTATATGCAAGAATGGCAGTACTCAATGCATTTGAGATTTGCGTTTGATTCTCGTGACACACACGTATAAAAAAATAATATTTGTAAATTCAATAAAACATGACATAAAGACATATCAAAAAGGTTCAAGTTCCTTTATATATCTACCTAACCCCAATTTAAAGTTACCGAAAATGACCCCGTTTTAATCACGATACAGTCCGTTTAGTTAATTGTGCACTGATTAGTTAGAAACTTCTATTGTTTGGTTAGGGATTACAATGAACGGTTTAAGTTATGTTTATCAATACGTGGGCTCAAAGAGAATACCTATTTAATGTCTGGAAAGTTCATTTAGTTAAATGTTATAGTTAAACACTAAAGAGGTTTGCAATTTAAGATGATGATGTTTTTTTTTAAATAAAACTGGAAAAGTGAGAGACGGATTCGCGCATGAAGGATGCCAAACACAAAATCACGTTTGTTGTATGGGAGGCCCCATTTTCTAATTTTTAATAATTTTTATGGTCTTTGTGGTTAAAATGGCAGCAAAAACACATGATCTGTGAAAATTATAGCTCACCATACAGCTATATGATGGTTCACGAGATACAGCCGGGTAAAAAACGAACGGACAGACGGGCAGATAAACCGACAGACGGAAAACGAAATCTTACTTAGGTGCGAACCCTTATATAAAAACCACACCAACGGAATCAGTCTGTACTATATTCCAAACAATGACATCACAACACCTATCTGGCACACCAATAGAATAAATTATACAGCAATAAATCCTACTCGATAATACACAACATAATATTCCTATTCTCCGTTTATAAATCTAATAAATTCCGCACACAGCTGCATTCAGGTTCTATACTCAGCTATTTAGCTACTAGATACGAAGGAACATTAGCATTTCAATTTGAACCATTAAAAAGAGCCGTGAGACTATTGGAGAAAATTCACCGATTACGATAGCGGGCTATGAATTTATGAATAGAGAAGTAGCGATTGACGATGTTATATAATTTGTCGTCATTATCCAATAAGTTTTTTACTGCTTGAGCGTTTTTATGGCCCCGCAGTGCAGGGTTAGGTTATTTGAACTTAGTATAATAATTTGACAAATAAACGCAGTACAATATGTGGTAGGGATACTCCTGACTACGTAATACAAAAAAAAATGAAAGTTAATCGCTTTGTTATTCTTTCACATATAAACTGCAGAGCTACTCTAGATGAAATCTGGTATGGATATAGATGGTGAAACGGAGACAAGTTACTTATTATCTGAGTGCGAGTTGTAGTTCTAGGACCCGTTTAAAATGGCTCCTCGAATAAACTATTAGTGGACAAAGTCGCGGGCGATATCTAAAAGATAATATCTAATACCGAAAATACAAGCCAAGCTGATATTTATGTTATCGAATTAAATTATATAAAATGATTGAATATACTACATCGTTAGTCAGTTAACCAATTATATCAGGCGTCCGCGCCTTATCCGTCTTGTCGGTTCTAACAACGTTGAGGTTACTATCTCGACTAACTAGATGGTACAGAAAATCTATTTAGTAACTGCCATATTTTGTCTTTCTACCGAATAAATCCTTTAAGAGAGAGATCGTTATGAAATACAAAAATTGTTTGCGGTGAAAGCTTATTTTGTACAAGATTTTATTCTAAGCTTTGAGAAAAGGTAGGTAGTACCTGTGCACTTTGCGTGGCTCGTCTTTTCGTTGTTATTAGATAGATACTGTTTGTGAAGTTGTCAATTTAATTAATCAATTTTTAAAATTCTTTTACCAATAAAAAAAGTATATTTGTTTTGTAAATATCGTAGAATTTAATTCGGGTTCGCCCCCGGTAAGCGGGTGAATCTGCAAAATATCCGTAACTAGAGAATGCGTGAAGGACATCTGAATCAGTAAAGCTGGGTTTATTTTTGTATCGTTCTATTACAGCGGTTTCACACTGGCGCATTTTCTGCGCGACGACTCTCAGATCTTACTGGCATTATCACGCATAGTATACAAGCGACAACAAACAATTAACATCTACCCGATAGCCCAAAATGGAACGTGTCGTGCGTATACGTTCGCCATGATATTGCTACGGTGTTGCAGCTTTCATAATTTCACTGCTTGACTAAGGCCTCCCCCAAGCTAGGGAGATTTACCCACACTCACCTTTCTGGACATGCATGTTGGTGAGCGCAGTGTGAGATTTATTTAGCTTATCTTTGAGCAAGGCATTCAATATCCCAATTCATCATACTTCAATATTGCGAACGACTAAAATCCACTAGTGTGAAAGCGCTATTACAGTACTTCATTCGTTCTTTGTTTAATACTGCAACCACAAAATACTTTGTCCAAATGTTAACAAAATTTTATTTACTCCATGTCCCATTGTTTAGAATGTAAATAAATCGTATTGCGAGTTCTATTTACGCTTCGCTCGTGAAAATACGCTTTTGTAACCGAATGAGTGCATTGGACATTGGTCACATACACACAATGAACCTTAGTTTAATATTTGTAATAAAAATTGGATTGACTTTCACTAAATCAATATTTGGAATTTATATGAATGTTTGCGAGTATTTATTCCTTTGATTTATTTACTTTCGTTTACAATAGACTTATTTGAAATAATATTCAGTTGTTTTAAATAGTCCTGAGGGTATGGACCCATTATTTTTGCATTTTGTAGGTACATTTACTTAGTTTAGAATTTAGTCACAATAAATATGGGTTGCCTCATTAAATGCCGTATTCCTGCTGACTAAATACAGAAGTCCTAAATCGCTTTCTAATTAAGATTTAGTCCGTCAGAAGATACTTTAAACGATTTAGAATTGTGACTAACCTCCTGAATGCTATTTCACTTGACTAAATAGTTACTAAATCATTTAGGACGTCTGATTTTAGTCAGTTGGAAATAAGACCTTAAGTTTGACAGACAGACATAGATTAGACAAGTGCAGACTGTTTAGGTAATAAAAGAACATCATTGAAATTACCTAAATAACACGTCAATGCTTAACCCTTACATTTCGGAAGGCCGACGGTTAGGGCTGCTAAGAGTCCCGATTTATATTTTTGAAACCTTTCCGAGTGTTTGTTTTTTTCAATTTTTGTGTGATATTTAGAACTTCGGTGTTAACGTAGATGTTAGCAATAAACGCGTTTATGAAATTGCTACCTCAATTGACTAAAAATAAGATTACAATAAAACGGAACAAACATTAATTCGTAATCGTTACCAAAGCGCTGACTATGCGGCCGTGCGGCCCATCAATCTTTTTAAGAGAAAAAAAAATTACGCTTAGATTCAGAACTTTTAGGATCAGTATTGTACGATGGCAACCCTACTAGGGTCCCGTATAAAAGGTATCGATTTATTTAAAAGTATTCACCTCGTGCTTGACCTTTGTGCCGAACCCGTTCAGCTTGCGGTGTCCCCGGCAACCGGGTACAATTGTATGAAAAGGGAATCACAGAGATTTTATGTAATTAGTCCAGCTTTGAAGGTAGATGCCGTATTTTGGTTATTTATATTGAAAAGAATATAAAATGTTGGATATCTACATAAATAAGGGATAAATGAAATGCCTTTTAAAAGCGAGACGTAACAGACCGTATATTCAGGTTGAAAATATGTAAAAAAAATCAATCAGTAATATTCGTGTTAACGTCAGCCCTGCGAACTACAAAAGGTTGCCCGATAAAATTCGATATATGTTTCAAGCTTTATACTGAGCGTCATGGTACATGTCAAAGGTCGCTTGACCCCAAAATGTTGCCAATATTAAATCGGCAGTAGAAGATTTTGAGTTTTCCTTCCATGTTAATGTTTGTATAAAACTCGGGAATAAGATGCATTTAAATCAAACAAGTGAATGCTCACTCTACCCTCGCTTATAAAATTCTATTGAGGGAATATCGAAAGAATGCTCTGCGTCTGTTTCACCATCATTGCCCTTATTATTGTGCCATAGCTGATGCATAGCTCGGCACCGGCGTCTTCTCATAATGACAAGGAATGAACGTTATCACCACGCTTGCTCAAAGAGGTTCGGTGACTTCAGACTTCAGATTTCAGAAAAGTCCAGATTTCCCCACGACATTGACCTTCACCTATTAAAGAAAAATGTTAAGAATTTGATTAAGAAAGAATGCCTTAAATGCTGCGAAAGAATGCTCATGTTTTAGTTCTAGTTCTTTGATAGCTTAGTTTAAACTCACCCCAAGACACCGTCACCAATAAGAAGCCCCAAACATAACGCCTCATTCATAACAATCTCCATTCAAATCACGTTTCTAACGTAGTTAATTGTAAATCAAGTGCAAATTGCATTCCCAAAGCAATCTGTGACGTAACAGGTGGCACAAATATTCAGCGTTTGTTAACTAACAAGTGCCGTTAATGGGAGCGGACTTGATTATGATCTCTCTCTTGTGGTTTAGCCAGACTGGGGCTGAATGCTGGAATCTGTTTGCTAGATTCTGTTGTTGGTTCAATGTGTGCAACCATTTAGTTTGTGTGTGTTTTTAAAAGATCTCTTTGTTTTTTTTTTCTTATTCTGTCTGGTTTTTACTAGATGAGGTGCGAAGTGGATGGGAACAAGGGATGGTATGACTGGGAAAAATAGCAGTCTTGAATAACGAACAAAATCGAGTCCCTATTTGGACATACAACATGCAATATGTATATTAATCTTTGATTTTCTATCCTTACAAAATGTTTCAGTTTACTCTATACCTGTGTTTTCAGTTTTAAGTTTCCTACCAGTTTTTTTAGGACAGTCGAAATTACGCAAACCAAGTTCTACAAAATGAAACTCGATACTTAAACATCCTCGCAGGCCCAACATTACTTATACTCAATCACGTGTCAGCTTAATTCTGCAAGTACGTCGAAGCCGCGAGTTCGTTATCAAATTGTCCAAATGAACGAGATGAGGTAACGCCCGCCTCCTAAAACAAACAAACTTTCATTTATCAGGACTCGTAATTATTGGTAATTGAGTTTGCACTGATTGAGTTTTTACTGTAAACGAGTTACGGTTACGTGATTGTAATCTTACTGAAGTTAGGTTAAATTATGCGCAGGTTAAAGTATGGCTAAAATATACTTTAGCATGACATTAATTCTCTAGTAAAAAGACCGTATTATCTTATGCATAATGGATTGTTTATTTGGGGTTTCAGCTAAGACTGGGGTATTTTTGTTAAATAATTCATCTACTACCTAGCCCTTTTCCCAACTACATATGTTAGGGTTGGCTTCCAGTCTAATCAGATGCAGCTGAGGTCCCGTGTAGCGATTGTTTAGGAGACCTCCTCAACCCAGTTTGAATGACAAAGATGTTCAATTGATAGCCAGGACCCACCAACTGGCCTCTTTATGTTTAAGCAGCATTTTCGAGGTCTGTAGTACATAATGCGATCCATATTGCACAGCCTGGAGAAGCTCATCATTCTCGGACAAATGGAGGGGAAGCGCGCTAGAGGAAGAGCGCCAGCCAGATGGGTGGGCCAACTCAAGAAGGTGACTGGAGGCCAGATACAGGGAGCGGTACATATGGCACAGCATCGGACCGAGTGGAGAAGATTGACATACAGTCACGATCCTCAGCATTGAGGGAACGACCAGAAAGAAGTACAATATAAAGATTTTTAAAATTAGGTGCTTACGCATGCCAAATCCCTACACTTTGAGGCGTAAACATAATACACAAGTACCTACAAACCATTGTCTTATACAAAACACAAACACGAGCGTGTCCTTGACATAATTTGGTATAAAGGATAATATTTCGTCTTTATTCTCTAAGCAACGTCAGCACGGAAACACTATTAATTTATGACTTGTTTTAGGGAGTAAAATAATGTTACTCTGGGAGAAAAATTCTCTGTAGAAACAAAAAGTTTGAAACAACTATCACTTGGATGGATGAGAATTGAAACATTTGTCTGGTTCAGTATTAAGTAAATCGTTCAAATATTTTTTTTAAATAATTTCAGTAATAATTACATTTACTTCTCTCATTACTTTCAAACTTGGGAGTGGAAAAGAAGTTAAAGTTAAATACCTCACTAGGTATCTAACTACTGCAACCTTTCTGTTTTCCGTAACAAACATCAGTAACTGCAGAATTTAATATTCTGTCTATCTTTGGATTTGCTTACTTGACATTAGCCCCATAAAAGTCAAATTCCTATCTCTAGTAAGCAAATCCAGAGATAGATAGGTTATCGGGAACGGCCGTAAGTGTTCACAGTTATAGTAATACAAACGCTTGTGACTGGCCCGAAAATATTGCTCTCGAGTGTATTATAATGCCATACGGTGTCTAGACGAAATACATCTGTATGAAGACACAATAGTGCGGTAACCGACATTTGCAAGTAAATTATGTCTAGAGTTCCCACTTAGTTAAATGTTTTTGCCGATTTGGTTAAAATTGAACACTTAGAAAATTAGGAAGAGCTTGAGGCTTAGTCAAAGCCGCGCGGATCGATCGATCATAAAGCTAAGCAACGCTTGGCGCGTTCGGTCCGTGGATGAGTGACCATCTTGTCATAACGAGTTCTTCCGTGTTTTGGAAGGCACGATAAACCGGTGGGTCCCGGCTGTCATTCGGACATCTTTGGCATTACGGGTAGTCAGAATGCCAGAAAGTCTGACAACCAGTCTTACCAAGGTTGCCCGGGTAACTGGGTTGTGGAAGTCAGAAAGGCAGTCGCTCCATGTAAAACACTGGTTCTCAGGTGCATCCGGTAAGACTGGAAACCGACCCCATTGTAGTTGGGAAAAGGCTAGGCAGATGATGAACACTTAGAAAATTAAAATCTTAAAAAATATATGGGTCAAGTTTAACTGGTTACATTAAAATAGGTTTTTTTTATGTTCCACTATAGTACCCATTTAACCACCTGCCAAGACGGATTACCATGAATTCCCTTGAGAGGACAGCTTAGAAATTAATTTCTTTTAAG
The DNA here is from genome assembly GCA_002382865.2 of Heliothis virescens. Classification (NCBI taxonomy): domain Eukaryota; kingdom Metazoa; phylum Arthropoda; class Insecta; order Lepidoptera; family Noctuidae; genus Heliothis; species Heliothis virescens. Next base: position 9,969,366 of record NWSH02000019.1, read on the forward strand.
TGAAAATGGGAATATGAATAAATGGAAACTGCCTTCTTTAAAGGCTTTTTGATTAATTGGAATGCTCAAAAAGTTTTCATAATTACCTGTCATATTATGCTGCTCGGACTCCAACCTTCTGTCTTGCATAAGAAAATACGGATTGGCATACACTGAGAAGGTCAATGTGGATTATAACGTCAGGTTTATTACGATATTTTCATCCCCCTCTTTGATTAATAGATACGTTTATTTACCACAGGGATCCCATTTCGCATCTTCTGATCAACCAGAGTCATAAAAATATATGCTTACAATACTAAGTTCCTGATAAATATCTGTTCTTTTTGATCAATCAAACATAATATTATTACACCGTTGATAACATTATTATGCAGCACACCATCAAAATCTAGAATAAAACACCTACAAAACAAATAACGATCGCTACCATGACACCCAAAAATAGAAGGGGTGTAACTAATGGCTTCGTATTCATCTCCAAACAACTAACATATAGGCCGAGCGGAATAATATATTACGGCATAGCGTAGCATCGCATGCCAGAGACGTTTACCGTGGTGGCTAGATGCCTCCCGGCTTATTACATTCCCACTTTTTCTTAGGTAAAAAGGCAGTTTGGCTTAATTGTAGCTTTTGGGGACCTTACGCAAAGCCCTTTCTTTGTATTTCTAGGGAACTGAGGTAATTTGTGTGTATACGTGCTTCTGGGGAGCTTTGGGGTTTTATTTAGAGATATTTTGTGATTAGCTCAAGGTAATGTAATGTTAGTGTGGCACAGAATGCCAGTTAATAGTGCTGATGGCCTATACTAGTCTGTCGTGTATTTTTAGAAGTTGTATCCATAATATCCTTTTCGCTACTTATTTACAAATACGTCAATTGAATCAGTGTAACTGTAGTATTTAATACAACATCAAATCAACTGTCCACAATTTTAATTTCAAAAGTATTTTATTTATATTCACCCAACAATGTTGATTGTAAGTCGTGATAACTTTGTCCCAAAAAATGACACCAAGCTTTTTCTTTATCGTCTATCTCAGAGTTAAAGATTGACAGCAATTTTTTTATTGGACTAAGATAAGAATAAGAAAACCTTTATTTACTTTATCAAAATCATTTATAATTCAGATAGACTGCACAAAAACTTATCTCATTTTAAGATTAAAGAGAATTTTAAATCACATTTAAAATTGCTTTGTCATAAAAATCAACGTAATATTTTATTTATCTGAAACAATAAGTTTGTTGTTACATACAAAGGTTCAACAGAAAACGCAATTCTGTAGATTTGAATGATAGTAGGATTCAAGCGAAATTGGGGTCCGAAGGCTTAGAGGCGGAATATTTTCTCATCTCTCATAAACGCTATAGTAAACATTTTTGGCAGATGGCCGCTAAGAAGCCGAGGGAAACTCTTCGTATGATTTCTTTTTTACAACTACGTAATCTGAAAATATTGCGTTATGATTTTGTAGAAATATTTTTGGGTACAATTGCGGTACAGAAATAGCATGTTGTATGTAGAAAAGAAATCAGAACCTATTTAGTCTACAGTCCGTGCTCCCATTACTCGATTCTATTTCTATCGGCATTGTGTCTGGTTTTTTTAAGTACTTCACATTCTATTTCAGTGAAACCTACGTTCAATTAAAGTAACAAAAAGAAAAGAAACTTACAAGTAAATTACTCTAAACTAACCAGCGCAATAGTTAGAATATGTCTAGAAGTGAAAAGTTTAGACGTCTCATTCCAAAGGGGGTAAAATACCTAACTTCACCGATCGTTGTTAATGTTTCCTAAAGATAAGTGTTTTGTGAAACTGGTTAAGTAACCTGTCTTATTCAATCTCGTTAGATATGCTCGTATTTGAATGGATAAAATGCCTTTTGCACCAAGTCACAATTGCACAATCCAACAACGGCTTAGTACAATTTGTACTGAGTTTCTGGCTAGTCATACCGTCTGTGCTAATATTATAAAGCTGTAGGTTTTATTTGCTTGCTTGAAGGCTCTAATATAAGGCAGTACTGGATTGATTTTAAAAATTATTTTAGTTTTAGAGCCCATTTATTAAGGAAGGATAGAGGTTTTGTATCCGTGTCATCTTCACTGATTTTCGCCAATAATGTAAGTATCCGCAAACTCCAGACCGACCGACTGTTTGTCCGATAGTAGGCAATTTTTTTTAAAATCTTTTCTCCAATCTATGTCTTTAGTCGGTCTTATACCAGAAAAGTACCTGATCATCGTATTGTGCATGCTGCTATTCATCTTCATACCGATTTATGAGCCCAAACAAACTATTGGCCGACTAAAAGTCTGCAGTGTTCGGGTACTCTAAATGTTCAATTTGATAAATACATTGGCAATATTGTTTTTGGTTGGTCTTGAAAAATAAGTAGGCCTGTAATATGATTCTTTCATAATTTTACTTTCAAATAAAGTTCTGAGTAACCGATATTTTTAACCAAAATTCTTCGTAACAAAAAAGCTCTTTATATTAAGAAAAAAATAATGATCTTCGTCGCGACCTCAGATCAAAGGTATAATATGCAAAAATATTTCTTATTGATTTCTTCATTTTGATTAAAGAGAAAACACTTTTATTTCAATATCTAAGGCTTCTTTTCTTTACTCTTAAACAGTTTTATTGCTTATGTTTGTAAAATCTTAAAAGGTCTTTGCCGTCAAGAATAATTTCATGAGCAACGTTTAAGATTTTAAGTCCCAACTTTTCATAAAGAAGATAGTTCCTAATTGTTTCAGGGTATCCCAGCGGTTAAAATACATGCATCTTATGTATAACTATGCGGATTGGATCAGCCTTCCTTAGTTTCTATATTTTAAATATATAATTGTATTAACTTTCGAAATAATGTCAATGATTGAGTAATGGAGAAGGAAAAGATTATTTGGATTATCATTTTCTGTTTGGTGGTAATTAACGCTCATTCCTAGCTAGCTGGCCAGCTCCTAACAATGGCTAATGATAGAAAAAAAAAATACATTACTTAAGGGTATGTAACATGCTGCGAGATTGTTCGAAAGAGTTACGGTGGCCCAGCAACACAAAGGATCAAGAAGAAACACGGTGGGTTTTAGTCAGTAAAAGTCTGTCACTCCCTCACGCTGTCACCCACAGCGGGAGGCTTCATCTGAAGATTTCCCATCGACAAAAAAAGGGTATGTAACATGGAAAGGATCTTAAAACTGGTCCACTAGTTTGTAACTATTACTCAGCTCATTTTAAAATTCTTCTTTGGTGCATGAAGATTGCATGAAAATGGTTTTAATTGCGGCGCTTTATGTGAGTCATGAGCGATGTAGAATAGAAAAAAATTACAAACTGACGCAACTTTGTAGCACCTTGTCTTTCAAAGACGATTCTTGAAGATTTTGGGTACCATGTGTAAAACGTTTCTTAATAATTTTAATACAGATTTCATTATATTTTTTTTACTTTAAACGATATCGTTTAGTTATGACCTATATTTTTTATTATTTTCCCGAAAGGTTTTTCCATCTTTTAACACTGCAGACCGAAATTATATCAATCTTATTCTATTTTTTTAATTGATTACACGATTTATTTAACGACCAATGCTGGACAAAGGCCTCTCCGAGCGCGCGTGAGTTACCCATACTCACCGCGCTGGGTATTGGTGAGCGCAGTGTGGGATATTTTCAGCATCGAAAATACAACCTACTAAATATTAACTTCTAATATTATAAGAACTTTCTCTTTTTATCTTAAAATAGCCGTTTTCCCGCGTTTTCACTCGCATCCCGTGGGAATTACTGCCCGTACCCGGATAAAATATAGCCTATGTCACTCGTGGATAATGTAGCTTTCGAATGGTGAAAGAATTTTTAAAATCCGACCAGTAGTTTTTGAGCCTATTCATTACAAACAAACAAACAGAGTTTTCCTCTTTATAATATTAGTATAGATATCACATCTAATAAATTGTGATAACAAAATTTTTAAAACTACAAACCCACTTTAAACTGGTCCTGTAGAACATAAACCAGAAAACGAGAGATGCTTCCAGTACTTCGAAAGCACTACCTTCGTCAGAATTGCATGACGTCATATAAGATTCGTAATAGTAGCTATAAAAGTGATATAAGTCGTTAAACTTAAGTAAGGAGGCGTTGAGAAATTTATCACATTCCATTTCGCTAAGAATGCACCTAGCCCATATTAAAGGATTTCGCCTCCAACTTCATCCGGGGAACACTACTATTCTGCAACCGGATAAAAAGTAGCCTGGCCCCATCTCCAGGATGACACCTATATCCATGCCGATTTTGATTAAATATGTTCAGCTTTTTTTTGAATGGAAGCATGACAAACAATTAAACAACCTCATTTTAAACTGTTAATATAATTAATGAGAAATGTATATAAATAACGATAATGATAAACCTAACTTAACTGTGGTTCCATAAACTGTATTTATTTCACTTTGTAGATATTTTCTCCAACTTTGTTTGTTTAATTGTTAATGAACTTGGTTTTAATTCTATCAAATTAATATTATAGATGACTATATCCTTTTGGGTGGTGACGGGCAGCTATAAATCCTTATTAGTGAATCGATAAGCTCTTTAAAAGTTAACTTTGAAATATCGGAACTCTCTCTTGAACGCGGAAATGTCAATTAATAAAAGATAATGGATCATTAGTGTGGCCAGATTGTCCATGTTTTCCTGCTACAATGTTGGAATGATGGCTATTTTTGGTAAAGTAGGATAATTTTGTGGGTATTTTTGTTAGTATTTTTTTGATATGTCAACGACGCTTCGTGACACAGTTGTCAATTTGGCTTTTGTAATAAACTACAGCAACAAACCAGGACAACCTAAACTGGTCTAGTATGTGTGCACAAGACTGAAAATAGCTATACCTATAATGTTGTTATTACAAAAAAGCTAAACAGATGCTTGACATGTGTTTAAAAAATCCAATACATACCAACATTTATTAATAAACCGTTTGGCCAATGTGGTCAAACGCCTATTCAACTTTTTTTAATAAAAATACTAAAATTGTATATGTTGTTAAAATAAATTAAATAGAATTTTTCAACATTTATCTTAATTATATATTTTTCAAAGTCTACTGCTGCAAAATATAAACCATCTTACTGTGTTTTACCTTACTCTCAACTAGAATTATTGACTTTCATCTTGAAACTTAAGAAAGTTCCATAACATAAAGATCTTAATGAATTCCGTGAAATATCCATTTAATTCAATTAGTAGTTATCATCAAAGGAATTAATAAATCATCTTAATTAAAGTGACTTCGTAATGAAATTGACTTCGAAATATTAACTTGATGGAATTTGAGATATTTATTGGTGATTAAGTAAATTGTTTTAATAGGGTCAATGCTTTTATCAATAGAGGAATCTTCTTCTTCTGGCCATTGATTCTTTGTTAAAAAGGTAGGTATGTAAATTATTTGTTATCTTCAGTATAGCGTACGTCTATATTTTTTTCTACCATCGATTCATGCCGTCAATTGAATTTCAATTGACGAATAACTCTATCATCAGATGGAAATATAAAATGCCAAAGACAGTATGACAGGAATAAATACATAGACTGATAGTCATTTGTTATTAGGGCTTAGAAAACTGACTAACTTTTAAATAATGACCTTTTTTGTTAGCCAAATGAATTACGTACATAATTTTAATGAATGAGCTCGTGCAGGCCTATGAATATAAATGAGATTAAAAAAGTTTTTATGCTTTGTTCCACGTGATTATAATATGTGGAAAGTTATTACGTGTGACACTCGCCTTTACAGCCTCTACAGGGTGTGTATTTATTTAGATTAACGTAGAATTGAGTTGAACGTAGAGACGCGAAGTTAAATTTGTGTCTGGTAAAGGTTACATCTATGAAACCTTAAAATCTTCTGTAATATAAAAATCATCCCATATTTTTTTCTGGTCATCGAATCACGCATCAACGGCTGGACCAATTTTGTTTTTTTTTTTCGTGTTCGTTATAATAAATACAAAGTCAGATCTAGTTTCCCGGTTTACCTTAGCAAAAAAGCCTAGCTAGATTTCGAAAAAAACTACTCATTTGGTTTTAATTTGTTGCATCTGATAGCCATTTGAACTTGACGCAAACTAAGCACCGTCGGGTGCAGATACAGTACAGATAAAGTTTTGAAAACCCACATTAGAGAGAGCATGAAGCACACACACTATAACAGACAGAATGCATGATATTAATTTCTCAGAAACTGCTGTAGGCAAATGATGATTGATAGCAAACAAATCCTTTTAACTTTAAAATAATGAAATAAAGCCTTCTAAAATCTAGTTTAATAGAAAACAAATTTATTATTTTAGCTCGTTTAAAACTTTTAGAAATTCATTATTTAGTTTGAAAATGGTCTTAAATTCTTATTAGTTTGAACGTTTAGTCGAAGTTATTATAATAGTAAGTTTATTTAAGACTGCCTAGTTTTGTTTAAACACTTTTATTAAGAAAGGTAAAGTTCCTGGTAGGTATTAGAATGTCTGAAACTATAACGTCGTATTTATAAATCAAACTTTTATACTCACACTATTCTAGACTTTACATAAATTATAATTAATTGCAACAGTATTATACTTTTAATACAACTTGCTTCACTTGAATACATGTACCTTACTAGATGAGACGAGTGGTACCTACAAAAGAGTCGGCAGGGATTGAAAAACGAACGTTTTGAATCTATCTAATAGTATAATAACTATAAATATTAGGCTCCAATTAACCGTTGTTAAAAAAACGGTGAAACTTCATACTAAACAATTGTTTTTACAGAAGTCTTGTTTATGTTATCCGTGCAAATGGGCCTTAGTAAACTTATTATTAAAAAGAAGAAGTTAAAGCAAGTACTATTTTTACAGACTAAAAATAGACCTCTTTTTGTTTCACTCTACAAAGGTCTACAGAAAAAGTTAGACAGTTTTCCAAAAAGGCTCACCCACTGTTGTATACGAAGTGATAGTTAGAAACTCGTAATAATGTTTTCTACAATTTCGGAATTCCATTACATTCTATCAGTGACTGAAGTGGTCGGAGTAATTGTTCGTTCTTCACATCGAACTGAAAGTAAATGTGTTGGGCGCCAAAACTAGCGATGATCAAACTTTTCAAATTAAATATTTCACTATTGTTAAAATTCTGTAATATGCTTACAGTTTGGAGGTATTGTGGCACGTTCGTAACTTTTGTCATAGGAATAGATTTGCTTGAAAAGTATTGGGTAAAATATATCCTTTGTATTGACATCTATTGAGAATTAAGGATGAATTAGTGATTTATTAATTTTTGATTTTATAAAAAATTCAAGAAATTAGGAAACTCTGGAGATACGTGCCATTTTTCAACTCTTCAATACCGAGTCTACTGGGATAGATTAAAAAATAAATAAACAGTGCCTTTGTATGTATTTGAATGTTCTATTTTTCTTCTTGTCTCATCAACTGAAGACATTAACTTTTAATTAAGTAAATAAATCATACTTTGACAAAATTGCGGGTACACTTGGCGGCTATCAGTAAATTCCTAAGCGTTTCACTTTATTAAACAATGTCGATTCTTTCAACTCTCAAAGTGGAATGGCCTATTTTTTTATAGTCACCGTTTCCCGCTTACTCTTTGGCCCCAGTCCAGTAGCAGAGTTCTCTTCCTAAAGTAAATTTAATTAAGAAACTGTATCAAGTACGAGAACTTCACTCCTTCCGATGTTTTGTGGTTTCCTCGTTGATTATAAACTTTTTAGATAAAAGTATACCGATTAGGTGTTTTAATGAAAATAATATTTCAAACGTCGATTTAATAAATACGAACACAACAAATTTCTTTAAGTTTGTCTGTAGGTCTTTATAACAAAATTATTCTTGTAGATAATCTGTGTGCCAATTTCACAGGTTGCAGATAAAGTTTTAAATAACGCCGTGACAGATCATGCGATGGAAGTATTTTTAATTTTGATTAAGCTAAGAATGATCTGTCAGATAGCTATCTGGAACTCTATCTGGAGCCTGTGGAACTGGCCGTTAACATAGTAAAGACTTAAAGACAAAAGAAACAGAGTTTTTTTTTGTTTGTCTTGTCCTAATGTCTCCAGAACTACTGAACCGATTCAATCAGAATCATTACAGAATCACTAGCTTTGCTTGTACAGGTTGTGCTAATTTTATACCATAATCTGGGGTCACGGTAGTGCCCCTACCAAGAAGAGTCAAGCGAAGCTCAAGGGCACTACCTACCTTTTCTCGAAGTGTTTCATGGTTTTTTTGAACCTACATGGAGTTGGTTTACAATACATTTTTACTGATGGTAGAATTTGTGAAGTTAGGGTCGGTAAAGTTAAGCCGTATAGATTAAGAATCTTGGCTATCTACATCTACATGAGATCTGATATCTTTTTTACAGGGTAAACTTTATGTGGTCTTCTTGGCTACATTTTACATGAAATGTATTTGGTGGGATTGTTATTAAGAGCTTAGATCAGACTAGTTATTTATGTGAAGTTACCACGTTATATTAATTTTAACACTATGTAAAAGTTTTCAAACAGTGCATGAAACGTGGTAAAACTAAAAATCATCACATTTATATAAAGTATTTTTGTAATGGGTTTTAGCATCAAGTTTCCGTTCATTAAACAAAACATTGTTATTTTTATTTTTAGTGTTTTAGTAATAGGTTTTAGCATTTAGTTTTGTTTTACAGCATTTATATTGGTACAACAAAATGAGCTTATGTGAGTGCTAAAACATAATCCGATTACTTAATTCAGTTAATAGTTTAAACAAATATTATGTATTCAAAGTATTAGAACGAATAAAATACACGTAGGTACTAAACAACAAAAATCTAGGCATAAAATTATTTTAATAATTTGAAATGCAATGTTTGTGTGTTAATTCTATATTTGTTTATTTTTTACTAGCCGTTTTCCCGCGGTTTCACTCGCATCCCGGGAAATTACTGCCCGTACCCGGATAAAATATAGCCTATGTCACTCGTGGATAATGTAGCTTTCGAATGGTGAAAGAATTTTTAAAATCGGTCTAGTAGTTTTTGAGCCTATTCATTACAACCAAACAAACAAAGTTTTCCTCTTTATAATATTAGTATAGATTAGTATAGATTATGAAACGTATACATAAAATTTATGTTAAGCCCTACAAAGCCGTTGTGATGGGTGGAATGTTACTTTGACTTATATGATATGTAGTGGTCTACCTCATTTATCTATCTAGACTTATATATCCCTACTAATATTAAATGATAAAATGACTGTCTGTCTGTCGCGCTATCGACACGTCTTTTTCATTATAACCATGTATGTACTAAAAATTATAGGTACCAACATAAAGTAGCCACATCTATCTCAACGAATGTCCAACACTACCTAGCCGTGTAATACCTATTGGGTAATGTTAACATTGACCAACAACAGACCGGTCAGAGCGTTTAATCCGAGGTCGTGTCACGCTTTCAGCAATTCTCGTGGGATGTTACGAGTAAGTGATTGTTGTATAGCTCGGACGGTTGATTTCTGACTATGACCGGCCGATGTGTGTTTGGTAAAAGTGTACAGTGATTCCAATGTAGGATGGTTGCAAAATAATAGTGCTGAAAAATGTTAATTAAAAATCTTTTATTGGGTTGGATGGGTTTTTTATCCCGGTTTACGATACAAATAATTAATCAATTATTTTTACTATAATACCAACTACCTCGTGAAGTAAGTTGTAAGCAATGTTTCAGTAATTTGAAAACTACATTTCTATACAAAACAAAACTATCTAAACATTTTACTATAGGTACAAAGCAAGCAGTCACGAGTAATAGCATAGAAACACCCTTAAAATTCAAATTCATGTAGCCAACATTTAATTGCAAAAATAAGGATACTTCACTGTGTTCAATAATTATGTAAACATAAATTGTGTCAAAATTGACTACACATTTTTATCAAAATTTCGTAAACAATAATATTACCAAAATATTATATTAACCTTTAGATGCAAAATTATGTACTCAAGTAAACTTCAATAGCAGTACAATTTCGAAAATATATATAATCACAACCCCAACAAAGCATTTTTATAAGTGAGTGAGAGAGACAGAGCGCCTATTGCAATATTGTTGTCTTTGTCATTTCGCGCGTGACGTCATTGACATGTCTTTTGTTTTTAATTGTTCGAAAGCATTTTTATAAGTGAGAGCGAGACAGAGCGCCTAGTCGAATAATGTTGTCTTTGTCATTTCGCGCGTGACGTCATTGACATGTCATTTGTTTTTAATTATTTGAAAGCATTTTTCTAAGTGAGAGAGAGAGACAGAGCGCCTAGTCTGATAATGTTGTCTTTGTCATTTTGTGCGTGACGTCATTGGCGTGTCATTTGTTTTTAATTATTTGAAAGCATTTTTCTAAGTGAGAGAGAGAGACAGAGCGCCTAGTCGAATATTGTTGTCTTTGTCAGTTTGTGCGTGACGTCATTGTCGTGTCATTTGTTTTTAATTATTTGAAAGAGTCTTCCCTCAGATTCATGAAAGACAACATTATCCTGAGGCATATTCAGCAGCGATTGAGTGAGACAGAGAGCAAAGTTGTATACATCTTATGGAAATTGTCATGCATACTGTATAAAGACGTTAGAAGGGTTATTTTCTAATGATTCTTTTTCGCTTACATTACTGTGAAACCAATGTATACCCAGTTTTGACACAGTTTGATGGTTAATTCATTTAGAAAAATATGGCGTACAAATATCTTTTGAAAGGTAAAAGTTTAGATATTTTAGGAAATGTGTCAATGTATACATATTATTGCTCGTGACTGTACACAAACCAAAAATCGCTTTGTTACAGATAAACAAAAAACGACTCCCCACTACTAATATTCAAATGAAGTTCCCCAAACTTGTTACTTTCCCCTGTATCTGTTTCGTTCGAATTTACTTGAATCGAGGCCCGCCCGTTTCCAGTTTGAGGTTTTTTATTGTTCAAAAAACTTCTTAGTCATTAGTCCCGACGTATTTTAGTTGGCCTATTGTAAAAAGGCCACTGTCTTATTGGAACGGTTGAGGAGACAGATAATGGTCGCCGCCTGTCGGTATCGCTAGATTAATTTTGGCTGCCCTTAACTTTAATGGTTCTCAGAGTATTTTTAGAGTTATTTTTGTTCGTAATTCTGAAAAATTCTTACTATTTTATAAGGCGATATAATAAATATAAGGTGCTCTAAAAATATCTGCCACGGCTGCAATGGGAGATAGTACTACTGGTTTGTCTTGCTTCATGCCAAAAGTAAGTAATGAGCCGATTGATATTAATTGGTACACAGATTTTAGAAACTGAAAAAGAACATACGCAATTCCCTCGTGAGGTAGGTGAAATGACGTAGGGCAAATTATTGCTTATTTACCAAACCGTAGTTAAACTCTCGGATGAATGTTAAATTTTAATGACCGGAACCTCAATTTTGGTCAAACTGTATATGTTTAGGTAAGTACCTTCTTGTTTCAAGTTATTCCCTGGAGTATTGACCTTTCAATGTTTTAGCAAATGTTACCGGTTATGTTTATCATATTTATAGGAAGATTCAAACAAAATATTTTAATGAATTCAAATAAAATACAAATGAAGACACAAACTGATCTCAAAGTTGTATTTGTATTTTAATGTGTTTTTATATTTGATTCTTATTATATTCCATTTCCATAAAGTTGGTCCTAAATCAGCTTTCAAACTAACTGTCCCTTTATCTTACAACGTAAGAAACCTCTTCTTGTGAGTTTTAGTCAGTAAAATTCTGACACTCCCTCAGGCTGTTACCCATAACGGGAGAAAAGAAAGACTAAATTAGGGTGAAATTCCACCAAAACAGTATGGAGACTGGACTGGGACGCACTGTATGGAGTTCACTTTTGTTTCCGTTTGCTTAAGTAATTTAACCAGAAGAATCATTTGCGTTGCACACTGTGCACCACAGTGGTACACTGTAGTTAGATTTCTCCATTACGCTAACAAATCTGTGATGTACCTTCAATAGTCAATGCTAAGATCATAGCCGATGCATACCATTGTGTATGCTTCTCGTATTGTATGCACAAAGCGAATGTCTTGGCATTTGGTACGTGACTTGCTGTTAATCCTCTAAGCTAGCGTTTGTCGAGATAATCTACGTATTATCGTAATTATAATGTTAGGATTAGATGGAGGAAAAGCGAGTGGCCTGGAGTTAATGAACCCGAATAAATGACACTTATTTTGTTATCGATGTTATTTGGAAGGGTTCATTGTACAGACGACAGCACATCAAGTTACCACAGTCTGTCAAATTTCTGCAATCGATTTTCAGCCCTATCGCAATGGCGGTAGGTTAATTTTTGATTCGTAAAATTTGACAGATTCGTATACGTCGACCTGTTGTCATCTGTTCGTATGATGTTGTACAAATATGATAATATCTAAGTAGTATTTAGTTATGTGACTTTTTAAGTGGTTTTGGGGGCCCAGTCGAAGTCTTAGGCTTAACAAACCTTGGATCTTACGCATTGATCTTTCTTTGAGATATGAATTACGAATTCGTATCTATATATAACTGAAGATTAGTCAGTCTGAAAGTAAATTTTTGATGAGAGACTGGAGTTAATAATTTCCTCAAAAAAAAATCACAATGATAAAATCGACATATGCATCTTAGTATATTATAGCTACTTAGCGGTGGTATAAATTAATTAGAATCAACTAACCGAGTGATGTATAATCTAATAATATAACGAGCTACTGCTTGCTAAGCACCTACATTTTGCACGTCACGTGTAAATACTAGATGACCCCTTTTGTGTCAAATATTGCTTTAAAATTAAACCGAGCTGTACCACTCAGTTCATTGTCGCCTTAAAGGTTATTGACCTTAGGAGTTAAGTGAACAAAGTTGAAGAGTTCAAGAACATTAATCAAATTAGATTACGAAGTTTATGAATTTTTATAAATAAAATTTTAGACGCCTTTATAAATCAGTATTATTTGCTGTCTCTATTTTCAATGAATATCAAAACTTTTAGAAAAAATATAAAGTAAAGACACAAAAATATAATTTATTTGTTTCCGCTACAATAACCAATCGAGGAGCATAGTAAAATATTGTGTAAGCGTCCCAAATGCCATCAGAAAGTGATCAGCCGTTTATTTATGTTTACCCTAACCTTCGAATATAACTGTCGTAAATAAAGACCCGGAGTGTGATTGAGAAAACTTCCCACAACTTCCTGAAATGATCGCCCTTTGGGGTGAAACTTCAATCATTTTTTATATTCAGTTACTCATTTCTCATTTTCACGAGTAAAACAGTAGTAAAACAACTTATTATTTATACGAAAGTTTATTTTTGTTATAAATTTCTTTTTGTTACACGATATTTTAGTAAATGATTTGTTAGTTCGCGTATAAGAATATTTATGCTCTTGTTTCGGTGTTTTCCGATACTATAAGATATATTCTGATAGTTTTGTACAAAAGCGTGTAGGTAACAACCCGTTATGTTCGCGAGTTTATTGAGTTCACAGTATTTGTTGAAAAAAATATTTATGTGATGAACAAAAGTTTTTTAGCTAGATCATAAAAAACGATGATACAGCGATGACGCAAGATCAATACACCGTAATATTTACAAAAAAAAAACTTCTAGTGCTTTCTAAAATATAGAAATACCGAAAAACCTGAAAAGTATTTGTTACGCTGTTGATAGGATTTTATACAGTGCATATAAATAGATTTTACTAAGAAATGCAATGGCCTGTAATTCACACTAGAATTAGATACATAAAAGTAATCTGCCTAGTTTTATCAGGCTAGTAATATCCAATAAGGTTTTTTTCAGAACCCAACTTTTTATTTATAGAATTTCTAGGTATTTCAATTGTCACAATATCAGCTTCAATTGCATTACCATAGTGAAACATTAATACGAGATTAAGCAATGTCTTTCTGTAGAAGTTGTTAACTAAATTCAATGCAGTATTTAAATCTTGATTTAAATTTATTTTTGAATCCTATTTCACAACACAAACTAGAATCCACTTTTGAATATTCTATGTGATATAAGCTCCATAATTGCCTATCTTTCTGATATTGCAGTCCAAACTGGACTGTCTGATACGTTGATTATGTTCGCAATGACATTACCCTCACAGAACATTCTATTGCGAACAGCTCTGAGTCAAAACTAAAGTATTTATCTATACCAGTTCCACAAAATTGAAGTCGCAAGGGACCTGCGAAAAAAAAATTGGTTGAACGTTAGGAAATCTTCAATTTACAATTTGATGACAGACACAAAGATCGATTAATGAATTGTAAATAGCAGTTTTGGGCTATTTTGTGATTAGCTGACGCCATCTTTGTTTATCTTAATTGGCAGTCAATATGTGATCTATACTTCGTATATCTAATAGAGTTCGTGGCTAAATAATAGCCACACGGGTGGATCATTCAAAGGGTTAATCGCTTGGCATGGTTACGCGTCGGTCTGTGGCTTCTACTTAAAACAAATTAACAAGTTTCGAGTATTTAGTTGATAACTAAAAGATGCATACGTGAAGTATTAGGTATCTTGAATTAATTAAATTAATGAATGTGACCAGTTGTGACCAACAGCAGAAAAAAGTCAACACCGTTGTATATGTAATCATTTATTGAAACTAAACAGCACACAGTTCAAAGCAAAATATGTATGTATCATATCAAATAGTTTAATATTCGCAGCTATATTAACAGATAACTATAATGTCTATAATTAGAGTCATTTTGCGGTTCAATGAATACGCTTTAAATAGGTATATATAAAGTGGTGTTATTAGATATCGAATAATGTAATTCTGTCTATTAAATTCCGTGTATTAATCCCAATAGCGCTATATGTGGCTTTGAAATGCGTATTCAGTTAGATTTCATCCTCATTATAAACAATTTTCGTTATACAGATTTGAAAATATTGATTGGTGGAATACGTTTTTTGATCATCATTAATAAAGCCAAAATAATGTTTCAGTGATTCAGTAATTAATATAAATAGATATTAAATATTATTTGATATTCCTAATTACTTGAAAGATTGTACAACCAACTTTTTAGGTGACAAACCAAGATATATCATAATTTGATGACAAAAAGAAGTCGGTTAATGACTACCGGTCTAGAGCCCTTAGCTAGAGCTTGACAAAGGCTACTTTTTATCGAGGCGATGGAAGTAGTAGCTATAGTTATTGTATGAGTACCTATATAAAAGTTTATTTTACTACACATGTTTCATCCCGTGTTTACGTAATCAGAGATAGCTCATGTTAGGTACTAATTAAAGGCATGTCATGGGGTAGTTGCCATAGCCGCTTGTTCACTACATAATTAATATGTTCCTAGTTTATATAACAGCACATGTTTTATAGTTATAGGTTAAGATGTTGATACATGATGTTAACCTAAAAAATACAATCATATATACTTGGTATAGGTTAATTTTCTATTTCTGTCAAAAGCATCGCTCTAAAAGTCATTGTATTTAAATACAAAACCTCTCTGTTTATTGTTAGGTGATAAACCTTTTCTTCTTTTTTATAACGATGGGAAATCATCAGTATGACCCCTCCCGCTGTGGGCGATAGCGGGAGGGAGTGTCAGACTTTTACTGACTAAATTCCATCGTGTTCCTTCGGGAGTCCTTTGTGGGCCAGGGCTGCGGTAACTCTTTCAAACAACCCGCCCCGACGGGCTCAAGCCCTAGTGAGCCCCGCAGGGGTTTGCTGACACTCTCTGAGGAGCGCGTGGATAGGTGATAAACCTCACAACTTAAAGTGCTTGGTTAAACGCTTCCTTTTTCAAAAACGTTCAAATTTTTTTTTCTATCTGTGCAAAAATCTTTGATAAACTGCTACAAGTTGAAAAACGCATTACGTTTTAGCTAGAGTATGCAAAAAATATTGCATTCATGGAGGCGAATGGGAAAAATGTTTTGACAGTTGAATCAAAACTGGCGATTGTGATTAGAAAACAAGTTATTTTTTTTTAGAATTGAATAAAAATATTTATATAATAAATATATTTATATAATAAATATATTTATATAAATATATATAAGAATATTTTTATATTAGAATAAGTCTTAATTTGCGTACTATTATAGGTACAAATAGTATGGTCAATTACACAATACCATCAGAGTACATACATTCTGTCTTATTACGCAAATATAAATAAGGTTTATATTGTACGATAAGTTTATTTTAACTATAGAAATTACGTTATTTAATAGCGCCTCAATAGCTCATTCAACTCTTTCAAGATCAAAAATTAGAACAAAAAAACATGAATAAACATACATTTTTTTAATAAAAAAACAACATACGAAATTCAAACCATTTGTTTTTTAATTTGAAACATGATGGATGAAAGAATAAATAGCATGATTGATAGCTGGGTATATTCATATTTTTTGTACTTATACTTATACCAGCTTCTGCCAGCGGCTTCGCCCGCTTCCCGAGGGAACTATTTCCCGTACCCGGATAAAAAGTAACCTGTATCTTATTCTGATATATGAGCTCTATTTCTGCCAAGTTTCATCAAAATCCGTCCAGTGGATCTTGAGATTATCGTGTGCAAAAAGACAAACATTCAAACATACAAACAAACATACAAAATTTTGTGCTTACTCTTTTTTCATTTCTTTTATTTTATATTATATTTATTTTGTAAAAATATTTAATGTACAGACACGATTTTTTTACTGTTTTATTATATGTATAGATTATGTGCCCTTGAGAGTAACTTTGGGTGTAATAGCACCCATTACGTATTCATAGCGGACTAGAATAATGATATTTCGTCACGGGATGAGACGAGGGGTGAAGGGGATGGGACCGTGAAATGTAAAGTTGAATAATTTAACTAGTACTTATATTATTTTGGTGTTTGTTTTGGTACACAGGTAATTTAGGGTTGACGCCCTTTTAAAGTGAAATTATCATGCAAGAGACTTATTGGGTCTAGCTATCATTATTGTGCATACATTTTTACCTGCAATTTCACCCACGTCCATACAGTAAATTTGAGCGTGGAAGAGTAACAAACATACCCACAAACATTCTTACATCGTATTTAGATTATAATTAATTTTTATCAAAGCAACTTAGTTCTTAAAAACAGATAAATATTTTTTGAACAACGATTTGTAACAAATAATCAAACTGTGTGGGTGCGGTGCTAGAATACAACACATACTTCCTTCTATTATTTTCATAGCTGCATTTTTCTAGTAACACGAAGCTAAACCGCTATATTTTTCTGTACTTACATAAAAATGGCTATCTGATAAGTTATTGGGTTTCAGGATAACGTGACGTACTTCCATACACGCTCTAGTTTAGAGATTTTACGACTTTACCGCAATGTAGATACTTTTAGAAGGATCACTTTAAAATATTATTGGTAACTGGCTGTTTCTTCATAACTTCTTCGTAACTTCATAACTTCTTCCCATACTCGGACAAAAAATAGCCTATGCTACTCAAGGATAGTCCAGCTTTCCAACAGTTAAAGATTTTTTCATATCAGTTCAGTAGCTTTGGTGCCTTTTTTCACTTCACTATATGAAGTATAGACTAATTATAATATTTGCTTCAGCTATTTTTTCGTGGTATTCATATTAATACCTGGAGTAATCGATAAAATACTATTTCATATTTTTTTCTGACATCATTATATTTACCATAGAACAAGCACATAATTCGTGCGCACGCATAGTCAAACGTCATAAAGACTAGTTAATTACTGACACCTATTCGCAAATATCGTGATCGGTCAATCAGATTTTTTGTTCATGTGACTCAGTATAGAATATTTACTCATTTGTAATTTTATTAAGGTAGTCTATGTTTATAGGAAGAATAGTTAAATCATACTTGGGACCTTTACCTGAGGTATCTATACTATTAATATTATAAAGCTGAAGAGTTTGTTTGTTTGAACGCGCTAATCTCAGGAACTACTAGTTTGATTTGAAAAATTCTTTCAGTGTTAGATAGCCTATTTATCGAGGAAGGCTATAGGCTATTTTTTATACGCGGCGTAGTTCCCACGAGACGCGGGTGAAACCGCTGGCTGAAGCTAGTAATAAATAGATATACACAAACTTCATTATTATTGGTACACAATTATCTTCATAAATCTTCATGTACCCTTTTGTTTACAAAACGTGCTTAAGTATTTTTTTACAAGTTCTGATACTTCTGTAATTCTCTGTCACATGCCTTTACTAGGCTCATAAAATAGACGCCCATGTAAATACCAGTTTCTCAATACATGTAAACGAAAATCGAAGGAATTCATGTTATAAGTAACGTAGTTTTTTGTACCATGTTTTTATGGTTTTTGTCTTGTTTGCCAGTCTCAGCTGATTTATTCTTTTGTTTTACTTTGATTTCTTGATTAATTTTACTGGTCGTCTGGATTTTATTATGCTATCTTGTGTGATAGGTTATATTTGTAGACTTGTACCCACCAAAAACATAAATGTAAAAAAAAGGAAAGCCAAGTTCAATATAAGACCTATGCCTGGTTGTGGGCTTCCCCGCAAAAAGAATGGAGATCTAAATGAGTCCCAAGTTCTGTACAAAATCCCAATATGTATTTATAGGTACAAGATATGACTTGGCCAGTTTTTAT
>NWSH02000019.1:9991394-10014034 GCA_002382865.2 Heliothis virescens
AACTCAAGCCTCAATTGTGAACAGTGATTCAACTGTTATTCAGCGCTTTTGTGCTACTTGGGAATGGCTTTGACACTATTGAATCAGAGTGTCGAATAAAATTAAGAGCCGAATCAGTATTCAGACGCAAAAATGGAGCATTAAAAATGTATTTTAGGCTGAAAAACAAATAAAGGTTAAAAGTAAATAATTCTTCTCTAACTATTCCAAAATATCAAAAACGCACAAAGTTAATAATTAAAGTTTTCTCTTCTGCCAGCACTCTCGGAGTGCAAGCCGATGTTTTTTTTCTTTATCCGTTTGCGCAAAATTAAATGATTTATCTTTTTCTTTATTTCCATCAAACACTTACTCTTGCTGCCCACCAAAGTCCCAAGTCCGGAAGGTGATGGGTCCTCTGCTGGAGCGATGCTTCTCATACACCCAGGTGCCGATGTCCACGCCGACCGTTGATACATTACCGCGGCGGGAAGACTTGTTGCCCATACGTTTTGCCCAGTGCTGGGAAAGAGGTGTAGAATACTTTGATCTTATTGGGTGTCTACATNACCAAAGTCCCAAGTCCGGAAGGTGATGGGTCCTCTGCTGGAGCGATGCTTCTCATACACCCAGGTGCCGATGTCCACGCCGACCGTTGATACATTACCGCGGCGGGAAGACTTGTTGCCCATACGTTTTGCCCAGTGCTGGGAAAGAGGTGTAGAATACTTTGATCTTATTGGGTGTCTACATAAACTATACCATTTTCGCGTTATGATGAGTTCCCTGACAGTTCAAATTTTTCCATCACACGCAAACTGCTATAAAGGTATAACAACAAACCAACAAAATAAAGTTATTTTAAAATATTGTATCTTTGTTAATTACCCAGTAAACGATATTTTTTCATATTTTAAATGAACTAAATAAATATTAATGGCCAATAAATTAAATAATCGATGTTAAAAAAATATGAGTTTTAAGAATGACAGAAATGTCAGATGCATGAAACTGATTGTGATTTGCGTCAATAGAGATTGACGCAAGTTACTAAATCGATAAAAAAAATCGATGTAGAGTAGCGGCCACATAAAAAATTGAAATTCCGATTCCATTTTCTTTGCCAACCGATTCGATATTATAAAATAATCGATTAAGTTTCGTTAGGTTACATCACTACAACTATCAGTTATGAACTGCCAGGGAACTCATGCTAAAATAAAAGCACTATAAAATACTATAGAATACTTTAATTTGATTTATACTTCTATTAAATCTATACTAATTTGTTTGTTTGAAAGTGCTAATCTCAGGATCTACTGGAACCCATTTATCGCGAAAGGCCATAAGTTACTTTTATCCAGGTACGCATAGTAGTTCGCACAGGATGCGGTTGAAACTGCTGGCAGGAGCCAGTTAACTAATATATAAAACTAGCTTCCGCCAGCGGTTTCTCCCGCTCTCCCGTGGGAAAAACTGCGCGCACCCGGATAAAAAGTAGCCTATAACCTTCCTCGATAAATGGGCTATCTAGCACTGAAAGAATTTTTCAATTCGGACCAATAGTTCCTGAGATTAGCGCGTTCAAACAAACAAACTCTTCAGCTTTATAATATTAGTATAGATAACATACCTCGGTAGGTTTTCTTCGATGCTGTATGGCTGATTCTTGTCTTAAACACTCTAGTAGACTGGTTTTGCCTATACCCTGTGGGATAAAAAGATATTGTTAAGAATATATCAAATTATGTAATATGAAAAAAGGCCTAAAATGTACCAAAAATCTATTAGTCATACATAAGCTTCTCAAACACATTATTTAAAAGCATAAATCAAAATTGTACAAATAGTACAGACGACAGCAGGTCAACGTATACGAATCTGTCAAATTTTACCAATCAAATATTAACCTACCGCCATTGTGATAAGGTTGAAAATCTATTGCAGAAATTTGACAGATTGTGGTAGGTTGATGTGTTGTCGTCTGTACACTACTCCATTCATATCTGTATGACGCTTTTTGCTAAATGTCATTTCACGACCCTACACTTTTCATCTATTGCTAACCTATACAATATACATATATAAAAAGGAGAAACATTCTGTATTTGTTTGTTTGTATTCTAAAAGCCCCAGAAAAGAGAACCGATTAAAAAAACCCGGCCAAGTGCGAGTTGGACTCGCGCACAAAGGGTTCCGTCGACCCCCCTTAATATATTTTTTTAATTTTTTAGTATTTGTTGTTATAGCGACAACAGAAATACATCATTTGTAAAAATTTCAGCTTTATAGCTATCACGGTTAATGAGATACAGCGTGGAGACAGACAGACAGACTGACAGACAATGAAATCTTAGTAATAGGGTCCCGTTTTACCCTTTGGGTACGGAACCCTAAAAATTGACTTCGAAGAATGCAAAGGGCCTTCATACACTTAAGGTAAGTTGAAAGGTATAACTATTTTTCCTGACCTGTAACCCAACAAACATGAGCTTCATCCTGGTATAAGGCCTGGCTTCTTGCAGCACAGACTTCAGATACCCCACGATGTCCATACTCTTGTATCTGCCACACTGTAGCATGGAGCGCAGTGGGTCCTGTAGCGAGCAGCCCACGGTGTTCAGGTTCCACAGACGCGATAGGAGACCCATTTGTGGCGGTAGTTCTGTTATGTCTGAAGTCATAAAAGTTATAGAAGTAATAAGAAGACGTAGAAGTGAACAGAAGTCATGAAAGACAACAAAAGTCATGGAAGTCAACAGAAGTTATGGAAGTCATAAATGTCGTAGAAGTCAACAGAAGTCTAAACCGTCCAAAAGTCATAATTGCTATTTATGGAATACATAGAAGTCACACATAAGTCATTATGTCATAGTGTGCAGCGGGTCTTGCAGCGAGCAGCCTACAGTGTTCAGGTTCCACAGACGCGATAGTAGACCCATTTGTGGAGGTAGCTCTGTTATATCTGTTGTACAAAAGTCAAAAAAAGCTATAGAAGTAATAAGAAGACGTAGAAGTGAACAAAAGTCATGAAAGTCAACAGAAGTCATGGAAGTAGCTGGAATTCAACAGAAGTCCAAGCAGTTTAAAATTCATGACTCCTAGTTATGAAATTCATAGAAGTCACACACAAGTCATTATGTCATAGTGTCAGTGGGTCTTGCAGCCGGCAGCCCACCGTGTTCAGGTTCCTCAGACGCGATAGGAAACTCATTTGTGGGGGCAGTTCCGTTATATCTGTTATATAAATGTAAAAAAAAGTTGTATAGTCAATAAGAAGACGTAGAAGTGAACAGAAGTCATGGAAATCACTAGAAGCCAACAGAAGTCACTAGAAGTTAACATAAGTCACTAGAATTCAACAGTAGTCACTAGAAGTCAAAAAAGCCAACAGAAGTGACTCACCCTTGTTCCCGCTAACATTGAGCACGGACAAGTTGGCGAGCTCGTGTATGGCCGGCGGGATGCCGCGCAGCAGGTTGCACGATACGTTAAGCATCGACAGCAGCGGGTATAGCAGACGACCCTTGAGAGAAGAGGCCATGTTTGGCAGGGAAGAAGTCATGTTTGGCAGGGAAGAAGTCATGTTTGACAGGGGACATAGGTAGGATATTCAGAAGTCAACCAAAGTCAACAGAGTCCAATATGACATTGAAGTCAACAGTCACTAGAAATCATAGAAGCCATTAGAAGTCTCTACAAGTAATGTTAGTCATAGAATTCACAGAAGTCACTAGAAGTCACAGAGGTCACCAGAAGTCACCAGAAGTCACTAGAATTCACAGAAGTCACATAATTCAACAAAAGTCACAAAAAGTCAAGAGAAGTCAACAGAAGTCAGCAGAAGACAACGGAAGAGACCGAAGTCACTAGAAGCCAACAGAAGTGACTCACCCTTGTTCCCGCTGACATTGAGCACGGACAGGTTGGCGAGCTCGTGTATGGCCGGCGGGATGCCGCGCAGCAAGTTGCACGACACGTCTAGCATCGACAGCAGCGGGAATAGCAGACGGCCCTTGAGGGAGGCGCCTATTTTAGGAAGGAGAGAGGCCATGTTTGGCAGGAGAGACGAAGCCATGTTTGGAAGGGGGAGGCCTGATAGTCAGAAGTCATACGAAGTCAGTGTCTTATAAGACATCCATGTCAACAGTCACTAGAACCCAATAGAAGTCAACAAAAGTCACTAGAAGCCGACAAAAGTCACTAGAATTCTACAGAAGCCAACAGAAGTGACTCACCCTTGTTCCCGCTGACATTGAGCACGGACAAGTTGGCGAGCTCATGTATGGCCGGCGGGATGCCGCGCAGCAGGTTGCACGACACGTCTAGCATCGACAGCAGCGGGAATAGCAGACGACCCTTGAGGGAGGAGCCCGTGTTCGGCAGAGGAGACGACGCCATTTTTGACAGGGGAGACGCCATGTTTGGCAGGGGACAGCAGGATATTCAAAAGTTATAATATGCATAAGAAGTCATAGAAGTCACTAGAGGTCAACAGAAGTCAACAGAAGTCATCAAAGTCACTAGAAGTCACATAACTCACTAGAAGTCACCAAAGGTCATCGAAGTTAACAGAAGTCACTAGAATTCAACAGAAGCCAACATTAGTCGCTCACCCTTGTTCCCACTGACATTGAGCACGGACAAGTTAGCGAGCTCGTGTGTGGCCGGCGGGATGCCACGCAGCAGGTTGCACGTCACGTCTAGCATCGACAGACGACCCTTGAGGGGGTAGAGGCTATCTTTGCAGGACAGAAGCCATGTTTGGCAGGGGATATAAGTAGTATAGTCGGAAGTCATTCAAAGTTATAAAATGCATAAGAAGTCATAAGTCAACAGTAGTCACTTGAAGCCAACAGAAGTCACCAGAAGTCATGGAAGCCACAGTAGTCCGAAGTCAACAGTAGTCACCAGAAGTCAACAACCATCAGCAGAAGACAACAGAAGTCACCGAAGTCACTAGAAGCCAACAGAAGTGACTCACCCTTGTTCCCGCTGACATTGAGCACGGACAAGTTGGCGAGCTCGTGTATGGCCGGCGGGATGCCGCGCAGCAGGTTGCACGACACGTCTAGCATCGACAGCAGCGGGAATAGCAGGCGACCCTTGAGGGAGGAGCCCGTGTTCTGGAAGACGGGTTGAGGGTTGTACTTCCCGCGGTTGTAATGTGGATGGGTAAAAATGGCAATGAGGTCAAAAAAAAATAAGTAAGTAAAAGTTATAATTTTAGCAATGGTTTCTAAAAAGTCAATCAGTATTTGGTCGGTCCCCAAGATAAAAGCGTTCAAACAAAATCAAAAAGCATTTATTCAAAGTAGGCTGAAAACAGCACTTTTTGAACGTCAAAATTACATGAGACAGCCCCAAAAACGCCCGCCCTTCACCACTTCCTATGTGTTTGTGCTGGGAAGAAGAAGTGGCGCAACAAACTCCCCAGACGTCACGACCCCAGTCCCCAAACGCGCTTATATCAGGGAATATGAAGCGATTGAAAAAAATATTTCAGTGATAGATAGACAGCCCTATTATCGCGTAAAGCTATAGGTTACTGATTACCTGGACTAATCTCACACATCTTGTGAGACCCTGAGTGACACCCCTCGCGGAAGATAATCCTAATAATATTAAAAATTGAGAGTTTCTACGGATGTTTGTTCCTCTTTCATGCAAAAACTACCGAATTAATTTTGATGCAACTTTACCGCATTATTAATGTACATCATAGATTCATTCATAAGAATAGGACTACTTTTTATACTGCACGTCTGCACGGAGTACTTCTCACGGTATACGGGTGAAGCCGCTAACGGAAGCTAGTCAAACTTAAACTCACCCATTCATCATCATCATCATTGGTGGAGTCGTCCTGCGCTGCCGATGATAAGCCGTCATCATCGGTCGTCAATTGGATGCGAGTCAAGAGGTTATTCGCGAGAATCTGCAAACACATACATTATGACCTTGAAACTCCTGTTTTCACTGATCTCCAAGCATTTCCGAAGCTGAAAATATCCCACACTGCGCTCACCAACACGCATGCCCAGCGCGGTGAGTATGGGTAATTCCCCACCGCGGCCGGGCAGCAGTTCAGCTGTGGACGTCTTTGGGCTATGACGACGTGACTACGTTTTTTGGGCTCAAAATATCTATACTTTTCAGGGTTCCGCACCACAAATATTTTAAGGGGCTCGTTTCGTAGAAAAATTTACGGAACCCTTTATGAGCGTGTGCGAAAGGACTTCTAGAAGGAGAGGTGTAATTCAGGACGTAGACTAGGACGATCTCTAAATATTTCAGAAACAGCCTAGACTGATTTGGAGAGCTGTCCTTCCTTTTACCAGAGTTTGCAACTTTTCAAATATCAACTATCTTCAAGCAGGACCGGCGATCTTCGGAAAGTGCAACCTACCAGAGCCACCAAACTAAGGACTCATTAAATATGAGGAGCTGTTCCACTTCCCAAAGCCTCAGGCCATTTACAACCTAACAGACGCTAGAGTAAAACTTAAAAAATTCACTAGCTAGTGAAATCTGAGGAGTTCTCCGACTTACCAAAGTCCCCAACCCTTCAAGCCTGAAGTGTCCTTTAGCAGGGCAGGCGGTACTGAAAAGCTGTTATCTGCCAGAGCTCTTATACCCAGGACTCTTCAAATCTGAAGGGCTGTTCTAATTCCCAAAGCCTCAACCCTTCTACAACCTCACAGAGCCCAGAATAAAACTTACAAAATTCACCAGCTATCCAAATCTGAGGAGTTCTCCGACTTACCAGTGTCCTCAAGCCTTCAAGCCTCAAGTGTCTTCTAGCTGGGCAGGCGGCACTGAGGAGCTGTGATCTGACGGAGCCACCAGACCTGGGGCGAGATCTCACGTTGTTCGCCGGATTGGGGCAGTAGCAGGCCAAGGGGTCCCCTTCGGTAGAGCCGAAACTTTCCACCTGGGTAATAGGAAATTAGGTGACATGATTATTTAGAAAGAAGGAGAGAGATCTTGTTGATTCTAAATGTGAACTTTGTAATCCCAACACAAAAATTTTCTCTCTCTAGCCCATAATGTCCCACTGCTGAGCAAAGGCCTCCCCATCCTGCTTCCACACTTCCCGATCTTTCGACCGAGTCCACCAGTCAAAACAAAAATATTAAAAATTATTACTAACTAAAAAAGTAAGTAAATATATTAAAAGATTTTAAGATAGACACTTATAAATTTTGTTTATTTTATAAATGCTAAAGTCCTGTCTGCAACACGGTCACGCTTTCGTGTTAAAATTTTACCCGGTTTCGGGAAGTGGTTCGACCGGGACATGGATAAAACCACGGTTAAAAGCTAGTTTAATTTCTAATAACTTTTGACATACATAGTCTTGGCTTTTTATAATACACTAGCTTCTGCTAGCGGTTTCACCCGCGTCCCGTTGGAACTATTTCCCGTACCTGGATAAAAAGTAGCCTATGTTAGTCCTCAGGGTATATTCTATCTGTGTCAAATTTCATCAAAACCGGCTCACTGGTTTAGACGTGAAAGCGTAACAGACAGACAGAGTTACTTTGGCATTTATAATATTAGTAGGGAAGTAGGGATTTGGATGCACTTACTTGAGGTAAACTAGGCCAGCAGGTGATCTCGTTATGACTAAGATCTAGCTGCCGCAAACTGGTAGGATACGCAGTCACGTATGACATGGACCTGTGAAAAAGTAATATTATTCATGAGGCGCTTGCCTAGGAAATCAGATAGGCAGTCGCTCCATGTGGCACACTGGTACTCAGCTGCATGTTGTTAGACTATAAGCCGACACCAACATTGTTGGGAAAAGGCTAGGCGGATGATGATGATTATGGAAGAACACGTGGCTAAGTAATAGCCACACGGGTAGGTAGACCGTCTATGTCAAAACGAGTTTCTCCGTGTTTCAGAAGGCACGTTAAATTGGTGGGTCCCGGCTGTCATTTGAACATCTTTCGCAGTCGTTATGGGTAGTTAGAGGCCAGAAATTCTGACAACCAGTCTTACCAAGGGGTATCGGAATGCCCAAATACCAAGTAAGGGTTCCTAGTAACTGGGTTGAGGAGATCAGACAGGCAGTCGCTCCATGTGGCACACTGGTACTCAGCTGCATCCAGTTAGACGGGAAGCCTACCTTTTTTTATATCGATGGGAAATCATCAGTATGACTCCTGGAGTGTCAGACTATTACTGACTAAAACCCACCATGTTCCTTCGGGAGCCCTTTGTGTGCCAGGGACAAGGTCACGAACAACCCGCAGCATCTAGAACTTAACCTGGAATTGAAGTCTTACCTTAACGAATTATAAGCCATATTAAGCCTAGTAAGGTTGGTAGCCCTGCAGGCCAGCGCAGCCGGCACGCAGGTGAACTGGTTGTGCGCGAGGTTGAGGCAGGCGAGGGGCGCTCCACCCCGCGGGGGAGCTCCGCCCTCCACCACCCCGCGCCACGTGTGCGCGCGACGGGCTTCGGACCAGCTGAGGGGATGTCAGAATTTGAATAATGGAGTGATTGTTTTAAGACTTATGTGATGTAAAATAATGGCCAACTTATTTATTCATTTAACCGTTTATTTACACAGTAATTATAATATGAAGGAAGTATTACAAAATAATACAAAGGCACTGCTTATTTTTAATGAACCTTGAACGTTTTTATTGAAAAATACTAACTGTTTCCCACGAGTTCACCCGTATCCTGAAGGAACTATTTCCCGTAGTCGGATAAATTGTAGTCTATGTACATTCTTAGGTTCTAGACTTTTTCCAGCATATTATAAAACGTGGTTTTATAAAGGACCAGGCTTAGTACAGACGACAGCAGGTCAACGTATACGAATCTGTCAAATTTTACCAATCAAATATTAACCTACCCCATTGTCAGAAGGTTGAAAATCGATTGCAGAAATTTGACAGATTGTAGTAACTTGATGTGCTGTTGTCTGTAGTAGGTTTGAAGCTCCAACTTTTGGTTTATACTTTCAGTTGCATTGTATGATTTTATCAGCCTACTATTGTTATGTAATAGAATGTTTGTGAACATATTACTTTTTAAAAAGAGTGTCTATGGAGTTTCTTGCCGGCTCTTCTCCATGAGACCAACTTTTTGGAACCGTGCAACTAGTGTGACGTTTCATAGGAGCCTGCAAACGCCTATTTAAAATAAAATCATTTGACTTTGACTTTGATACCTAGTACTAATTCCGGTACCACGTTTTATAATACACCTATCGTGCAAGCGCGACAGACAGTGTTATTTTCGTATTTATAATATTGGTAGGATTCATCTTTTTACATATCTCGAAAAAACTGTTCTTAACTGTTTTTTCTGTCATAATTTAAACACGAATGTGTGTGGTCCATTGGTTCCTGAGATTAGCGTATTCTAGTAAGCAAACAAACAAACGCGTCAGCTTTATAATATTAAGTAAAGCACAGATTTTATCCGAGTACAGAAATTAGTTAGTTCACTCAGTCGTAGTAGAAGAATTAGCTAGTCGATTTGATATAAATAATTAACAACAAAAATTGAGAACCTCCTCTTTTGTCGCGCAGTCGGTTAAGTATAATGTTTTTAAACATTCGCGATTTGTACACATATTTTAGACAACAACTCGGGTCTTACTCGCGATGAAACTATAAAAGGTTTACGATACCTCTTTTCTCCCGACGTTTCGGCCGAATTGCACCGACCGTGGTAACGGGTAGACTAGTGAGGTATCGTAAACCTTTTATAGTTTCATCGCGAGTAAGACCCGGTTGTTGTCTAAAATACGGTTAAGTATACTTACACAGCATTCCCGGCGCGGTTGCTGAGCACTGGAATAGCGTCATCGTCATCGTCATCAGCCGCCTCCGACTCGCTGCGCTCTATCGACGGACTGCGCGATGATGACTTCTGTGTTAACAGTACCATCATCAGAAATATTACCTCCTTTTTGGTGAAGTCGGTTAAAAAGTTTAAACAGCGAAACCGGGTAAAAACAAATACCAAGGTTCAAGCTTTTTTTTATCGGGACACCTTTTCACACACGGTCGGTTAGCCCGATGGTAAGCTACTAATTAGCTTGTGTTATGGGTTCTAACGCAATTGATAAACTACATATATATTTTTATAAATAGACACATATTGATTGTGATCTCCTATTTTTTATGTTATGATCATGTTATTTTAAACTTTGTTAAGGTATATACTAACCAAAGTTGTTAATACTTATCTTTATAAGCTTGTTATCATATACATACATATATTTTGTAATGAGCAAAAATCTCTTGCCATTTAATGAATAACCACAAATTGTGCATGTGGTGTTAACCTTTAATTAATTGTTGCACTTATAAATGAAATTTCAAACTAAATTGTAAATGTACTGTGTAAGTAATTGTTGGTTAACCGAATAAATAAATAAATAAAAATTAAATATTATAACACCCAGACCACAGCCAACAAAAATGCTCATCACACAAATGTTGAACGTTCCGGGAATCGAACCCAGGACCATTAGTTCGGCAGTCCGGCATGGTAACCATTGCGTCAACGAGGTGTCGTAAAAAATACAAATCTTATATATACTTATATATAAAAATCAATTGCTGTTCGTTAGTCTCACTAAAACTCACGTATTGCTGGACCGATCGGGCTTATTTTGGTTTTAAAATGTTTGTACAGATCGAGGGAAGGTTTAAACGATGAGAAAATATATGATTATAAAAAAAAAATAAAGGTAAGTAATACGAAGTTTACCTGGTCAGCTAGTACATAATATATTTTTAAAGTTTATATTCAATAGCTATCAATTTAATCAGGTAATTTAATAATCCCAATATTCAGAGAATGGACAGAAATGAGATGTTTCAATGAATATTCTATAGCTTCAAAAGCATTAATTTTCATATAACAAACCTTAGAACTAAGTTTAAGGAAAAGACTAGCCGGATAATAACTTACAGATTGTGTCGCCATAGCGAACTGCGCGCTGCCTATGGAGGGCGAAGCGCTAAGTTGGGGCGAAGTCTCCGATGGTGACGCTAGCTGCTGAGGACTGCCGCATTCTGATTGACCCTGAATAGAGATATACAATTTTTTGAAGAAAACACATTTATAACTTTTGTAAATATGAAAACTTTAGCTGTTCTAAACCAATCGCTAAATTGAGCTTGATGTATGTTGACGACATATTGATATTAACATATTTATAAATTCAATCAATCAAAAATCAAAATCTAAAAGCATTTATTCAAAGTAGGCTGAAAATCAGCACTTTTTGAAGGTCAAATTTACAGAAGACAGCCCCAAAAACGCCCGCCCTTCAACACTTCCTAAGTGTTTTTGCTGGGAAGAAGAAATGGTGGAACAAACTCCCCAGCAACACAATTCTGTATACAAATCAATACATGTAGTATACAAAAATTCATGTAGTATAATAAAATATCACGTATTTGACCATGTTGGCTAGCACACACATTCTTACCTATACCTATTAATGATAACTCAAGCGTCTTCATCTCAGAGAACCACATAAGGTTCGCTCTAAGAAAAAGATATCAGATCTCATGTAGCTTCTGAATCTACACAGCCTAACTACCGATTCTAACTTCACAAATTCTACATGTACGTAAAAATGTACGGCTTAGCTGTTTTGTTTTTACTTCAGAAACCAAATAATCGCATCACGTCCACGACAGCAACGAAACGGCAATGCCATATATAAAGACAATAACCATTCCTGACAGTCCGGTAAAAATGTGTAAATTAAAATTAAACGTTTAACGTCAACGTCTAGCAATATCTCAATATGTAAATGAATAGTTTAGCGGTACCGCGACATGAAAGTATAGCGTTTCGTTAATTTTTTGATATTTTAAGTGCTTTTAAGCTTTAAGCAATGTTTTTTTTTATTTGCCATTTTATCCAATAGAGAAATATGGATGATTCTACACAAATAACTATAATAAAATTAATTAATTGAATACCCAGTTAGACCGAAGGAGGCGACGTGGGATGTTTTCATTATATTGCTTATCGATTGTCTGAAGAAAAATATTAATCTTTTATTTATTTGCAAAATTCGTGACTAATGGCTGGTTTACACAGTACGAGTTAGCGTGCGAGTCAGCCTGCCGAGTAGCTGCACTGCAATAACTCGCACTGTTTGGACGTCACTTACGAGTAACTCGCAAGTGCGAGTTGGACAGTAGCTCGCATCCGAGTTACTTCAACATTTTTTGTTTTCACTCGCCTGCTCGCCCGGCAGCAACTCGCACATGACAGCGACTCGTGCGTCGCTCGCATCGTTTGGACGCGTTCGACAGTAGCTCGCCAGTGCCAGCAGGTCAGTTGTGAGTGAAACCCGTGTTTTTTTGTGTGCTCGTACTGGGCAGTAGCTAGGTGTCGTGTAGACAGCAAAGGCAAGCCGAGCTACTGGCGTACGAGTAGACAAACCGAGTAGCTGTCTACTGGCCAGGCAGCAGCTCGCACTGTGTAAACGAGCCTTTACGGCCGTTCCCAATAACCTATCTAACTCTGGATTTGCTTACCAGAGATAGGAATTTGACATTAATTGTATGGGGCTAATGTCAAAATTCTATCACTAGTAAGCAAATCCAAAGATAGACAGAATATTGATTTCCGCAGTAAGAAATAGCCGTACGGGTCGATCGATCATAAGGTTAAGCAACGCTTGGAGTAAGAGTGAATGGGTGACCATCTTGTCATGACGAGTTCTTCCGTGTTTCAGAAGGCACGTTAATTTGGTCCCGGCTGTCATTTGAACATCTTTGGCAGTCGTTACGAGTAGTCAGAAGCCAGAAGTCTGGACAAACAGTCTTACCAAGGGTGCCAGTTGCCCGGGTAAGGGTTTGTGGAGGTCAGACAGGCAGTCGCTCCATGTGGCACACTGGTACTCTGAAAGCCCCAAAACAGTTGGGAAAAGGCTAGGCAGATGGTCATCCTGAGTCAGTCGCTCCATGTGGCACACTGGTACTCACCTGTATGTTCTTAAATTGGAAGCCGACCCCAACATAGTTGGGAAAAGGCTAGGTAGATGCTCAATATCTACCAGTCGCTCCATGTGGGACACCGGTATTCTGGAAGCCTCAACACAGTTGGGAAAAGGCTAGGCAGATGATGTTACCAACCTCGCAGCCCGTAGGCAGGTCCCTCAAATGGTTGAGGACTACATTCAGGTCCCTCAGAGCTGATGCAGTCCACATGGCTGCCGGCAGCGCTCGCAGCTTGTTGTTCGTCACGTCGAGGGTTGAGAGATTCAGAAGCCAGAAAATCTGACAACCAGTCTTACAGGTAACTGGGTTGAGGAGTTCAGATAGGCAGTCGCTCCATGTGGCACTCTGGTACTCAGCTGTAAGTTCTTAAACTGGAAGGCAACCCCAACTTAGTTGGGAAAAGGCTAGGCAGATGGTCATCATGTGCCAGTCGCTCTATGTGGCACACTGGTACTCTGGAAGCCTCAACACAGTTGGGAAAAGGCTAGGCAGATGATGTTACCAACCTCGCAGCCCGTAGGCAGGTCCCTCAGATGGTTGAGGGCTACATTCAGGTCCCTCAGAGCTGGTGCAGTCCACATGGCTGCCGGCAGAGCCCGCAGCTTGTTGTTCGACACGTCGAGGGTTGAGAGACTCGGGAGACGGAAGAGGAGAGCTGGAAGCTCTTCAAGACGGTTATCCTGGTGATTATAATAGGGTTAGATTACCAAGAGTACAGTTAACTATAGGTGTGGAAACAACTCCACACACTCGAGTAAAAACCGGCCAAGTGCGAGTCGGACCAGCGCATGAAGAGTTCGTTAGTAAAAAAACCCGTTAGTTGTATGGGGCCCCCTAAAATTCTTATTATTATAGTTTTTAGTGTTTGATGTTAAAGTGGAGACAAAAATACATTATCCGTGAAAATTTCAACTGTCTAGCTATCATGACTCACGAGATATAGCATGACAAACGGACGAACAGCGAAATCTTAGTACAAAGACAATGTGCATGTACAGTCGCAGACATTAATGAACTAGCAACTTTCAAACCTTCGCAATTTTGTAGTGTAATACATTGCCTGAACACAACGGATCCACCGGTTACACTAACACCTATTATACGGCTAAATTAGGAACGCTGGCAAGCTGGTAGTGCATTTATGACCCTGTACCGTACATTTACACACACACAAGTAAAGCTCACCCGTTTTCATGAAACAATACATGTTTAACAAAAAACCGGCCAAGTGTGAGTTGGACTCACACACGAAGGGTTCCGTACCATTATATTTGAAAAATAAACGTACCTATTACCTATAACTAGCCAAAATACAAACATTTTTCGGACAGCAAAAAATAACTTTGTTTTTCATACAAATGTATGAATAACAAAGTTATAATTTGCGGTTTCACACGTTTATTGTATGGGGACACCCCTTAATATATTTTTTAAAATTTTTAGTAAGTATTTGTTGATATAGCAGCCACGGAAATACATCATTTGTGAAAATTTCAGCTTTCTAGCTATCACGGTTAATGAGATACTGCGTGGAGACAGACAGACACCCGTTTTCATGAAACAAAACATGTTTAACAAAATGCCTAGCCCTTTCCCACCTGTAGATACAGCTCCTGCAGCACAGGGGCGGAGTACAGCTCTGGTCTGGTCTTCGTCTTTCTCTTCTTCCGCTTGCTGTCCAGTTCATCTTCAAATGGATCATCCAGGGTTGGAAGACGTTCCAGTTTATTCTGGGCTGCGTTTAAGTACCTAAGAATGGTAATAGATGAGTATTTTGGTAGATTATTAGCTGATGCACACGTCCGGTAGAAAATATTTCGCGCAGCCGGATAAAAGTTGACCTTTTTCAATTAATTAGCTGTTTCAATTGTTACACTGAAATAATTCGTTTTTAATTGATCAGATCAATAGTTAGTACTACTTCTTATTTAACCGACTTTAAAAAACCGGCCAAGTACGAGTTGGACTCGCGCGCGAAGGGTTCCGTACCAAGCTGTAGTTCCACGCTTGAGTAACAGATGGCGTTGTATTCAAATTGCACTGTCTTTATAATTTATTGTATGGGGACCCCCCTTAATATATAACTTTTTTTAAATTTGCAGTATTTGTTGTTATAGCGGCAACGAAAATACATCATTTGTGAAAATTTCAGCTTTCTAGCTATCACGGTTAATGAGATACAGCGTGCAGACAGACAGACAGACAGACAACGAAGTCTTAGTAATAGGGTTCCGTTTTTACCCTTTGGGTACGGAACCCTAAAAATGGAGGGTGTCAGATTGACCTGTACACACCTACTATCATCTGGCACAGACCTACCACCAAGTTATACACCCACCCACCAGATGACATTATAATATATCCTGTGCAGCTGGCTGATCTCCTTAAAGAACAGCTGCCGTGACCGACAATTAGCCTAAACACCATTATCTTCGGCAGCACCACACCATGTACCCTGGTGGAACAGCTGGCCTGACTCCTGCAAATGGTGGAACGTACCTCAAGCTGAGCATAGTGAACAGCTCAGGAGGCAGCAGGCGCAGTTCGTTGTTGGACAAGTCTATCCTGGTCAGCGCGTGCAGGGCTCCGGAACTGCTGCTGAGCTTGCTGTTCACGCGGAGAGCTGCCTGACGGAGCCAGGACATGCTGGAAGAGAGAAGGTAAATTAGGTTATGCTAGCCAAGGTCAGAATAAAGATGGGTGAGCGTTAGAAATGTTGAGGTGGTGGGGTTTTTAACCGACTTCCCAAAAAGGAGGAGGTTCTCAATTCGACCGTATCTTTTTTTTTTTATGTATGTTCACCGATAACTCGAAGATGGCAGGACCGATATTCAAAATTCTTTTTTTGTTTGAAAGGGTGTTCTTCACAAGTGGTCCCATGGTAAGGAGACCAGGATTTGATGATGGGATCCTGGATAAATCGAGAGAATGTGAATACCATGTAGCAATTTCTTTTTTATTATTTTACTCTTATACTACTTTTGTGATTCTACATGATCTTCGCATGCTATTATTCTGTACGTATATACTGTATGAATACATAAAACTGTAATTCTATTTTTAAAAAAGAGTAACCATGGAGTTTCTTGCCCGTTCTTCTCCATAGGAAGCTACTTTTGGAATGGGCAATTAGAATCAACTCTAGTTATATTTTTTTAACATTCATAAGTGCTTGTAAAGGCCTAAATGAAATAAATGATTTGACTTTGACTTTGACTTTGAGAACTTTTCAAATTTCATACGCTTTTTTACGTCGATGATATTATTATGGACATAATTATCTGACTAACCTCTTCCCAACTATGTGCTTTGTGGGTAAAGGACAGTCATACAGGTCGATCAATCATAAGGTTAAGCAACGCTTGGCGTGACCAATCTGTAGATGGATGACCGTCATGACGAGTTCCTCCGTTTATCAGTGGCTGTTCAGCAGTTGACGGGCTGCTGAACAGTATTTCAGATATCGTTGATTGTTCAAATTCATTACGGAAAATACCTGTTCAAATTAAATACTTCACAGTAATCTAGATAAATTGCGATTTTAGGCTATAATTATATATAATATTATAGCCTAAAATATAATTATATATTTTAGGCTATAATAAAAAAAACAAGTTAGGACTTGATAAAAATTATACTATTTTTCACAAAATTTGATAAGCATTTTTCTTTTTCAAAATGCTGTAGTAGATTTTGCTAAAAACTAGATTACCAATCTTCCATATAAGCACAGATGACAGCAGGTAACCTATCTGAACCTGTCAAATTTTACCAATTGAACATTAACCTTCCACTATTGTAATAAGGTTGAAAATTTATAGAAGAAATTTGACAGATTGAGTCAGCGCTGGGTCGCTTGACCGACTGCTGAACAGCGCTTCCGATATCATTGGCTTGTTCTAATAGTATGTTCAGCTGAATATAACTTACTAATCTACGATATAAGTACAAACTGACCGTATAGTAGCGAGCTGAGCCCTGAGCTCGCGCCAGTTGAGCATGACGGCGACGGTGGGGCACAGCGCGCTGTACGTCAGCGCCGAGTCGCCCGACCGGCTGCTGAACAGCGCTTCCGATATCATTGACTTGTTCAGCTTGTAGTCAGGGTCCGGGTAAGCCTGTAAAGAAAAGTTTATTCAATTGAGACTTGTCCTGGCGTCCTAGCCGATTTTAAGCCACGGCGGCTGTTCTCATATAAGGAGATCAGCCAGCTGCGCAGGACATATTATAGTGCACAAGCATTTGCGCAGACACAGGTGCATTTAAATTGTAAGAAGTTCCAGAGTTAAACAAGGACATCAGAAATTACTTTGTGGTATATTATAACCGCGAAAGATAAGATCACGC
This sequence comes from Heliothis virescens, assembly GCA_002382865.2. Taxonomy (NCBI): domain Eukaryota; kingdom Metazoa; phylum Arthropoda; class Insecta; order Lepidoptera; family Noctuidae; genus Heliothis; species Heliothis virescens. Next base: position 10,008,725 of record NWSH02000019.1, read on the forward strand.
CTCATATTGAATGTTAACTTAGGTAAAACATGAAAAAATCATTTTAAATTTGAATTTCCCGCTTCCAGGCGTCGCATTCACTTTAACAAACTAAACTAAGTACTTAATTATGCATATAAGTTAGTTATATACCCACCTTAGTAGCGAGTAACTTGGCCAGCAGTTCAGTAAGCGAGTGGCGACTACACTCGCGTATGGCGCGGCAGTGCGGGTCGGTGGCGCCGTGTTGCACTAGTATCTCTACTATTTGTATATATATAACTTAGTTATATACCCACCTTAGTAGCGAGTAACTTGGCCAGCAGTTCAGTAAGCGAGTGGCGACTACACTCGCGTATGGCGCGGCAGTGCGGGTCGGTGGCGCCGTGTTGCACTAGTATCTCTACTATTTGTATATATATAACTTAGTTATATACCCACCTTAGTAGCGAGTAACTTGGCCAGCAGTTCAGTAAGCGAGTGGCGACTACACTCGCGTATGGCGCGGCAGTGCGGGTCGGTGGCGCCGTGTTGCACTAGTATCTCTACTATTTGTATATATATAACTTAGTTATATACCCACCTTAGTAGCGAGTAACTTGGCCAGCAGTTCAGTAAGCGAGTGGCGACTACACTCGCGTATGGCGCGGCAGTGCGGGTCGGTGGCGCCGTGTTGCACTAGTATCTCTACTATTTGTATATATATAACTTAGTTATATACCCACCTTAGTAGCGAGTAACTTGGCCAGCAGTTCAGTAAGCGAGTGGCGACTACACTCGCGTATGGCGCGGCAGTGCGGGTCGGTGGCGCCGTGTTGCACTAGTATCTCTACTATTTGTATATATACAGTTGTGGTCATATAATTAAGAACGGTTACATGGATATGTATTTTTTTACAAGTAGTGTCACATAACATAAAGAATGTATGTTACTAATTTTTTCATGTTATAGCAAAATGCCATGTTAATTGTACATACATTGTGCATATTAGTAATTAAAAAAATTACAGATAATTCCTACAGAGTACCTAAATGTAGAAACTGAACATGGCTCGTACTCTTACCGGCTGGTCATATAATTAAGAACGCTGAATAATTTTAGATATTTTTTTATTCGTATAAAAAACACCGTTGTGCTAGGTGACTTTTCGTATAACTTTGGCGCCATTAATTACTGTATAATAATTAAAACGTGTTTATCCCTTAGTTGAAAATGGGAAAAAATTAAGTTGTGACCAGCCTCCAGAGAAATCATAACAAAACTTCGAGAGAATGTGTGGGTCCTATAAAACCATAGCAGACCATCTTTAATGCTTCAAAAACATGATTTTCCATGCTATAAAACATTTCAGAATACATGAAACTACTACAAATAAAGCATGTGAGCCTAGAAAGAGGAAGACAACTTCTCGAATGGATAGAAAGATAGTTCGTTTGGCCAAGCAGTATCCATTTAAAGGGTCAAATTATAATCAAAAATTTTTTTTTTGGTTATAACAACCCGTCGCAATCTCGGCACGCATGGTACGAAAGTGTTTGGTAGAAGAAAAGTTATTCGGAAGGATAGCACGGAAGATGCCCATGTTGACACCGCGTACTAGGCGTGCCCGTATTGAATTTGCAAGAAGGTATGAGAACTCGACAGTTAGACAATGGAAAAATTTGCATTTTTCTGACGAAACTTAAGTAAATAGAGTTTGCTATGATGGCAAACTGCATATACGACGCTCTGAAAATAAAGCATTTGATCCAAAATTCACAAAAATGACTGTAAAGCATGGCGGTGGAAACGTGATTTAGGGATGCATTTCTGGCCATGGAGTCGGACCTGTTAGATTCATAGAAGGCAACATTAATTAATTCAATACACTGGAGGAAATAATGTTACANCGTACTAGGCGTGCCCGTATTGAATTTGCAAGAAGGTATGAGAACTCGACAGTTAGACAATGGAAAAATTTGCATTTTTCTGACGAAACTTAAGTAAATAGAGTTTGCTATGATGGCAAACTGCATATACGACGCTCTGAAAATAAAGCATTTGATCCAAAATTCACAAAAATGACTGTAAAGCATGGCGGTGGAAACGTGATTTAGGGATGCATTTCTGGCCATGGAGTCGGACCTGTTAGATTCATAGAAGGCAACATTAATTAATTCAATACACTGGAGGAAACAATGTTACCTTACGCTGGGGACATGCTACCTGTCATTTGGACATTCCAGCACGACAATGACCCTAAGCATACTGCACATTCAGTAAAGGAATTCCTCGACTCACAATCTGTTTCTGTCTTAGACTGGCCATCTAACAGCCCAGATTTAAATCCCGTAGAATACATTTGACGTGAAGTTAAGAAAAATATATCAAATAGGCAATGTAGCAATTTATGAGAACTATGTGCGGTTTTTTTAGAAGTATGGAACTCAATTTCTATTGAAAAATGACAGAAATTTGTAGAATCAATAGCGTCAATGCAAGGTAGTAATTAAAAGCTGTGCATATGCCACCAAGCATTAATTTTACGCTTAAATTCTATTCACAGGCTCGCTACATTGCAAGTGATCCTATATCGTTTAATTTCATTAACTTTTAGATTAATTTAATACTATTGTCGAAAAATTTATAGATCGTTCTTAATTATTTGTCCAGATTCGTTTCTTTGCAAATTGTTACAATTTTTATTAGATGTACATAATCTAAAAAAACTTGCTTATTTTATGTGCGATTTTTTGTAATTTTGTGAGCTGTAGTCATGTATATTTTCAGTAAGCCGACAGATTACTTCAAACTATTATCTAACATAGAAAAAAAAACATGTTTGTTGAGGAACTCTCTGTAACTAAAAATCGTTCTTAATTATATGGCCACAACTGTATAACTTAGTTATATACCCACCTTAGTAGCGAGTAACTTGGCCAGCAGTTCAGTAAGCGAGTGGCGACTACACTCGCGTATGGCGCGGCAGTGCGGGTCGGTGGCGCCGTGTTGCACTAGTATCTCTACTATTTGTATATATATAACTTAGTTATATACCCACCTTAGTAGCGAGTAACTTGGCCAGCAGTTCAGTAAGCGAGTGGCGACTACACTCGCGTATGGCGCGGCAGTGCGGGTCGGTGGCGCCGTGTTGCACTAGTATCTCTACTATTTGTATATATATAACTTAGTTATATACCCACCTTAGTAGCGAGTAACTTGGCCAGCAGTTCAGTAAGCGAGTGGCGACTACACTCGCGTATGGCGCGGCAGTGCGGGTCGGTGGCGCCGTGTTGCACTAGTATCTCTACTATTTGTATATATATAACTTAGTTATATACCCACCTTAGTAGCGAGTAACTTGGCCAGCAGTTCAGTAAGCGAGTGGCGACTACACTCGCGTATGGCGCGGCAGTGCGGGTCGGTGGCGCCGTGTTGCACTAGTATCTCTACTATTTGCACGTTTTTAGCTCGGGCTGCTATGGCTAATGCTGTCCAGGGACTGTCTCCTGAAAGGTAGAAAAAATAAAATAATATAAACGTCGCATTTTTCTGAAAACAACTGTCTAATTTGCCTAACTTCTTGCCCAACTACATTGGGTTCGGCTTACAACCTAATCGGATACAGCTAAGAACCAGTGTGCCACAAGGAGTAATTCCACAAACCAGTTACCCGGGTAAACCCGTTGCCTCTTAGTAAGAACTAGCTTCCGCCAGCGGTTTCACCCGCTCTCCCGTGGGAACTACTGCGCGCACCCGAATAAAAAGGTGCCTATAACCTTCCTCGATAAATGGGCTATCTAACACTGAAAGAATTTTTCAAATCGGACTAGTAGTTCCTGAGATTAGCGCGTTCAAACAAACAAACAAACAAACATACAAACAAACAAACAAACAAACTCTTCAGCTTTATAATATTAGTATAGATTACTGGCTTCTGACTACCCGTAACGACCAATTTATCGTGCCTTTCAAAACACTGAGAAACTCGTCATTACAAGATGGCCACCCATCCACGGACTGACCGCAACAAGCGTTGCTTAACCTAATGATCGATTGATCCGCGCGGCTTTTACTATTGTGATAAGGTTAAAACTTGATTATAGAAAGTCAGTTTCATAGGTAGGTTGATGTGCTGGTATATATTTTTGTATGGTAAATTTTACAGCGCCTCCAGCACTTATTTACGGAACTAAACATTGCACACATTAACGTGCTTTCAGATGCTCCGATGCTTGGGTGTAGTTATCACCAACTTCTGTGTGAAAGTTCTAAAAACCCACAAAGCGATTTCGGCCCAACCCGGGAACCGCACCCGAGACTTCGAGCACAGCTGTCGGCTATGAGACAACAAGACCAACGAGGTAGTTATAGAATAATACTTACTGTCGTTATTATAAGCGGGTCTAGCAGGCGAGGGTCCGGCGGAGCCGCGCGCCGTGACGGCGGCCGACGCGCTGCGCGACCGCCGCCGGTCCCGGGGGGCGTCGCCGCCACCCATCTGTGTAACGTATGAAGTTAATTAAGAATAGATAAAGATAAAACATAAAAAGTAATTTATTCAAAGTAGGCTGAAAATCAGCACTTTTTGAAGGTCAATTTTACAAAAAGACCCGCCCTTCACTTTTTCCTATTCATATTCCTGAGAAAAGAAGAGAAATATAAGATGGAGTCAAAAACGAGTTGAAAGTGAAAATACTCAATAATCGTTGCGTTTAAATGAAGAGCTGGTGGTACAGCCCTAAACTACTGCCACCACCCGGGTAAAAAATGTTGTAATAGAAATATGAAGAAAACTATTGTTCTGTGGAAGAAGATTTTTTAATGAGTGAAAGCTTGACAATGTTAAGTTTAGAAAGAAAAAAAAAACATTTCAAATATTCAAACACTGTGTGACAGCCAGAACGACTAAAAACTCTAACAAAAAATAACCCATGTCTTTCTTAAACAACCTTTGTACCAAACAATTAAATCGTTTCAATTACAAACAAAGGACAAAAGCTATTTTTTATTCGGGTGCGGCAAGTAGTTACCTTTAGCCTTTTCGCTGTATGAAATACAATTTTTGATCTTCTATCTGTTACTTGTAACAGATAGAAGATCAAAAATTGTATTTCATATCAAGTCACTCATAATTTTAGTCTTTCTATCTATACTAATACTATAAAGAGGAAAACTTTGTTTGTTTGTTTGGTTGTAATTAATAGGCTCAAAAACTACTGGACCGATTTTAAAAATTCTTTCACCATTCGAAAGCTACATTATCCACGAGTGACATAGGCTATATTTTATCCGGGTATGGGCAGTAATTCCCACGGGATGCGAGTGAAACCGCGGGAAAACGGCTAGTA